>CM023450.1:209638634-209748103 GCA_013339765.2 Haemaphysalis longicornis | reverse complement strand
TTGTTTGTAAGGTTCACGAGCGCTGAGTCTCATGGCCGTGATTTGTTGTTCGATTGCCTTTGTTCGTGTGGTGAGGCCGTCTTCTATTCGGAGGATGAGGTTGGTCGTTGTGGTTTGGGCCTCTGTGATTTTTCGATCGATGAGGACGGTTTGTTTCCTCGGGCGATTGGAAGACTGGGAGTGTGTTTATCTTTTCTATTAGTAGCGCATTCTGAGTCTCTATCTGAATTAGGCGTTCGTGTGTTTGACATTCAAGCTTGTCAACTCGTTGCATCAAGAGATTGAGTTGTCATTGATATTGAAATGCTTGTGCTTGGGAGAGTGTCAGTTCAGATGGGAAAGAAGGTGGGGAAAGGGGTGTGTTGACAGGAGTAGGTAGAGGAGGAAGTCGGCATGCTGAGCAGTGGGAAAAGGCGCAGCCACTTGCGACCAGCTTACCTGGGTGACGTGGTGGGAAGGCTTGGCTGGGTAGAATGTTGAACTTCTGTGCGACGAGGTCGGCCGAAGTCTTGGGTTTCGTTGTTGTTCGGGGAAGAAAACGCTTGGGGCAGTCTTTACTCGCTGTGATGTGTGGAAGGGAGCACAGCTTGCAGCTGGGCTGGCAGTTGTGGTCGGAGGAGGGGCTCGGGGTGCCGCAAGCGATACATTCGGCTCGTCCGGCGCGGGGCAATGTCCTGTCTGTGGCCCACGTCGCCACAAATGCGGCAAAACTGCACTGCTCGTCGGTACGGGCGCACCTGGTCAGCAGACAGCCCACCTTTACGTAAAAGGGCACGTGGGGTCCCTGGAACGTCAAAAGGGCTGATGATGTTCGTCCCAGTAGTCTGGCGTGAAGTAGGCTGGGTCCATTGGCTGCCAGGAGGTCGTTTAGGTCTTCGTTGGAAATGCCTTCATCGAGGCCGTGTATGATGCCGCGAACCGTGCCAGGCGGGGGGTTTCAGGTAGGGCGACAGTTCCAGAATGCCGGTCGTGAGAGCAAGTTTATCGACAGTGCTCAGCAGAAGGGCGTGATCTTCATTTGCAGTTGAGGCCACCAGCAGATTTTGTGCGGTTGTATTTGCAGTGTTATGGACGCGTAGAACTGTTTGGAGGAAGCTTGCTAGCTGCAACGAGTGCGGTCACAATGTCTTTAGTTGAGCAGCGCGCGACCGTGCCTGCGGCGCGGGGACGGTAGACGATGACGTACTCAGAATCTGGGAGGCTTGGGGTGACGGGCTTGCGAACGCGGGGCTGCGGAGTGCGGGCAGGATGCCGGCAGCTGACGCGGAGCCGACAGGGGCGACTGTGGTGGCGGCAGGGGTTGTTGGAGAAGCGGCGTTCGGCGCGGCGGATGGTTGTAGCGACAAGCGTAGGAGATGCAGCTTTCGGCTTTGATTTGTTATTCTTGCGAGCTTGGATAATTTTCGTCCAAGGGCGTTGGGATGAATCGTGCGACCGCTTAGTTCGTCGAAGTCCATGCTCTAAAAGGTTGTGTCCGGGGTAGAGAGGAACGGGTCGGTGGCTGCAGGCAAAGCAGCGGCAGGCCTGGAGGCTGGCAGGTTCGGCGGCGCGGCGGTGGCCATTAGGGCTAGCGCCCCGCCGGCACGGTGGAGTGTTCAGACAGCCACTAATTAGTCGGATGGGCACTCACAGACAGAAACGAGGTATCCCCAGGTAGCGGAACTCTTAGCGGATGCAATATTCACACAAAAAGAAAACAGGGAGGCGATGGTACGGCCCAATGGGCAGTAAAAACGGGAGTCGGTGTGAGTCGTGACTGCTTGCGGCGGCCCCTAGCGGAGAAACACTTTTATTAAAATCGGGCCCTGTTAGGTGGGGGCGGGTGGCCAGCAGCCGCAGCTGCTCAGCGACCTTGGCTGCTCTGTCCGTCAGGGCTTGTTGCGTCGTCAGGTCAGAGCAGCCCAGCGCCGCCTCCCATAGCTCCGGGGTGGTGATTGGGGGTAGGGGGTCGTCGGGACAGGCCCACATGTGGTGCTGCACAGTGGCCTTCGCGCCGCATGATGTGCAGTGGGAGAGAGGAGAATAGGGAGGGGTGAATACGGTGAAGGAGAGCTCTGTTGGGTAAAGATTCTGTTTGTAGGAGTCTCCAGAGTCGTTCTTCCGTGTAGCTGAGGAAACGTGGGCGGGGGTATCGGAGGCGAGAGAGGCGGTAATACGTGGTGATGTCGTGGTAGCCCAAGAGGCTGTCGCGAGCTGACCTGGCTCCGTGAGAAGCAATGGGGCTGGGGTATGCCCGGAGGTGAGCGCTCGGGCCGTTGCATGAGCCGCCTCATTGCCTCCAGGCCCAGTGTGGGCAGGAGTCCAGATCAGTTCTACTTGGGTGGTGGGTGGATTTACATAAGAAGTTTTAGGGCCTGGGGTGAGATGGCACCCGCAGAAAATTTCGAATGGCCGTTTTCGAATCGGATAATATGAATTCAGGGGTTGGCCGGTGCGACAGGGCTAGTGCGATTGCCGCCTCTTCCGCCTTAGCGGACGGAGCCCAAAACCCAAAACTCTATATTAGAGAGTTTTAGCATACCGGGTTACCATCCGCTAACGCTGCGGCGGCGGGTAGCGGGGCCCGACTGGGAAGTTGAAAAATTCGTTCCGGTAGGGGGATTAGTTCCGCCGGCTGGCCTTCACCATGCCCGCGCCTCATTCTCACACTGAGAGGCAACCTCCTCGCCCTCCCCGAGCGCGCATGCGCGGTCGGGTCCCGGTAACCCGCTACCGTAGCGTGAGCCTCCGCTAGCCGCAATGCTAAATCTCTCTAATAACTCGCTAATAACGGAAGCGCGAATGAAACGAGGCCACTAAAAAAATTGCATAAATTCAGAGAAATGTCTACTAATGCGCAGCATTCTTATGCCCGCTTCTCTTGAGTGTGAGTCTTTTCGAGCCACTTTTTTGGTTTTTCTAAGTCCTGAGCGTCCAATTATCTCCATTTACCCTATTATAACACTCACAGGTGTTACTTGCGCCAAATCTGCAATTTTTGTAAATGAAGGGGTAACAAGGCTCAGCATTTTTCGTATTTTTTTACTTCCTTGTTTTTAGTTTTTCAAAGTTCTGTTCGACCAATTATCTTCATTTACGCTATGATGGCGATTAATAGCGGAATTTCCGCTAATCTGCATTATTGTGGAAATGCAAAGCGTTATACGGTTCGCCATTTTCCGTCATTGTTTCATATTTTTCTTAATTTTTAGTTTCTCACAATTTCGTTTGACCAATGATCTTCATTTAACGATATTATAATGATTAAAGGTGGAACTTGCGAAACCAGCATTTCTCTGGAAATGCAGGGCGTTACAAGTTACACGGCCGGGCGCTTATCCGGTCTGCACGAGAAAACACTAAGAAATATTTTGTGTGCCCTGCGATCCATAAAAAAACGCAGTATCTGGCCTTCCGACGGCTCTTTACCTGGGCGTCAACGCAGCAATTCTGCAGGCGTCGCAACACAATGTTAGGTAGAGTGAGTGATTTAATATTGGTTCATTACATTACCAGATGCGTATTTACTACCGCCCCCTATTACAAAAACAAAGGTCAAGGCATGTAACCGCACCATCAGAAGAGCTACGACGAGCAAAAAAATTCAGTACAACATTTAATGCTTGGTATACTTGCCACTCGTGACGAGACAGCTCTTATTTTCAGTACAACAGTGCGCCTTACGTATTAGGTTATTTGCAAGCATTGTCATAGGGGGCACTTTCCACCAATGGCCAATGAATACTTTGGTAACAAGGCAGAATAACTATTATCAATTCTGTTTGCATCGATGGGATAAATCCCCGCACGGCGCATCATACTGTTGGAACGGGCACGCAGATGACAAAAAGTTTCCGCTCCTACCAGTGTACTTAAATTCCCGCAAACCGTAGTATTATGCCTCTTTGGTATGAGCGATTTCAAAAAACGGTGGTTTAAAGAAAGCCACCCGCCGGCCGAATGTGTTATTTAAGACTCATGCTTGACGCGCAACAGCATGCAGAATACTTATAAGCCCACAGCTTGCACTACCCAGCAGCCCGTGGGTGGTGGCGCAGTGGTTAGGTGGCCGCCTCTTGATGTGTTGTAGTAGACCCAGGTTCGATTTCTCCGTCGGGTTACGTCTAGGGTGCTTACATGTCCTCGCATGATGTAACATGTTTTAGAGCATTCGTCACGGGGATGCTGGCGTTGGCCGTTCAATGCGGACGAAAAAAATCGATAAAATCAATTTCTGGCCGAGTGAATTTTTTTTTCTTTTTTTCGTGTGAAAAGCAACAAGGCCGCTTAGTTTGAGGGCCGTATGATTTGTGGGCCGCTTCGTAAGCGGGAATATATTAGCATAACGGGCAGCGTAGAAAAATTACGGCCAGCGGCCCTCCGAACACACGGCCCGGGGTTTAGGTGGCCCTCAAGTTAGGCGGCCCTCTAGTTCGGCGGCCCTCAGGAGGGGGGCCGCTCAATACTCCGGGCCGCGTGTTCGATGGGCTGCGTGTTTGGCGGCACGCTTATGCTCGAGGCCGGCCTGAACCGCCACTTAATAAGCGGCTTTGAAATTGACGCGGCGGCCCGCCTGCATGTTGGTCGAGTAACCAGGAATTGACTACGAGTGATGGATAGCATTTCTCGATATAAATGGAGCCTACGACAACGTAGATAGAGAGCTTCTATGAGCATCCTTGAGCGGGAGTGATAAGGCCAGGTATCTATACAGCTATTGCAGACGAGTTTACAATGAGAATCGAGGTGCAAATTACCTGGGAGGACCAAAAGTGCACGGAACCGGTAGTTCACAATAAAGGTTCAAATAAGGGTTGTCCTTCTGTCGCCATTGCTGTTCATCCCTGAACATGGCTAGGACTAGAAAGAAAAGCTTGAAGGCAGTAAAATAGGTTTGAATCTGTGTTATAGTCCGCAAAGGACAGGAACTGTAACAACATATCTCAGGACTGATATATGCAGATGACATAGTACTACTAGCAGACTAGCAAACAGTGTCTGCAACAGCTCACAAATATCTGCGGGGAAAGAATTTTTTGAACTGCGGTTAGAGTTTAGCACAAGCAAAGTCGGGTGTTCTGGTTTTTCAATGACGACGCCTGTAAAGAATCCGTATTCGTTCAAACAAGCAGCAATACCGTGGGTAATTGAATACAAATACAAACTGGAATATGGATAAACGAAGGTCGGCGTATCTAAAAAGCTCATGAGGAGCATTTTAAGAATGAAGGGAAAAAGAAACGCCTCTATCATGAAGCACAGAGCACTGTGGGGATATAATAGGTATGAAGTAGTGAGAGGAATCTCGGAGGGAATAAAGGTACCAGCACTCACCTTTTCAAACGCAGTATTGTGTGTCAAATCAGAGATTTAATCAGGGCTAGAAGTAAATCCGAGAGGCAGGTAGGGTCGATTGGCATTAGGAGCACACAGGTAAAACAACAAATGAGGCAGTGCAGGGAGACAGGAATGGGCATCCTTAGAAGTGAGAGAATCACAGAGCAAAATATGTTTTGAAGAACGACTTAGAAATATTGATGACCAGAGATGGGCTGCCAGAGTGTTACGGTATCTTTACATGAAAAACGTGGCAACACAGTCGAAGAAAAGAACCAGAAGTCTCAGGACAAAGTATATGAAACCTTGGAAGTGCACAGGGAAACGACAAAGGCAATAAAAAATGAAGTGAAAGAAATCAGGAGAGCGACCTGGAAAAAGAGGATGGACGAGAAGAAGTCCTTTGATATCTACAGGATCGGGAAGCAGGAGATCACAAGGGAAAAATTGCTTCAATATTACCAAAGAGAGTGCATTGCTTTTTGAAGACCGGGCGGGTTGCTTGCGGACAAAAACGCTTATCCGCGAGCCCGTACAGGAAGAACTATGCGCACGCAGGCTGCGGAAATGAGCCAGAAACCATGCGACATATTGTAACGAAGTGCAACAGTATCTTTCCAGTCCTCAGTGAGGGAGCCATCCAGCTTCCGGAGGCCCTTGGCTTGAAGGTTAGCGGCATAGTGAATTGGACAGCAGTAGAGGTTAGTAAACGAAGGTTCGAATGTTGGTGGGAAAAAGGCAGAAAACAATCTGGGAAGACATACGAACAAAGAAGTCAGACTAGCATAAAAATTTCGTAAAAGTATTTTGTTTTTATTTTTATATTATTTTTTATTTATTTTGTTTGTAGTTTTTTGGCGAGGTGATTGTACAGTGGCGCTGCGACTAAGGCCGCTGTGCAACGCCACCTGGTTACAAAGTGGAAGCTGCTAAGCGTCATCATCAGTTTCTCCTTGATCAACGCACCGTGCCGGTGCGCACCATCGCTCCGTGCCGGTGCGCACTGTGCACCGCTCCGGTTTTGGGGGCAACCCGGTGCAGTGTTTATCGAGGACGCTATGAGTCATTGACTTGATGGACCTATTCTAGACTTTGCCAGATCATTGTCATCTGCCTGAAAGTTTCTTCGGTTCTGTTTGTTCGGTTTGTCTCGACGGCTAAAATGTACTGAAAAGTCATATGTTACGACTCATGTTCGCTGAAGACTTCGGCAGGTGGTTGGCCTCAAGAAACTGCGCATGGCGCCATACAGGTATCCGTGTCATCCGGCAAGCTCCACCAATCTCGGAGAACCGGCGCTAAAAAATTACTAGCGCAGGTTCTTGTAAGGGAATTGTTAGTCCAAGTGTATGTGTGTGTGCATTGAACTTATAAGGATCGGTGACGGTACACCGGTCTGTGACCCTTCCGAAAAGCGGTCCAGCACGCCACCGGGCCACAAATGGCATTTCAGGAGCCTACGCAGATAGGTGAGTGCGTTGGTAAGCGCCGATGACTCACCGTTGCAGCGGGAATCTTGGTACCGTCTTGGAGACGCCCCCGATAAAACTCCTTTTGTAAGAGCCTAAGTGGCTAATGTCCCCGCGGACACGAGAGGGACAGCGGGTCACTGACGGAGGTGGCGTGGAGTAGGGTAGAAGTGGAAGGAGTGGAAGAAAGCGACAAAAGGTATTAAAAGAGGAGCCCAACCAGAGGGGAGGGGGGAGAGAGAGAGACGGGGACAGCGATTGGAGGAGCGGACGAGACAAATCACGAGAAGCGCTAGGCAGAAGGCAGGGGGGCTTCGGACCTAAGAGTCCAGCCGACGTCTGCGACGTCTGGCAGGAGAGCGATACGGGGAGCGGACCAGACGAGTCGTGAGAGAGCGTTAGGCAGGGGAGCTTAAGGCTCCGGAGTCTAGCCATCGCTCCAGTGCGACGTCTGACCACCCGCTACCACACATAGCCAACCGACGTCCAGCCACCGTTTGAGCTCGCGCAGCAGCAGCCTCATCGCGGCGCACGCCACCTCTTCGTACGAGCCCGAGCCAAAGCAGCCTCACCGCGGCAGACTCCACGCTCAAGCCCGTAGCAGCCTGGTTGCGGCGAACGTCAGGCCCTTCCTTAAGCCCGTGCCGCCTCACGCCGAAGCAGCCCAGCGACGCCGAGCCGTAGGCGAGATCGAGCCAGTTGATTCTATTAAATACTATAGATATGTAAAAACTTCCATGTGTCTGTGCCTCCATCACCACATTCTCAGCGTGGACCCAGGGTCACTTTAAGAATCACGACCATCACACACAGAATACTCCTTTTGTGGAAAGTTGGGCGTCGGAAGGGCCCGAAAATGTTGTAGCGGTGTCTATTGCCCCAGGACTGGCGAGCGCCCCAGCGAAATCAGAGTACCTCTCCAGACGGCAATCTTCCCCTGTCTCCAACCGTCAGGACGTCGGATCAGCGATGTCGTTCCGTTACCGGTCTCCAAGCCCTCATCGCCTATCCAGCTCACCTGGGCGTCGCTCGCCCAGCCCGCGACGGGAAAACTAAGATCAGCGACCTCAGGAGGTGCGGTCGCTGAACGGGCTTCCAGCGAAGATCCTCCAACACTGCTCTCGACGACATTCCACTGAACAGACACCGCCGGCCAGTTCTGAACAAGCAGCCACCTCCGACATGGATGTGACGATCGACGACAGCGACGTTACTGCGCTTATTGATACAGGGGCGGACTACTCAGTCATTAGCAGCAGCCTGGCGCAGGAGCTCAAAAAGTACTGACGCAGTGGACAGGGCCTCACGTTCGCACAGCGGGATGGTATCTGATTGCTCCAACAGGCCTCTGCACAGCTAGGGTTGGGATCCGGGGCTACTGTTACGTCGGTGAATTCCTCGTACTTCCACAATGTTCAGGAGATATCATACTGGGTATGGACTTCCTGCGAGCGAACGAAGCTGTTATCGACCTGCTGTCATCCACAGTGACGTTCTCGACGAGAGGCGCCATCGCCACGAATGACCCTGCAGAAGTCTGTGCCCTCCGGGTGGTTGACGACGATGCCACTGTACCGCCGCGGAGCAGTGTCGTGGTCTTCGTAAGGGGAGACGCATCTCAAAACTGCGAGCGCCTAGCCGAAGGGAACACCAATTTGACGTTGAAAACAAAATTGCGTAGCAAGACGCCTTGTACACCTGCGTGATGGTTGCGCACACGTCCTTCTAACAAACTTCGGAAATGAGGTCTAACACATTGCAAAAGAACTGCCATTGCTTCCCTGCATGAGTTCGATCAGTTGGGAGATCTGTGCACCGTGGAGACAGAAGGACCTGAAGCTTCGGATCCCAAGGCCGTTTTGGAGTTAGTGCACATCTGTCCAGATTTGCCACCGACCCACAAGCAGCAGCGAACAGATCTCCTTGCGAACTTCAGCGATTGTTTCTCCACGTCGTCAAAGGTCCGACAAGCACCTGTCCCGAAACATCGCATCATCGTGGACGAAACCACAAAGCCCGTTCACCAGCACCCATATCGCGCGTCCTACAAAGAAAGGGAAGCCATCCGGAGCGAAGTAAAGGAAATGCTTCAAGACGACGTAATTCAGCTGTCGAAAAGTCCGTGGGCGTCCCCTGTTGTGCTGGTAGAAAAGAAAGACAAGACCCTGCGCTTCTGAATGGATTACAGGAAGCTGAACAGCGTGGCATAGCGAGACGTGTACCCTCTTCCGCGCATAGACGACGCACTGGATCGGCTGCGCAACGCAAGGCATTTCCCGTCATTAGACCTCAAAAGCGGATACTGGCAGATTTAGGTCGATGAGCGAGACCGGGAGAAAACGGCGTTCGTCTCCCCTGACGGACTGTATGAATTTAAAGGGCTCCCGTCCGGCCTTCGCTCAGCACCAGCCACATTCCAGCGAATGATGGATACTGCCTTAGCCGGGTTAAAATGGCAGTCGCGTCTGGTGTACCTCGACGATGTCGTTGTTTTGTCCGCATCCTTCGAAGAACACCTACATAGACTACGGCTAGTCCTGGAGGCTATTGGTTCGGCTGGTTTAGCTATAAAGCCGGAAAAGTGCCACTTTGGGTACAAACAGCTGCGTTTTCTTGGCCACGTTATCAGCGCGGAAGGAGTGGCCCCAGACGCTGAGAAGACGGCGGCTGTAGCAGACTTCCCGAAACCAGCTTACAAAAAAGCTGTTCAGCGTTTCCTGGACTCTCTGCTTATTATAGACGCTTTGTTGAAAATTTTTCGGACATCGCAGAACCATTGACACGCTTGACAAAAGACGATGAACCATTTGTGTGGCAAGAAGAGCAAGAAGTCGCTTTCAACGACCTGAGAAACCGGCTACAAACAGCTCCGGTTCTTGCTCATTTTGACGACCATGCGGATACCGAAGTACACACAGACGCCAGTAATATCGGTCTCGGCGCGGTTCTCGTGCAGTGTCAGGACTGGGCTGAAAGAGTACTAGCGTACGCAAGTCGCACACTCTCCAGAGCGGAGGCCAATTGCTCCACAACCGAGAAAGAGTGCCTTGCCGCAGTCTGGGCCATCAGCAAGTTCCGGCCATACCTCTACGGCAGGACGTTTAAGCTCGTCAGCGACCACCAATCGTTGTGCTGGCTGGCAAACTTAAAGGACCCATCTGGGCGCCTTGCTAGATGGAGCCTTCGGCTACAGGAGTACGACATGAAAGTCGTCTACACGTCCGGACGCATCCATAACGAAGCCGACTGCTGGTGCCAAGCGCCTGTCGACTCACCAGGCCAAGAAATAGAGGAGGACATACCGTTTCTTGGAGCCGTCAGCACGTCCGAAATAGCCCAACTGCAATGAGCTGACCCAGAGCTGCTACTCATTATCCAGCATCTGGAAGGTCGTGAAGTTCGCATACCGCCAGCTTTTATCCGCAACATGGCTCCGGAACAGCGTGCTTTACAAACGCAATTTTGGAAACACAAAGCAGACGTTTTTACTCGTTGTGCCGTCGGCCATGCTTGCGGAAATCTTGTATGCCTGTCACGACGAACCTTCAGCCGGCCATTTGAGTGTCAGCTGTACAGTATCCAGGATTCGGCAAAAGTACTTCTGGCCGAAACTTTTGCAAATGGTCCAGCAGTACGTCAGGAGCTGCCGTGAGTGCCAAAGAAGGAAGACTCCACCTTTGAAACCGGCAGGGCTTCTTCAGCCGATAAAACGGCCTACAGCACCATTCCGGCTATACTCGGATACAACTCAAGAAAAATGCGGCTTTTCCTCATCAAAGGACCCCCCTCCAGCCAATGTTGTCACCGTATCAACGTGACGTCATGGTAGACCACCTCTACGCCTCGTTCACGGAAGAAATCACAGAGCATGTTCTTCCGCGCTTACGGACTTCTACCAAAATGGCCACCTCCGCTGTTCGCATGGCTGTTCGCGTCAATCCATCGGCGTCGTCCGGCTCTGAGAATGTTTTGTAGTGCCGTTCAGTCGTATTCCTTGTTTGCGTGTTGCTCGGTAACGACAACCGCTATGGTGTTTTCTCTTCTGCTTTGTGAGCGACCGGCGTTGCCGGGAAACAGCCGCCGCTGCCGCTACTGGATTCTGTGTACGCTGCGTGATACAAAGCGGTCGTCGTCATCCTGTGCGGGCGTTTCGTCTTGAGCGTGAAGTGCTTCTCGTTCTACCGTTTAGTCCCTCCTGTGTCTGTGCTACCCACGTTATCACCCCAGTGACTGCGACAGGGGGCGATAACTCCTTGTTTATTTCTCGTTGATTACGCCAGTCGTAAATATTACTGTTGTGCATAGCGCACGACGTTAACGCCATGGAGAGTTATGCTCGGGGCCACTATATTATCTCTATGCACGGGGCGAAACGCAAACAGCGCGATGTCGCGCGCTGCATTTCGTTAGAGCATATGTCGAGCCGTGTGTCCCAAGTCCATGCAGGGCGCAAGCGTATTCGCCCAAATTGTGATCAAGTCGCAAACACAAGAAGCTGAATTATCGCGTTTTTTGAACGTGAACGCGTACGAGCTGTAGCTTAGCTGCGTGGTGTGATTTAATATGCCACCTTTTCTATTTTGATTCTCGGTTACGCTGAGATTCCATTGTTAAATGTGTTATTTGCAGCTGGCATGTTTTCGTCGCCTGTTTTAAGTTGGAGCGCTTTAAGTTGTTGTTTTGGACAAAAACCTTTGTGAATCAAATACGAATAGGGATCTGCGTTGAGTTTGCATTGTCTATGATAATAAAGATTATACATGAGTATTACCACTGTAAGTTCAATTTCATTGTCTTGCTTAGGCTTCGTGAATGAGCTGTGCTTCGCGATAGTGAAATTTCATGAGCTAGATTTCACCGGTATGACCAGCTGCAACAGTGCATGTGAAGACATGAAACGCAGCACTGAAATCAAATAAACCACCTTTCAGCTTTTCCTACACATGCGCATGCATATCCTTCACCAATCAAATTCTTGAATCAGAGATGTGCATTATTGAAGCTATATAGGCACTGCTAGCCTTGTGTTCATATCACTTAAGTAAGAAGCTGCTGCTGTAATGGTAATTTGCATGCATGCGCTGTAAATTCGAGAAAGAGGATTCAGGGTGAAAAACATGTGAGCATTTCACCCATTTTCCCTGTCGCATCACAAGTGGCTGCTGGAGCAAGAAGCTCACTGCTCCAGCAGTGCTCAACATCGTGGATGCCAAGTCGAACACTAAGCTGCTGCTTGCTGCAGCGCTCTTCACAACGCAACACGTGCAATGTCTACGCATATATTAGGAGTGTAAATCACAATGACAGCACATCAATTGATGCCAAATTCATAACACGGGCAATGAAGTATGTCTGAAGGGTTACTTAGTGATCTGTACCATAGAAAGTTATCTGCACTGGTTGATGTATGACATGTCGGTTGAGTGGACGCATGGAAACACACATATGGTACATATCGCTCCGCTGAAACTGGTCAATGCATATCGTACTTTTCTTGTTACGCAAGAGTCAGAATTGGATCATATGCTCAGGAAGAAATTTATTATCTTGCCAAAAATGCAATATATGAAATTATTCCCATACAAGGGAGGATCGATTGACGCCAACATTGTTTCCTCTTCCCAAAGCTTTGGGAATTGTTTTTATTGACGTTGTGCTTCTGCATTTTATCCAGTGGCTTAGAAAACAGATAAAACCTATTTATCCCAATTCCTGCGTAATACAGCAGATAGCCAGATAGAGGCTAAACAGAATCAAAGTAGAAATAAAACACCGAAGCAACTTTTCTGGTCCTCACTGCTATCATAAGTTAGATTTGGCTCAGAGAGCTAAACAGACACACTGCTGAATTATGCAGAGCAAATGAAATGAGCAATTAGAGACTGAAGCAGATTTATTTGTTCTTAACGCTCTATCAGAAGACAACTTGGCTCAGCCAGCCACACAAGCAGACAGTTACAAGCTTTCATGTAGGCATTTTATTTGCAACTGTTTCTGCATCCCATACGTGCATACGTGTCCAAACAATGTAAAAAACTTGCAGTGAAAACTCAAACTAGTGTCTTGTTCTGTAGGTGAAACTTGCCTTTATCACCATTTACAGTGTCGCACAAGGAGCCCCAACGCCACACACCGCAGAAGTGATTCTGCTTGAAGTGAATTTGTGAACTCGCTTGACTCGGCTTGCACATACCTCATGCTATACATGCGAATAGTCACCCTTCTCGTGCAGTGTAAGCGTGGCTTTACTTCCAGAAAATAGTTTGGAACAGTGCGGGTTTTCTCTAGCTCGAGATGTACGATTTCCTTTTATGAATACATCTGCCACGCAGTATCCTGTAACGGCTGAACTTATTCGGCTTAATTCCTGCACCACACTTATAACAAATGAGATCAGAAACCAAGCACTGCAACAGCCTTTTCTTATTCTCATAGATACATATCAAGGCAATCAACCATAAGCCAGCACCACACAACACACCGCTCCGTTCACTACAGCAAATGAGATCATAACCCGATTGTTGAAATAGCTTCTGCCGCCCTCACTGTTACACTGTAAGATCACTGTTGAGTCTACGACACAGCAGACAACACTGAGTAATGGCAAATGAGATTACAAACCAAACATTGCAATGGTCTCTTCTGATTCTCATAGCTACATGTCCAAGCAATCAACCCTGAGCAAGTTACGCACCACACACAGGCTGCTCAGTTAACTCCAGAAATAAGCCTTAATAAAGCACACAAACGGCATATCTGGTCTTCTCTGCTGTCTGAAAGAGTTCCTTGCTTCTGCAGCTATGGAAACACAGGTATTTAAG
Organism: Haemaphysalis longicornis; assembly: GCA_013339765.2. NCBI lineage: Eukaryota > Metazoa > Arthropoda > Arachnida > Ixodida > Ixodidae > Haemaphysalis > Haemaphysalis longicornis. The sequence goes on along the minus strand of CM023450.1, from coordinate 209,734,497 downwards.
CTAAACGCCGCACTCCACACTAACTGAAAGGGGCAAAGGCGGCACTGGCGAATAGTTCGCAGCCTAACACATCTTGAAAGGACTCGATAGCAGATAGGTCACAGTTGGAGTCCATGTCGTCTTCACCCAGATCTATTATAATAGGTTAAACATGCGCACTTGCTCCACCGTCTCCTCTGAACTTTGTTTCAATGCTGATCACATGCTGAAGGGTGTTTGCCCTGTGCTTAGCTGTTACCTTGGCAACTTCTTCCCTCAGGAGCACCTCTACATCTGCCAGCTTAAATGTGTCATTTCTTGCTGCGACGCCTCACCTCATCTGTGCCCATATGCGCTCAATAGGACTGAGCTCACAATGGCAGGGCTCCCGAATACATCCTGTCCTTTCAGCTGCACTGTCAATACGATACCTGATTTACCGTGTCTTAACAGAGGCCACAAGGCTGAGGAGCTCCGTTTTAAGCGTTTTTCATCCCAAGCAAGTCCTTCGGACGTCACCCAGTCCTGAACAACATTTTTGCGCGAAGTCGTCGTAGGCACTGCTTCTTCCAGCCACGAGTGGTACGAGGTATTGTCCATGACAATTACACTACCGAGTGGCAGTTGTGGCAAAACGGCACCAAACCACCTTTCAAAGCGGGTGTCGTCCGTCTCCTCGTGGTAGTCGCCTGCCTTCGTACCTCCAAAGATGTCCAGGCACCCACCGACGAAGCCACCCTCGCTGTCGATGAGCGTTACAATCAGGCGCTATCCTTTCCCTGACGGCTGCTTCAAACCTGTCGTCAGACCACGCATGAAGGCGTCGTGGTGGGAAGCAACCGTCGTGTCCGTCAAACAGTCGATATCGTGTGTCCCGCATTTACTCAGGTTTCATCAAAGTAGAATATTTTTCGATTTTCAATCCTGTACCTGGCGATGTCGTAGAGGTACTTCTGCTGCCACGCGACAATGTCGTGCCGGTCGATCAGCAGCGAGTTCCGGCTCCTCTTCTCATACCTGAACCCGATGTCATTCAGCAGCCGGCGCACAGTCCATGGCTTGAGAGGAGTAACATCGCCGCTAGCGTTGACATCCGCAGCAATTGCCGTCACTGTCGGGATCCCATTGCGGCAAAAAAGGCAATGCACGGACGACCGCAATGCGCTCTTCGTGAAGTCGTCGTACACTTCTGTGCGTCGTCTCTGTCCACCGCCTCGCGGGCACTTTCGGGAGGGCGTCGCAAGATTGCCATCGCTATTTTTCATCTCCTTCTTCACGTCCATCTCCAAACTCACGCTGATTCCAAGAAGATCGCTCATTGCCGCGACCGTTTCTTCAACGCTGCGTTCTGGGTGTAGATGCCGCAAGCGAACGTACGCGTTCCGGATCATCTCCCGCCCGCAGCTGAAGATGACGCGACGCTTTTGTTTTTCTTGTACCATCGGCGTAGCCGGCGTAGCGTGGATGGGAACGCACCACAACCCTCAGTCGAGAACGATAACGCAGACTCGGACGCCACTTCTTCGGGCTCCAAACCAGAAAAGAAAACAGGCAATGCATAAAACCAGCAGCAAGCGGTTGAGGGAAAACCCGGAAGAGCACAAATTCACCATCAGCAATAAAATTGAAACTCACTACTCCGCCTGATGAATAAGTTTTCACGCGTTGCATTATATCAACAAATAAAGAATTTTTAGCTAAGGTTCTTATCTCGGCCCAAAATAAAGGTGTCCTGAAGAACTACTTTTCGGCGCGGACTCACTCAGAAAAGCTTGGCTCCGAGCGCTGCCTGCAGGTGCAAGGCGGTCGCCGCGACGTCACGTTGGTAGAGCGACACCATTGGCTGGAAGCGGGGTAGTGGAAGTGGGGGATTGGGCTACGCCCCTTTTTTCTTGACTTGTATCCGAGTATAGTCGGTATGGACCTTCTTGGCCCATTTCCGACGTCAACAAAGGGAAACAGATAGATAGTGGTAGCGACAGACTATCTTACGCGCTATGCGGAGACAGCGTCTGTAGTGCGGGCAACGTTGGCTGAGGTTGCGGAGTTCTTTAGGAACAGCGTAGTTTTACGGCACGGGGCCCCGCAGGTCGTAATAACAGGCAGAGGTACAGCCTTTACAGCCCATCTGATGCAGTCTATCATGAGGTTAACTCGGACCACCCATAGGCGAACGACAGAATACCTCCCGCAGACCAACGGCTTAACCTAGAGATTGAACAGAACCCTCGCCGACATGCTGTCCATGTATGTCGACGTCGAACACAAAACATGGGATGACATTTTACCTTACGTAACATTCGCCTACAACACGCCAGTTCAAGAAACTGCAGGACTGACTCCCTTCCAATTGGTTTACGGGTGCACGGTCACCATGACACTAGATTCTATGCTACCCGTTCAAGAGGACGAATACAACGGTGACGTTGACGACTCTGTACAGAAGGCGGATGAAGCTCGACAGCTGGCACGTCAACGAATAGAAAATCAGCAGCGTGTCGACGCAAGCCATTACAATCAGCACCGACGTACTGTGTTCTACAACCCCGGAGACGCGGTGTGGGTGTGGATGCCAGTACGTCAGCGGGGCCGATCCGAAAAACTGCTTCGCCGGTACTTCGGGCGCTACAAGGTGGTGCGTCGGATTAGTGACGTCAACTATGAAGTCACACCGGATAGTAGGGCGCACTCCTCATGGCGCAAGTCAACTTCCAAGGTCGTGCACGTCGTACGAATGAAGCCGTATTACGACAGAGACTGTTCCCGCTCATAACGGCACCCCGCCCCCCCCCCAAGCCAAGGCCAGTGTGGAAGCTGACCTCTTCGCTGACGACTCTATGTACTTGGACAGTGAGCCGCCGCATCGTCGCCATCCGGATCCGAAGCCATCCTTGCCTCGTAATATACCACGGAAATCGGGAAGATGCTCGCAGAAGAGGGGGGTCGTGTAGCGGTGTTTATTGTTACAGTGGCGACACGGTCAATCCCGCTAATGGTAGCGCGAAACTCTTGCCGGTGCTCTTGCTCCAGCAGGGTCGCCATTTTGATTCTCCGTGTGCTGAGTAATTAAAAGTGCCCCCCTTGTTTTATCCACACGCTACAATATATAAAATCACCACTGTTCAAAGGAGCCAGGAAGCATCCAAGTCGCTGAGCTAATAGCTTCCTCGATAAACCGCATCGGGGCGCACCAGCGCACCTTTCCACCCTCAATAAACCGCACCGGTGCGCATCATCTGTCCTCGATAAACCGGGGCGCACCGTCACGGGGCAATTTTCGCTTGCCCCGTCGCGCAGCGAGAGTGCCGACAGGGCGCAATCCCAAGTTGCATCATGAACGACGCCGGGGAAGCGGCTTCTTCCGCCGTCTGGTGCAGCGACTGCACATCGGCTGGTTTGTGAAAAGGTAGAAACGGTTGTATATTGTTGCTGACGAGGATGGATCGCTTGCGAATTCATCATGCAGCGATGCTATGGGCTCACAGCGGGCGCTAATAAGGTTCAGGTATTGCATATAGGACCACAGAAAACGTTATATGCAATGTATACGAATTTCGTAATCATTGAAAACAAGGCTGCATGGCCAACCATCAAGAGTAAATATTGGAGCCTATAGCATTCGGTTTGTTTGAATGAGGTATCACGCACAGTCACTGTATTGCGTAGACCATGAAGGGCCACATATTTTGCCATAGTTGAGGGACACTCAGTGACGGCAGCCACTCGCGTTGTTGGGGCTTTCAGAGGACGAACAGCATGCCACTTGTAGGTGCATGTGTCAGGGCCGGATATAGCTTGTGTGGTGGCTTTCAATAAATACCAGTTTGTAGCAGCGTTGTTTCATAATGAGCTAATTTTTTGAACTTGTCAACGTTTTCTCATAGCTCAATAGATGACACTAGTGTAGAAGTGCTCAGTTTCCGTGCCTTCGTGGGCCACTGCCTACGCCGGAGAGGAGCTAGACCTAACCAACAGACCTATCGCCGACTGACACGTCCGTGTCCCGCAACGAATGAGACGTAGCGCAAGCCGCACACCGAAGGTGGCACCAGCTCTCTGACATGGCGAGAAGCAAACAATGATGCATGGAAAGCATGCGACATATTTGGGAACAATGTTTGCAATGACAAATTCTTTTGAGCATACCGCAAATAATCAAATGAATTGCGATCATTTGATACCTATGATGCTCTTACTCGTGAAAAAAATTAAAGCCGTTCCACTCAACGTGAAAGCTGTCGTAAATGCAGAGCAGTGATTCGCCGTAACGGCCTGTGGCACCGTTATCCGCTTACTGCTAGTACCCATCACGCTCTTCGCCTCCCTGTCTCACTTCTCTCTTGATGAATTGAACGGAGGTTTGTCAAAAGCAGTTCAAATTTCCCGCCTTCGCAGTGCTCGCGCGCCCCCTGCCTGGAACGAACAGCGCGAGCGGTTCTCGCACGTGCCGGCACCTTACTGCGCAGTCCACAACGCGTTGTTTTTGGCGGTCCCATCTCCCCGCGAGGGGGACTCGAGTAAATGCGTCGCATAGGGGGTGGGTGTATGGCGTTTAACGTTTAGTGTTTGGGGAGTTGGTGGTAGTGAATGCGTTGTATCAGCAGCTTCTTGACGTAGTTTGAATGAGTCAAGAATATAAGGCGCGTTCGTAGCCTCCCATTCTGTGTCGGCTTTGTGGCGTAGTGGTTAGAGCACCATGTACATTGCGTTCCGCCCGCAGGGTCGAGGGATCGAACCAGGCGCCGGATAGTATTTTTTGATATAGTGTAGGGGGAGGGGTGCGGACAACGACGGTGCGGACTACGACGGACGTCAACGCGGGTGACATCGTGAGTTACTGAAATGCTCTGCATTTAAAGCGCGCAGGCAAACTAGGGATGAAATACAGGTGTAGTGTGACGAAAGCTCCAGGTGGGCCTATATGGAGGAAACGGACACAGTTTGTGAGCAATCTGTGCACGCAGCGGGCTGCGCTGATTGCCGAAATCGATGACACACGGATGGATGCTTCTGGGCTCCGTGAGCAAATACAACGCCTCCAGGAGGACTTGCCGCAGCAAAAAAGCTCATCTGATCAGAGCCGAACGGAACGACCTTTACCGATGCGACCACGCGCGGGAGATAATCCAGAGCTTCCTCGTGCGCTAGTGCACTGAGTTATACAGGCTAGCTGCTGTTATCCTCCCGCCGCCGGAACTAAACACTTGGATTATCGATACGGCCTACCAGTGGGGTCAGTGCAGTGCGCTGCACCATACCCGGTTTCCATGGTGGGCGACTGGGTCCAACAGTATATGTCCTTCTAAATGTTTCTACAACAACAGCAGTAGAAATTTGACAGTATAAAGCTGGGCGTCGTAGACGAAAGCTCAGGGTCGACATCAATATTGGCTGCTTAAATAGTCTTGCGGGATTCAGGTGGGCAGTGCTGCCCTGCCGCCACGTAACAATATGAACGAAGTTCGACACGGGATGAGATGCACCATACACTGAGGCCAGAGCAGATATCGATACACGCGGTGGCCGAAACTCATCTCAGAGATTCGGAGGAGCCTCCCGTACAGCCATAGTGGTTCTGGGCGGGAACGAACAGGGACAGCAGTAGCCGAAAAGGCGAAAGTCGGTGTCCGGTGGAGGCGATCTCTGGGCTGGCAATGATACATGGGAAACTGCACCATATATGTGTGGATAACTGGTGAGCTGCTTTGCGTGCCTACAGCAATAGGTGTAGCGTATTTCTCAGTACACAAGGCACGACGGGAGGCGAACAGCCAGTTGGTTGATTGCCTTGGGGACATCGAACGAATGGCAAACGACAAGGAGCTCCTTATAGTAGGCGACTTCAATGGCCACCTCTCTGAGTTGGACGGATATGCAAGTACAAAATGGCGACCATCTCAGAAGTCTTCCCGAGCACCGCCTGGATATCCAAATTACCAACCTGGGCCCGCGCTGTCATGGACAGTGCACATGGTGCGCCCGCGGCAGTACTTCATGCATCGACTGCTGCCTTAGTGTCCCCCCGCTTCACCGAGCTAACGCAATCCTTGCATTTTGACGAAGACGGCATACATAGCTCTTGGGACGTGACCACAACCGCCTATATGCATTGACTTCAGCCGGGCTCAGCGCAAAGTAGTGGAACAACCGGGGCTCCTCAAGTCGTGGCAAGTTCCTACCACACAGGTCGACTCCCCACCAGGGAGTTTGAATAGAGTGGACAGCGGCGCGAGGCAGAGTCATATGAGGAGGAATATGTGTTGAGGGGATCATGCGACGCCACATGGTACATGGTACAAGCACGAAGAAACCGATAGTGCGACAGAGAAGGGGGCAGGGCATCAGAGGCGTTGCGTGCGAAAGGCATTGGCAACCCAAGAACATCGACCAGCACTCAAAACAGGCGAGGCAGAGCCCTCTGAAATAACCTGGATGCTCTACCTATTGTACAAGCGGGCAATGCAGGTGATGGTGCATGGTAAACTTGTCGAGGCGAGCAGGCACCAAATGCAGAGCCTCCGGGCAGACGGAAGATCGACGGCACAGAGTTTCTGGCCATATGTTCAGTCTTTGGACAGGCAGAACCAATTATCTGTGCAGATAACAGATGTAACAGGCCAACCCGTCGCAGACATCAAGAAATGTGTAACCAACCACCTTTGAGGAGGCTGTACAAGTCTAATGCAGCGGAGCCCAATATACGACAAAGCAACGAGAATTGCTTAACCAAGAAGACAGCCAGGAAGTAAGATGGAAGTTCGCGCTATGCACCATTGATCGCGCGCATCCGCACCAACAGAGACTGGTCAGGACGGCATCTTGGCCTGCCTCGCGAAAAGTCTCCGTCCCAGCTTCAGGGAAAAACTAGCCGAATTTATTCACGGGAATCCTCACTGGAAAGGCAATACGCAGCGACTGCTAGTGCCAGGGCAGAGTGTCCTCGTTCTGAAGAACGGAGGGAAACCAGATACGATCAGGGACTACCGATCCATATCATTAACCAGCGTCCTCTATACGGATTTTCATACAGGCTTTCAAGGGATGGATTGAAGGCTGGGCAGAATATGAGCGCCACCTCACAAGGCTACAGAACGGTTTCAGCCGAGGCCGGGGCATGACGGACAGCAGCTTTGTCATATCACCCAGTGTGCTGAAATAGCGAGAGAGACAGGCTGGTCCCTGGTTTGCTGTGTGGTGGACACAGAGAGGGCTTAGGATCAGTGTTGTACACGTTCTTCTAAAATAGGAACGAAAGCTCCTTCCTCGTTCCTTCCCATTTTTGAAACGAGTTCCCGTTACAAGTTTCTATACCGAGAAAAGAACGCGTTCCAGTTACACTTCGAACATTGTAACGAGTCGTTATATTAACGTAACATTTGATTTTTCAATTATAATTTAATGTCGGATAATCCTGAGGCGAAATAACGTAAGCATACTTGCACTCGCTTCAGACTACGTATATTGCCGCGAACCATGTATGGGTTTGTTTATTTAGTGTTTGTTTACTGCCCCGCCATGCTCGGCTCTGTGATGTGTGTCCCGAGCGAAGCGCGTCTTCCATTTCTTATTTTTATGCCGCACGGGCTATCTCGTTCAGATAAGCAGACTGTTTCGCCCAAACGTCACTAGCCCAGAATACTCTTCTTTGATCTACAAGGTTCTCGATGTGAATCGACGGCTCCAGAAACACTCGCGCCGAAAGATAAAAGCCTGCAGAGCAGACGCCGCGGCATTCGAATCGCCGGAGATCGCCTGCACATGTCACTTTGTTGACTGCTGCTTCACCACCTGTGTATTCTTCGAGTTGTTAGGGGAGCACAAGTTCACTCCAATAAACTTGTTTTCCTTGAAGACAACTGCGTCGTCTTTGACTTCGTGACATCTGGTCGAAGGTGCGGGGTAAATGCACCCTAAAGCCCTCGTCAAGCCAACAAGCAAGCCCCACTCGTGTCAGCCGCCGACAGCAAGGTCTTCAGCCAGAGTTTGGACTGCTTCCGGATAAAGTGAAGAAAGAAGACGTCGGGACCAGACGTGAAAACCAGACATGAAATCCACCATGGGCAACGCAGGCACAATGACCAGCGCTACGAATCCTGCCCTTGTTCTTCAGCAACCCAGGGAGCCCCCGTCATTGAATGGGTCACCTTCGGAGGATCCCGAAGACTGGTTGGAGCAAGTCGAACGGGTCAGGCTGCTTAACCGATAGGACTACGCGGAGACACTGAGGCAGGTGTTCTTCTACCTTGAAGATTCACCACGGATCTGGTTCGAGAACAATGAGAGCTCCCTAGAATCTTGGAACGAATTCAGAATGCATTTTTTAACGACGTTCACCCACGGTGTGCGAAATGAGTGGGCTGAAGTGTTGCTGCAGACGCGGGCACAACACCCTAACGAAGGCATTGTTGTGTTCGTTGAAGAGATGAAGAGACTTTTCAGGCGTGATTGCCCTTGTATGGCGGAAGAAAAGAAGTTCGGTTCCTAATGCACGGTGTGAAGGAAGAACTGTCGGCTGGACTTGTCCTGGCATCCGTTCCCCAAAACCGCCCGCTGAATTCGTTTACAGAAGCCCAGCAAATTAAACGGCCCTTCCAAATGCGTGATAAGCACCGTACGAACCGCAACTTTGACGGCACGGCCATATGCGAACTACGTCGAACCGCTTGCGGATTCCTGACAGATAGCCCTACGCAAGACTATCCACGCAATAGTGAGGGAGGAGTTGGGGGAACTTCTCCCAACGCCGCCGCAAGTACAAGTCGCTTGTCTTACCGACGTCATTAGAGAAGAAGTGCAGCAAGAGCTGGGAACTTCAACGACGCCAGAAGCACCCCGCGAGCCACAAGCGATGACCTACGCGGCTGCTGTCCGTCGCTCTCACCCACCTGCGCCCTACCGTCCCGAGGCTCCGTACCGTCGTCCCCTGTCGCTGGCCCGACCACCTGCGGTGCAACCCCCCGCCCCAAGAAAAACCGCCGTGTGGCGAACGCCCTACAATCGTCCGCAGTGTTACCACTGCGGAGAGGCCGACCACATCTACCATCGCTGCCCCTACAAGGGGCTCGGTTTGCGAGGGTTTTCCGTCGGCGCACCACGCCCCCGACCCTGCCAGCGCCCATCTGAAATCGAAGAATACCTGTCCAACACCAGCCGTGGACCAGCTGGTTCAACCGTTCGCCGTCACCCTACCGATACCAGTCGCCGAGCCGCCGTAGCAATGCTCAGTTCGCACGTGGAAGGTACCCCAAGCCACGCGGGGGAAACTAAAGGCAGCAACTTCGGGATGTGAAGTTGCTGAACGGCGAAAAAATAAAAACCCTCCAACGACGCAACGACTCGCGGAAGACAATGATTCCCGACATGCCCTCAGCCCGACCACCCGATCTAACCCGGACTTGACTCCTGAACACAACGACAACCACACGGCGCGACGCGTACCCGACATGACCGAACCTGCCGCTGAGACGACTACAACGACGACGCGTAGTGCCAAACCGTCAAGACGCAGAAGCCGAGATACGACGCCACGACGCACCTGGAACTCAAGGAAGGCGGCGTCCGACGTGCAGTTGTCCATCGGCGGCTTTGATGTAGTTGCTCTCATAGACACGGGAGCCGACTGCTCAGTTATGAGCGGATCATTTACGTATAAGCTGAAGAAAGTTACGAGCAGATGGGACGGTCCGCACATACGCACAGCAGGAAACTATCTTGTAACGCCCGGTGGAACGTAAAAATCACGCGTCACCATAGACGGCACCACACATTTTGCTACGTTCGTCATTTTGCCCAACTGGTCCCGCGACGTAATTCTTGGAATGGACTTTTTGATGGACAACGGTGCAATAATCGATATGCAGACCAAGTGAATAACGTGTCCCCCGCGATCCCTCTATGACGCCGAAACCGAACCCCGAACGTCGTGCTGCTGTAAGGATTGCCGATAATCATGTCACACTGCCACCCCGCGCAAGCTTGATGATCACGGTCTACTGTGAAAATGCTGCTCCTGACGTCGACGCTATCGTAGAGAGTGATTAAAGGTTTTTTTTCGACCGCGGTGTCTCTGTCGAAAGAGGCATTGCGTGCTTCAGGGAACACCAATCCCACGTTTTGGTCAGTAATTTCACCGATAAGTACTAGCATTTAAACAAGGGCGCGGCAATTCCGTTCTTCGATGAAACGCAAGACGCAAGTGACGTGATGGCGGTCGCCGACTTTGAAAGCACACCTGAAGACACCTTCTAGCTTCCGCATCCCTTAGACGTGAATGCGGCGCGACCACAAGAACAACTGAACAAATTATTGGCTTTGCTGCGTCGCTACAGCGAGTGTTTTTCGTCGAATTCAAAACTACGTCAGACACCTCTAACGAAGCACCGAATAATAACCGAAGATGGAGCCTGTCCTACCGGACAGTCACCGTACCGCGTCTCTTCACACGAGCGGGAAAGCCATCCGGACCTCAAGTTCGAACCATGCTCAGCGGGACATTATACAGCAGCCCGAAAGCCCCGGGGCGGCGCCGGTCGTACCTAGTGAAGAAAAAGACGGCAAATTAAGGTTTTGCGTTGACTACCGGCTACTGAACAAAATCACCGAAAGGACGTGTACCCCTGCCACGAATCGACGATGCACTCAACCACCTCTGCCACGCGAAGCACTTCTCATCGATGGATCTGAAGACAGGCTACTGGCAATTTGAAGTGGACGAGGAGGAGATCGAGAGAAGACTGCATTCATAACCCCGGACGAACTATACGAGTTCAAGGTGATGCCTTTTGGGGCTATGCACGGCCCCAGCAACGTTCCAAAGAGTCATGGATACTGTGCTAGCTGGCCTAAGTGGCACACCTGCCTCGTATACCTCGACGACGTTGTGTATTCTCCCGGACTTTCGACGAAACACCTTGCAAGGTTGCCGTCTGTACTCGAGACCATCCGTACGTCGGGGTTAACGCTGAAGCCTCAAAAGTGCCGCTTCGCGTACGAGGAGCTCGAGTTTTTGGGCCACGTCGTGAACACCATGGGAGTCCTACCTGACCCGGCAAAAACTTCAGCCATTCCGAATTTCCCAAGGCGAAAATACAACAAGGGCGTGCGAAGATTTCTCGGACTGTGCTTCTACTACCGGCGCTTCGTCGCAACCTTCGCACGCATTGCAGAGCCGCTCACACGCGTGACGAAAAATAGCACCCCTTTTAGCTGGGAAAATGACCAAAAAACAGCATTCTGGGAGCTGCAAAATCGCGTGCAAAGCCCGTCCGTGACGCTCATTTCGACGAAGACGTCGAAACGGAAATACACATGGACGCCCGTTATATAGGCTTGGGTGCCGTCCTCGTCCAAGAACAAAGCGGGTGCGAAAAAGTAATCGCCTTTGCCAGCCCTGGTATGTCGAAGGAGGAGAAAAACTACACAGCGTATGAAAAAGAGTGCCTTGTATTATAGGGGGGGATTGCAAAATTCGCCCATAGTGTATGGTAAGAACATCAAGGTTGTTATAGACCACCATGCGCTGTGTTGGCTCGCCAATTTGAAGGACACCTCAGGCTGTCTTGGCGGTGGAGCTTGCTGCTGCAAGAATTCGACGTTACAATCGTCCATAAATCCGACAGGAAACAGTCCGACGCCGACCGCCTTTATTCCTTTATTAATTCGTGTTCCCCATAATAAAAAAATTCGGGGAACGAAACCGCTTCCAGCCAAGCTATGGAAGGTTAACAGCAAATAAAAAATAAATAAAAGGAGCGATAGCCCAAAAATATTTTTTTTTGTAAGAAAAACCAATTTGTAGATGAGAAAAAAAATGCCGACTGCCTGTCCCGCGCTTTCGTCGACCCACCACCACAAGACTCTGATGAAGACAGCGCGTTCTTCAGAGTCGTGATGGAGAGCCACCCAGCCGCCCAGCAGCGTGCGGACCCCGACGTACGCGTCATAATCGACTACCTCTAAGGATGCAACGTCGCAGTGCCCAGGGCCTTCAAACGCAACTTACCTGCATTCAGTCTGAAAACTCCGTTCCAGTGAAGAAGAATTTCAGCCCTGGAACGAGAACGAATTATCTCCTTGTCATCCCCGCAGACCTTCGTGACGAAATTTTGGAAGCGTGACACGACGACCCATTTTCCGGACATCTCGGCACAGCCCGCACATTCGGAAAAATCAAGGCGAAGTACTAGTGGGCCCGCCTTACATACGACGTCACTCACTACGTCCGGAGCTGCCTTGACTGCCAGCGACGAAAAACGCCGCCGACGAGACCCGCCGGACTTCTGCAGCCGATCACCGTCCCATCGAGGCCCTTCCAACAGATTGGAATGGACCTTCTGGGCACGTTCCCTACATCCCGATCCGAGAACAAGTGGATTGTCGTAGCGACAGACTACATGACGCGCTACGCAGCGACCGCCGGTCTTTCGAGGGGGACTGCACAAGAAGTCGCAAAGTTCTTCATAAGCCAAGTTGTGTCGATATATCGATATACAGACATGTTTGCAATACACAGTTTATTCATCATCTCTCTTCACCTCACGGCGTTGTATTAAGCCTCGCCGCTGTCCCAGCTACCACAGCTGGATCTTCGTCTTTCTCCATTGCATACGGCTCTGCGTCGCACGTGGCCTTCTGGCCATCCTTCGTGGCGGCGCTTATCGCTGCTGCGGTGGCCTCCTCGCCATCCTCCGACAGGTGGCGACATGGGTCATGCTCACGTCTCCGTTTCCTCCTCGCCTATCTCGCCCCTGCCGCATATCTCTCCCCGCCCTCGGGCCGCTTCTCCGTGCCGGGTGCTTGCGGAAGGGGGTGTGGTTTGACCTCTAGCTCTCAAGGTCAAAACTGGTCTCCCCGCGAAGAATGCCCGAAGTAGCGTAATGTTGCTTTCGCTAGAATAAGAAACTGGGAGGATCAGGGTGGATAGAGGAATGCGTCAGGGTTACCCCTTTCACCACTCTTGTACCTGCGGCACGTGTCGGAAGTTGAGAGAAGCCTCCTGCAACCTGGCCTGGGCTTTGGTCTGACGTACACGACAAGCGGTATTGACGATGACCGCCGGATCTCAGGCCTAGGTGGCATACGCAGACGACCTTCTGTTGATGGCAGAGACTCCTCGCGACCTGCAGAGCCTACTGTATATATGTGCAGCTGAGATGAAGCTGCTAGGCCTTCGATTCTATGCCAAGAAAACCACAGTTTTTCAATTGACAGGGAAGCTGGCAGAAGGCAGGGCACTAAGATTGGAGAAGGAGGTCCTGCAAATTGCCTCATCAGTTAAGTACCTTGGAGTTAACTTGTGCAGCGGAGAGGACTTGTTCGGGCTTCATGAGGAGAGAGTAGGGAAAACTGCTCTTAGAGCCCAATGCATATGGCGACGCACGTGCGTACGGGTATGTAACCGCTTTTTAATGATCAGAGACTTGTGGAAACTGGTTAATGTCCCAGCTCTGACATTTGCTAATGCGGTGGTGTGCCTGTCGGCGAAAAGCAGCGATGTACTTGAGAGGCGACAGCGAGAAGTCGGCTGAATGGCTGTCGGATGCCACGGTACGGTGGCTAGCAAAGCCGCCGAAGGTGACGTATAGGGTGGTACAGTTTGCTGCTCGGGAGGCCTCAAGCAAGCTGGCTTTCTACAAACGTCAGTTCAATATGAATCGTGACAGATGGGTGAGGAGAGTCTTTGACTACTTGTGGGAAACCTGTCTTAGCACGCGATGGACTCGGCGGGTATACCAACTGGAACAAAGGTTCGGCCACATGCAAGACCCCATTCTCGCGCGGTCAGTCGGAGCATACGCCAAGTCAGTACAACAAAGAGACCGTGATGTGGAAAACGCGGCCTAGAAGCTATAGCATTGACCGATAAAGAGACTCTTTCTACCGCCACCACCATGAAACCGGCCCGCCTATGCGATAATAGCGTTGGAAGCTCCCTGATTTTCTAGGCTAGAACAGGGGCACTGCACGCTCTGAGCGGCAGCATGTGTTCGATACGACACTGGCGTGTGTGTGTAGCAGCGCTTGTGGTATCTCTCATGCAACAATCAGTGTGACGAACTCGGCGAGTCTGTCTGAGATAACACTAGCAGTAGCTCTTGACTCTGAGGACTCGCAGGGGGAGGTGCAGGCTGCGGCAGTATCCCGAACTAAGCGACACCTTGAACCGTGGAGGGCAGCATGCAACACTACAAGGCAGACGGTCGCTAACAGCGTCATTGTGAGATTGGAGATGAAGAGTCCGCGACAATGCTTGGGGTGCGCCTCTGCGGGCGCAAAGCCAGCCCCTCTTCTTGGATCACACCTGTGTAGTTTTCTTTTTGTGCAGTTGTGTAATTTTTTTGCCAGGCAGTCGCTGTAACGGCCAAAGGAGTGGCCGTTACATCATCATGATCATCATCAGTTTGTCCTACGTTCTGTGCCGGTGCGCATCGCCGGTCGTTAGGGCGGCCCCAGTGCGTGTTTATCGAGAACGCTATCAAATTTCCGTCGCTACGAGTGTCGAAAAGTCGCCAGCTTGGCGACAAATCGCCAGACCTGGCGACGCTTACCATGACCACAGGTGACCCCCCGTCCTTTGCGTTTCCTGCACTAATCGTGATCTTCAGGCCCTGCACTGTGCCTCCGTAGAGAGAGAAGTTTATCGCCCTGGGTGACTAGGTTGGTTACTGGGCAATTTATTGCCCAGTCACCGACCTAGGTCGCGGTTAGCTAAAGAGGGGGGGGGGGGGCTTCCAGTAGCTTGCTAGGGAACCACCATGCACGGTCATTGAATTTGCTCGGTTTTCATCCACGAGACAGCCGCCACAGGATCCGTTTGGCGGCTCGCGTGATCCAATTGCCCAGCTCGGTGCGTCGATCAGAGGCGGAGATTACTGGAAGCTCCAACGCCAGTGGACGTGACAGCACACAGCGCCGGGAGCAACATGTTCACCGTCTTAGAAGAGAGAATGGCGCCCACTCGCGAGGCCCACCCCCAGGCTGTCTTATCAAGGAACCCCATGAGCGGCAGCGACGTCCGGACGGTCGGACGTCCGGGTCGGTCGCATCATTGGTCATCGTAGTCACGTGGTCCTTGGAGAGCCACGTTCCGGGCCGTCTACGATGACGACGCAGTCGTCGTTGGGCGGGCTACTTGGCACACCCAGTACTTCCTGGAGAGAATATCCGCTACTTGGTCTGTGAGATCCCGCGATCACTTGCTGAGATGCAGCAGATATGCGCCCTGACAAAGAAGACAGCAGTTTGCGCTACGCAGAAATTTTTCATTAGGGAGTGTAGTAATCGTCACTGCTTTTTTCCTGTGTACTTACTTCGATAGCCAGGGTGGCAACCAGTCACGTAACACATCTGGGGCATTGTAGTTTAAATTGTTTGCCCTTCGCTATGAGTGGACAAAGGTATCATCATCATCGCCAGGTATTATCATCATCACCAGCCTATCTACGCACACTGTAGGGCAGAGCCCTCTCCCAGTAATTTCCGACTACCCCGGTAATGCGCTAACTGCGACCAATTTATCCCTGCAAATTTCTCGATCTCATCTGCCAATACAACTTTCTGACATCAAACAAAGTTATATCGCACAACAAACAGCACAGTAAGATTGCGACCCCAGGCACTGTCAATGCGGCTGCAGCCGCACAAGCCGCCTGCACCGTGGGCTACCCTATATAACTCCCGCAGGGAGCTTACAGTTGCCAGACACTTTTCCACGCGCCACCTTGATGACGTCGCTCCGGTTCTCAGCTGCCGAGCCGAAAAGCCCCCTGTACGGCAGCGCCGCAGCCGCCGACTGGACGGTACTGTTCCCCGCACAGCAGCAGCAGCGTGAGCGATATTGCAGGAATCCTGACATAAAGTTAATATATACGGACTCTAGAAAAAAAGCTGCCCTACCGGCCCGTGTAATGAACCATGCCGAACCCGAGCGCTACACAGAACGGGGATAATTGGAGATCTATGAGAGAGGCCTTTGCCCTGCAGTGGGCGTAGACATGATGATGATGATGATGACGATGCCAAATTTGCCTAATCAGAGCTCGTTGTGGCCCGCGTGTACCGGATGTGACTGGTGAAGATAGTTTGCACAACCACATAGTTCTTGCAAATACTAAAGCGCTGTAGATAACGTGGATGAAAAATGTCTTAAAACAATACAAAACAAAATGACACAATCTTTACATCAATCCCAATCGCTCAATCATTTTACAGTACATAGCTCCGCCCCTTCGTCAACGTAAGTTTCAAATGGTTTGATGTCACTCATGAGACACCCGTTCCTACCTTGCTGTGTAGTCGGCTTAGAGCGAGTTACGTTTCGCGCAGTACGCGCTGTCTAAAGGTATTTTCCTGCTAATTCTCGACGTTGAAGTTAATTCTTAGTGTGTGGAGCGTCGTTTCAGCATTTGGAGACTTCATGACTGTATCGACTGTAGTCGGCTGCCTCAGGACAACTTGAACATGGTGGTGAAGCCGTAGGTGTGCCCCTGAGCACGGTGTAAGTGAAAGCTGCTGATTGTTTTCCGAGCAACTTTATGGGCTACGACTACCGCTGAGGTAAATTTCGCAATTTCGCGCGTCGTTCCCAAAAAATCAATAAAGCAGGTTATCATGAAGCATTTCCTTAACGCGAAAACGCGTCGCCCCCACGCCCACCGAGCCTGCCCGCAGGGCCCACGTAGCGGCTCAAAGCGGCGAAGGCAGCCACAGCCGCAGCTTGCCCTCGCTCTTCGCAGCCATTCTGACCGCGAAAAAGAAGTGGTCGAAAGTGGATGGGTGAGAATTTCTGGCAGCTACTGTCATCCGTGGGGAATTTCAAGCGACGATCAAACATCTGCCGCCATGCTAACCTACATTCCTCTGCTGACGCCGGCCACGGAGACCCGACACAGCGGGCAGCACCTCCACAATCACCAGCCGTGCTGCCGGCACTGCCGCGCGTGCAACTTAAATATAAGAATGTCGAAACCCGCCCCGAATGCACTTAAAGCTCCCCTTCATCATATATATTGCGGACAAGTTGTCGCCAAAAACAAACATGTCAGCCATACACACAACGGCGGTGATCGTTAATCAAAGCAGGATATAACTAAACAAGCCTTGGAGGGGAAATAGGTAATGCTTGGAGGCACACTGAAGTGGTCTGTTAACATTGCTGGATTAAAAGCACATATTGTAGTCTATAGTCTCTAGGCCATGTCTCGACCAAACTCGCCGTGTTAACGCGGCTTTATTCAGTAAATCAATCAATTCGAAAGTGCCGTCCTCCTCCTCTCTGCAGCATACTTGCAGATTTCCTATGACGTATCGTATGGCGTCAAACTGAGCTGGCTTGGCGTGGCTTGACGTCGCTACCGCACGGCTCGCCGATACTCAGACAAAATCAGTCGACCCAGCGTTTATTCCGCCTACGGCCGGTGGGTTATCGCCATTCGCTCGCTCAGTTGAAGCTAAGCCACGACACCAAGAAGAATGTGGGTTAGTTTGTTAGTTTGTAGACTGCATCTAGCTCCAAGTCCAAGTAGCTCCACACAAGCGCACATAAGACGCTAAGCTGACTGGTATAAGTGGAAAAATCTAAGGACATTTAAAGACGGGACAAAAGTGAGCGAAGTTAATATAGGTACATGTAATTAAAATCAACCGAAACTTTTATTTACTGCCTGAAAGCAAGATGCGGGAAGCACCTTTTGCGCTGGGTGAACTAGCCCAGCAGCCAGCAGCACGACCACACATTCGCGATCGCTTTTCTGATAGGAATCTAATACAGTCGCTGGAGGCGAGATATTTGTGTGAATTTCCGGGACGCTTACTGCACTAGCGTTATTCAAGAAATAGTTATCTAAGCTGCTTGAAATACTAGAACTAAACACAAATGTAAACGGGCTATACAATATACAATTTACATTTACATTCCTGGCAGCGATGGCTTCTGGCCGAGTCTTGGGTAGCGCTAGGTCTATTTTTTGCAAGTTCGGAAGTTCGAGTCCCCGATAGCGGTTCTTATTTTTTTTTAATATGGTTGGTTTGTTTGGGAACAATGTGTTCTTATTTCTATTCACCGTTTTTTCCCTGTAATGCTCATTGCTCCACGAGCGAGTTTGTAGAATGCGTGCAGACACATTGACGTTCTGGCGAGTTATCGTTGGCGTGTTGTTTCCATGAGCACCGACTGTTCCAGGCACAGTCTAGGACCAGCCGTCCCTTGGCCTGGTGCGAACACTCCTCCTACAATACAGGCACGACCAAGGCAAGCTGCAAAGCTGGGAGAAAAGCACATGGCATTGGAAAATCTCCTGCGTCTAGGAGGGCACTCACTCACTAGTGATCATTACTATTCCAAATCGTGCTGGCAGGCTTATCTCACGCATTTTACAGCCGACAAGATGGCACAAGCTTCGTATGCCTATTACTGAGATAGCGATAATGCCCAGCCAACAATACCGTCAGGTGCCAAGCATGTTGTTTCACAGAACAGGAAGTGGTTGGATTCTAATCTTGGACATGTTCCAATTACAGTAACACCTCGTATGGACGCCACTGCTTTATTTTGAGTGGCTAGTGCAGACCATGCACGGTAGCTTTAAAAGTTAATCTTTTTACCTCTACCCCCAAGGGTTCTGTCACGACCATTGGCGTCAAGAGAAGACTCCTGCGAACAAATGAAAGAAGTTACTGACACCGCCGAGAGCCGAACCTGGAACGAATGAAGAAACGGGGCGTGAGCCTGTTGTCTTACCGATCGAGCTTCGAGCCCACGCGGAGACGAGCGAGACAGACGGTGCACTCACCGAGCACATCTGCGGGTGACCACGTGCGTTCTCTTTGAATTCCACCTGATAGGGTCACGCGACCTATTGCGCCGCTGCGCGCTCCGCACACGGCCCGTGTAGCGGCCGTCTGGGCGCCTTGCGCATGCGCTAGGACTTCTAAAAATAAAAGGAAGCTGACACCAACATATGGCATCCCACTTCTCCCCCGTCTCTGCAGCCGATATCGTCGCCTCCTTCAGCGGTGGCAGAGACAGAGCAGAAGAGAGATAGTCTTACACCGGATTCGAGCTTCCTCACCGGATTCGATCTTTCTTGGCCAACTCAAACGCATAAATTTCGGTCTGTCTGTATGTCTGTCTGTGACTCGATTCAGCCGCCCAGCGAAGGTGAAACAAGAGCTGGAATAGTCTAAACCACAGGCAAAATCTAAACATCTACATCCCGTGTCAATGTCCTTATTTGTCAACATCGTGAACAGGAACATGATATTACGCACGTTTAAGGCAGGAAATTAGTACATAAGTGATATTTGCAGTGTTCCAGTACTAAAAATTATGGTTGCAAGGTTTTTTCGAAAGCAAATAAAATACTGCATCAAAGACAGAAAAACGTCTCCTGCTGTTGCCTGCGCTACCGTAGCTCCTGGCGGCATTTAAGAAATCAAACGGCCACAGCAACGAAAGCTTACACTAGATAGGATCCACGTTCCGCTTGAACGGCCGTAGATTAGGGCGACATGGTTCTAGAAACGTTGTAGTAGGGTGCCTCAATCCACGCGCGTCTCCACCGTACGGCAGCGCTAGCATCGAGACACCCGACTTGGGGCAGTGGAACGCGCTAAAGTTAAATTGATTTAAGCAAACCTCTAGCGAGTTATCTTGGGAAGAACGGGACGGGAGAGGAACAGCATGAGAGGTGAGCAGGAAATAGAAGGGAGGCATCTACTTGGCAGGGGCTCCAGTCGACTGCCTTCTTTCGTCGGCATTTGCAACGAAAGGAGCAGATACGCGACCACTTTTTTTAAAGGGTTACGACCCATGTGCTTCACAGATACAAGTGAACCAACTACCGCTCATGAATCACGCATTGATTTACCCTAAGAAAGGAATATCTCTTTGAAGTAATAATTGGCCTGTGGTAAGTGCATTTCACTTGTCGCTGGTTTCACTCTTCGTAGAGCCACATCTGTGAATTGCAGTGACATCGCATGGGTAATCGTCGTGTGTGTCGTTTACAGCTTCGCTTTCAAACCATCTTCGCAGGGCGTATTGGCGCGGACTTTTCTGCTTCTTTATGGCTTTATAAAATAAACATCGCCTTATTGACTGGATAAACGATGAAAAGTGTGTTTATTCGAGACAGTCTGCCCAATTAAGCAAAAAAGAGAAGCTTTAATTCAATTCAGTGTCCCTTTGCGCCAAATTGCAAATACTGCCAACACTTTTAGCATGTGCGGTTGAAGCAATCCGCTCATCGCTTCAACGTAGTCATTACCAGGCAACGCGCGCCGTACGCGCTCGTAAGATTTTACTTAGCGGCCCGTTTCCGTCCTGTTGCAAGATTAATGGCATTCATTGCGCACATAGTCTGGTGCATAGTCAAGTGGCAAATATTTCCTAATGATTTGACAGCGTACCTCTCTCAGCATCTCGAGTCCTTCAATGGCGCTGGCTGGCTGTACGATAGGGCTGTGGGTCACGTTGGTAGCAACTATCCCGACGCAGCGGTGTCGCAGAGAACAAGCGAGTCCTCGTTTTCTTGCCGGATCATTAGGTCAGTAGACCACTTTTTATATCAGTTGCATCAAAACCAACAAGAGCGAAGCCCGCAGTGGCCACAAGAAAACCACACTGTCGCAAAGCACAGGAAATGTGTTCAAACCGACGACAACATAACCCAGCTATGAGTGACGTCATTCGTAGGTGGCGCCACGGCATGTCCTCTAGGTCAATACAGCTGCACTGTAAAACGACCGCCAATCACTGTCCACAACACATCAACCGAAGCCTCAGAAGCAGCCACTGTTGCCATAGCCATCGCGACAGGAAATGATTACATCACAATATAACCGATTTGTAGGCGGTGTGCCGCAATTACCACAAAGGTTGCATTAGCAAGACGGCCCTTCAAATCCTCCACAACATATACCGGATACCTCAGACACATTGCATCACAATATCACCTCGCGAAAGACTCGTGGGTAACGAGACGGCCCACACTCCAGCTTGCTAGCGCCGTAAGCAACCAGGCCATTTCGTTGGAGCAGGGGTCTGAAACACGCAGCCCGCGGACATTTCGATCGCGGGCTTGGCCGATCATTGGTGTCTTTTTTTCATTTCTATTTTTCAATATGCTCGAATGCGTTTTGAATGCGTGAGTGCGCGCCTTGCTGGCGTAGTCAAGAAGACTTGACGCCAAGGAACCACGAAGGAATTCTTGAATTATGACGCTAAATTCTATTCACAAATGACCCGGCATATTTACAAGATGTCGGAAAGGACTGGTTTTTCTTTTCAAATGGCAGCGTTAGCTGATAATTTTCTACCCCCCTCACCCTTTGTTTCAACCTTTTTCGCTGTTACGGCACTTGTGGGACTAAATTTTGTGTCTGCGGACTGCTCACTGATGTGAGTTTGAGACCTCTGCCTTACACAAACAAAACATGCTTACGGCTTCCAATACCGAACAGCTTTTTAGGTATCCTGGCACTCCCAGTTACTCCCGTAGGTCGCAGGAAATTCCCGGCAACTCCCCCCAAGTAATGTTTAAAGACAGTGGAATAAGGCTCACCGTTAAACACAATTACTTAAGATTATCGCGGGCGAAAATTTGCGAACAGTTATGCCACTCCTTCACCTGATATTTCGGCTGGTTTTTGTAGTTCTGATTTATCTGCTAGTCAGGTGTTGTTCGCGTACATCAGTTTTCGGACTCGTTACTCCACCACCTCCTCACTGCTTCCGTACGAATGTCGAAGCCTAGGTTGTTCTCTTACAATCTCCTTTCTAATGTTCTGACAAACTGTGAACAGCAAGGGCGAAGGCGGACATACCTGTTTGAACCTTTTTTGAAAGTACGCAGGTTCAGCGTCCTCCCCATATAATTTGTACCGTGTTATCACATATATATTCTTGAGTAGCCGTTCGAAGCCTCGATCTATACCCTCTTCCTCCAGAATGGGACTCCAGAATGTTGTCATGTGATCCCTTTGTGCGAGTGTGATATTTGTCTGCCCTTTGCTGTCTGAAATTTTGATGCTTTGACTAGACAAGAAATGTTTATTTGTAAGCGCCGACACCGCCGAAATCAGTGCTCAGTAACTCCTTTCTTCTCTGCCCCACTTGAAAAACTTTGACTTTGATAATAGGCCTGGAGAGCACGGACGTCACAGTAACCTGCCAGTACAAACTCGCCCCTGCCCTCCAAAAAATTCAATTTTGGAGTGCTTAATGCGGCGAAGCCGCATCTGGGCTATGCGGTGCGCTGTAGTGGAGGGCTCCAGATTTATTTTGCACTCCCGTAACCTACACCGAAATCTTGGTACAGGGACGTTTCGGACTTTTGCCTCCACCTCAAGAGCCCCCATTGAGGCAGGGGCGCAGCAGCGCAAGGCCTTTGCCACTGCTACCAGGCTGGCTCGCCCTGTCCTTCTCTGCGTTGCCCTTACAAGATTTGTTCTGCATTCCTGCCTTTGCGTTCGAATTTTCTTGTGTCTTATACCTCATTCGATTACCCTAAATACAGTAGAAGAAGTGACAACTGGGCTAGTTGGTAAAGCATTTGGGACATCTTGAAGGTAGCGCACTTAAACACGGACACTAGTGAAAGAAACGACAAACCACAGCGCTGACTCACAACTGATTTTTATTAGAACAGACGTACAGTTAAATATTTCAACCTAAACACATGTGACCACACAACATATCTACGTCACATTCTAGCGTATCATTTCCAAAACAGGACAGGCATGAAACGAACTGTGTGGATGAAGGCGCGTGTTATACTTACGTTCCAGAGAGATTTAAAAATTCAAACTCACTCTCATGTAAATGAATCTACGGCACACTAATACACCACACCCCCTTTTGTCTTGTATTATATGCCTGTGGTTTGTCGTTTCTTTCGCTAGTGTCCGTGTTTAAGTGCGCTACCTCCAAGATGTCCCATACCCTAAAGACAGCCGTCTTGCTAACTGGACCGAACTGGTTGATAACCTTTACTGGTATTCTTTCGTGTCCTGTTTGCAGTTTTTCTTTTCAGGGACATGTTTTATGGCGCTCACATTACCCAGCACTGGGGTCTCCCTCTACCAGGTGGGCGTTTAAACATGTGCACCTAAGGCGATCAGGAAAATTAATCCATCATTTTGATCCTTAAACCACCTATGCTTTCACATGATTTTGTTCTGTATAAGCGGCAGCCAAAGTGAGATAGCAAAGCTGGCAAACTTGTCTTTCGGCACCCGTTTTTCAAGCGTATTGGTGTAGCCGACGCAGACAGGTTGACATCTCAAGCCGGTCTTCTGCGCTTTAGAAGTCGGACGCCAATAACTGCGGAGATTTCATGGCAGTTGCTAAGCTTGTTCGCATGTTGGCTGAACTTTGCACTTTTCTTTTTGCATGTCTAGTGCATCCTGGATCTTCTAATGTAGCTACAACCTCACTATTTTCATTAGACCGCGACATTCAGTACGTTCCGGGCAACCTCTTTTGAAATTGTCGCGGTGGTGCTTTGATCGGTCATTCCAGAGAATGGTTTGCGAGTCATCTCATTGTTTGAATTTCGTAAGAGGACCATCCATAATTTCTGTCTGGAGACCAACTTTCAAGCCGCACCATACCTCGATATTGCAACCTTACGCTAGCGTTGGCTCGTATGTATGTCGTATGAATATCATGACAACACAAACATGATCCAAGAAGAGCTGATACAAAACCGTTTAAGGCATGCGAAACCTTGTCCTAGTTGAAAGATTTTATTTTTCAAGATTTTACAAGGCGCAAAGCTTCGATGGACGAATAAAAAAACAGGTAGTTACAAGAGAAACACGAGCCAAAAGAAAAGCAAAGGCAGAGAAAATGTCGGGAAGGTATCTAAATAACTGAATCGTAAAAACAATTTTTTAACGCTTCCACAACAGCCCACTTTCAGTAAGCGCCAAGTAGAGACGGTTCAGGTCGGCTGAACGCAGTTGGTTCCGGGGTAGGGGGCCACTGTTGGTTCATCAATTGTCTCACCAGTTCAGCCGACGCTTGAAGCCGCAGTAGCACCTGGGCTCAGTGGCGCTGTGGAGCCTCCGCCGGGGGCCTGCACCTTTACCGGGGTAGCCTGAACCGGAATCGAGGTTGCGGCCGCTGTACCCCCGGGGCTCGCGGTAGAAGTTGGTGCAGTACTACTGCGTACTGTCCGGTCGGGGCTTGTAGCTACCACCAGTGCTCTTCCCGTCAGCACCAGCTGGTGCCTGCGCCTCTAACGTGCTCAGCAGCAGCTCCTGAACGAACAAGTTCCGGTTAGTACGCTCTACTTCCAGATCCTGCTGCTGGGAATGTGAAACGCCTTCCTCGACGAGCCCGTTAAGCAGGAACCGGGGGTCATTGCGAGTAGGTTGTTCAACCAAGGTCTGCCTTGTATGCAGAGAAAGCGGTGGTGGAGCGCGTGTGCCCGGAAACGAGGACATCATCCTGCTTAGCCAAAAAGGGTTAAGAGGACGACGTCGGTCGTGTTGGTGGTACACCGTCGGCAGCTGCTGGCGCGTGGCCTGAAGGTTTATTCGAAGCACCTGGATATGCGCTTCTGTGCCACCAGGCCTGGATTGTTCTGATGTTTGTCGTGGCCCCATCGATACCTCGGATAGTACACCTGAGTCCATGTCCATGTCGGAGTCCATGTCGGACACGGAGTCCATGTCGGACGGTGGAAGCGAAGGCATGCTCACGGAGGAACGCAATTTCCTTTTCGGTCGCCCACCTCCGGCTGAGCTTGCGGCCGAGCCGCCCGCGCTAGTTGCGAGGATTCTTTCAAGGCATCGTGAAATGACGTTCTCGTCCATTTCGCGTACGTGCTCTAGAGCAAGATGCACGGCCAAATCTACAGTCATTATGTCCGGATTAGCGCCGGCAGTGACTGCACACAATGGGCACACCACTCGCATTTCCTTGTTCCCATGCTCGGACTTCAGGTGCTGACGCAGCCCAACCGGCGTAAATCCCATTGTGGCGCACATGGGACAGGTGAACGAGTGCTGTTTCTTCATTGCGTCACCGGCGTAGTAGAGCTCGTAATCTGCCGGTGTCAGTATGCATTGCACGGCGTGCTCTATACTGTGGTTCGGGTCGGTGGCTTCTGCTTCGTGGCATGTCTCGCAGAGGTCATGGTCATAGCAGTTGAGACACTTGTAACGTTTCCCCGGAAAGTCTGCCCTAGAGCACCCGTCACAGCGAACGCCTTCGTGCCGAGACCTCCTGCATGGCAAAATAGAAAAACCCGGCAGCATTGCGGTAATCACCTCACTATGGCCAACGTGATACGGTTAAAAGAAATACTTGAAAGAATAAAATTTGATACATTACGTTACAGCAAACTGGAATATCAAATTTTGAAGACCTGTTTTGAAGGATCACCACCTTTTCAGTAGAGCCAATAATTGAGACAGCCCGGCACAGTCACGAGCAGACAGAAATCTGTGTGGGACATAAATCTTCTGTTGCTCCGGAAGGCACCATGTGCTGCCCACGACATGGCTTGAGGAGCAAGCTATTCGGATATGAAGTACCATTCACTATAAGAGAAAAAGCTCTTAAGATTCCGCACTCGACATTCTCGATAGTCTCTAAATTACTGACGATCCGTAGCTTCAAACAAACACAACACCAACTTACCCAGGCAATGAAACGAAGCGGCAATCGTGTACAATGAATTTTGTTTTGGGTTATTCTTAAAGGAGAACACACAAAAAGAAAATAGTATAAACTAATGAATACACATTACGCACAATTTAAAAACAATCAAAGCTCCTTCCTTCAAAACGCGAAGCTTTTTTCCATGCAACCCAAGCGAAATTCAAAGCCCAAAATCCAAACTGCTTCAACCGTGTCGGATTGGCGAACTCGGATAGACGTTAGATTTATTGCCGGAGGGACCACAGATCGATTCCGAGAAAAGGAAGCGTTTTTTTCTGTTTGGCGCTCTTGATGCCCCTGCGATGGATTGATTGTTTGTGCGGTTTAACGCGCCGACGCTTCACAGGCGATCAGGAACGCCGTAGTGGAGAGCTCCGGACTAATTTGGACTTCCTGGGGATCATTAACGTGCGCCGAAATGTCGGACACACTGGCGTTTTCGCTTTTCGCAGCACCACGCCTTAGCCACCGAGCTAACGCGGCGGGTTACGCTGGGTAATTACCTTTGATCTTATTTTTCTGTTTCCTCTACCACGTCTTGTTGTCTGTTTCTCTTTGTTTTCTTAGCCCCTTGACCACGTGTTGGATAGCCAAGAAGGCCATAGCCTTGTTAACATTCCTGCCTTTCTTTTACTTTTTTCCTACATTCCTCCTAGAATAATTGTCAGGCTAAGGAAAGTTTATCGTTGAGAACATGGGAAACGATACTTCGGTCGGCCACTTTTCAGGGCCGATCATGTTTGTGGGCGGGCGAAGAAAATACCATGCTAAATAGTATAAAACCGAGGACGGCGGCACTTAACTGTGTTCACTATGATGGCCAGTGAGGTTCTGGAGCTGGCTGCCTCGTAGACGGGGCAAGGATCTATCGACCGGAGCTTGCACAAGGCTCCGACTGCCGTACGAGGCTTTTACACTTCCCCTAAAATTTCATTGCCACGGTTGGTCACAGCGTGGGTCGGGGTCCGTAATGTCGCCGATTCCGCCACCTTGAACACACAACGTGCCTCTTTCGGAGATTCTACTCAGCAGCTACTAGTTCAAAGTAACCATGAAGACGAAATACAAGCTTGAATTGAAAGACGGCTTTGGCCCAATAAATGTGATGCATTTTGAACGTGTATTTAAACCGACGGAATAGTGACGATTTTCTCCTCAGCTGACATTCCTCTCAACCAGCTCGTCTTCTCTTCGTCCGTCCATGTCTGTCTGTGCCTGTCTGTATTTCTGCCTGTCGGTCTCTCCGGTGAGTCCATAAGTGAGCCAGACAGAGCCATCCGAGATGAGTATGACTTAGTAAAACTAACGACAGGGTGCTGTAGCGTTAGCGTAACATGTCAGTATTACGGTCAGTGCTCATAACTGCTCACGTTCACAGAGGAAATGAAATGAACTCCTGTGCGTAGTCATTCTACGAAACCACATTGAGCCTGGTTCGTCTGTGCTAAGGACGCATGCGTATTTAAGACTAACGCCGGACTAGTCGCTCCGCAACGGCTATAATGACCGTTAAGCAGCCCCAGGTTACGGTTCTGCAGCTCTTGCAACACCACACACAAGCCACGTACATAAGGAAGGAAGCTCACCGTTTAGGCACTCCGCTCATGACCTCCGGGTTCAGTCCGAAGTTTGGGTGATTCCCGTTGTCCCCCTGTAGCCAACGGCAACTTGACAACTTCTATTCTGCAAGATGCACGAGCATATGAATGTGTAGATTGAACTTTCGGGACGTTACTTGCCTCTTTATTCGTATCAAAACGTCCACATCTGGTGATTTTCACTTATCATTAACCTTCTTTCGCGCATCTTATTCTCCCGTATTTCTTCTGTTCGAACTTTTACCGCATCGTTATATTTGTATAGCTACGCTGGATGTCTTTGTTCGTCGTCAGTTCCGCTACGCACGCGTAAATAGCAAATAGCAGGTACAGGTTACGTATTACCGCCGCTTCGCACTTAGGCACTTTGTGCTCTGACATATAAATGGATATATACATATACGTATATGAATGCACGTATATGAAATGCAGTCTACAACGCCAAAGAAGCATAGGGGAATGGTTAGACTGTTTTTACCGTTAGTGACCGTACATTAATTTTTTATTTATTATTACGTGAGAAAGAAAGAAAACACGCGCCCAGAGTGGGGACCGAACCCACGCCTTTCGATTAGATCTCGAATGCCTTACCAATTCGGCTATCTGGGCGTCTGCGTTCTCCTTCACTTTATGGGGTGTTTATATTTACTACAACTGTATCTGATGCTTGAGGGTGGTAACCAGCGCCACTCAGACTACACGGGGAGAAGGAGAACTTCTTTTCAACCCCCGGGGCGTGACTCGAACGTCTACAGTCTGTCATGAGCGGGTAACTGGCGGGAAGCCCTCTTATGCTACCTTGGCATCAAGGCTGCCAGAACCGAGGCCCTCGCTAGGCTTTCGCACGATAATAGGTTTGGAAATGAGGGGCTCGTTAGGAAATCAAAATAGTCTAACCATTCCCCTATGCATTCTTCGGCGCTATGGACTGCCGGCATTTCTTTCTGTATTTCCAAACGAGCCCCTCATTTCCAAACCCTATTATCGTGCGAAAGCCTAGCGAGGGCCTCGGTTCTGGCCGCCTTGATGCCAAGGTAGCATAAGAGGGCTTCCCGCCAGTTACCCGCTCATGACAGGCTGTAGACGTTCGAGTCACACCCCGGGGGTTGAAAAGAAGGTCCCCTTCTCCCCGTGTAGTCTGAGTGGCGCTGGCTACCACCCTCAAGCATCAGATACAGTTGTAGTAAATAGAAATACCCCATAAAGTGAAGGAGAACACAGTCGCCCAGATAGCCGAATTGGTAAGGCATTCGAGATCTAATCGAAAGGAGTGGGTTCGGTCCCCACTCTGGGCGCGTGTTTTTCTTTCTTTCTCACGTAATAATAATTAAAAATTTAAGGTACCGTTACTAACAGTAAAAAATAGTCTAACCATTCCCCTGTGCCTTCTTGCCTTCTTCGGCCTTGTAGACTGCCGGCATTTTTTTCTGTATTTCCTATATATATAGAAAGAAATGCCGGCAGTCTACAACGCCAAAGAAGGCATAGGGGAATGATTAAGCTAGTTTTTTTACCGTTAGTGACGTTACATTATTTTTTTTGTTAATTAATTGCATGAGAAAGAAAGAAAAGCACGCGCCCAGAGTGGGGACCGAACCCACGCCTTTCGATTAGATCTCGAATGCCTTACCAATTCGGCTATCTGGGTGACTGTGTTCTCCGTCACTTTCTGGGGTATTTATATTTACTACAACTATATCTGACGCTTGAGGGTGGTAGCCAGCGCCACTCAGACTACACGGGGAGAAGGGGACCTTCTTTTCAACCCCCGGGGCGTGACGCGAACGTCTACAGCCTGTCATAAGCGCGTAACTGGCGGGAAACCCTCTTATGCTGCCTTGGCATCAAGGCTGCCATAACTGAGGCCCTCGCTAAGCTTTCGCACGATAATAGGGTTTGGGAATGAGGGGCTCGTTAGGAAATACAGAAAGAAATGCCGGCAGTCTACAACGCCAAAGAAGGCATAGGGGAATGATTAGGCTAGTTTTTTTACCGTTAGTGACGTTACATTATTTTTTTTGTTATTAATTGCATGAGAAAGAAAGAAAAACTAAGAAAGAACTATCCCAACTAAGCAACCGTAACACGAATGCCGAAATGGCCACTGACGACCAGTTAATCCAGGAAATAGCAACGTTAAAAACCGAAAGCACCGAGTTAAGCAACCGCCTCCGAAGAAATAACCTGCTGTTCCTGGGTCTAGAAGACACAGATAAAGATTCATGGGAGGAATCGGAAGAAAAAGTTGTGGCTTTCTGCCAAACAAACCTAAACTTCCAACTTAACGCATGTAACATTGAAAGGGCTCATCGTATCGGAACCCCTTCTCCCAACAAAAAACGGCCTATCATCGTCAAGTTTACTAATTTCAAAACAAAAGAGAGCATACTATCATGTGGGCCAAAACTAAAAAATACTGACTACGCGATTAGGGAAGACTTCGCATCGGCCACACGCCTAGCCCGGTCCAAACTACTAAAATTCATAAAACCTAAAATTGCGCGTTTAAACTAAGATTAGACAAGCTGCTCGTGGGCAATAAATGCTACATGTACAACCCTGCCACCGATAGCATTAGTGAATGCACAAAGTTTTCGATTAGCTCTGCGGGTCATGATGAACCACCTCTTGGAACTAACAATGGCGTCAAATGACGTAAACCAGATTGTTCCACCAGCTTCCCATCTCAACGGCGACCGTTATCATTCCTGCAGCTTAACGTCATGTTCACCAACATCCGAAGCGTAATCCCAAAACGCATCGAACTTAACAGTTTCATTGATGACACTGAAGCCGATCTCGTGGTACTAACCGAAACTTGGGTGCACACCAACATCAGTGACAACGAGGTCTTCCCTTCTAACCAAAACTTTAATCTGTTTCGCCGGGATCGTGTCGGTCGCAGAGGAGGTGGCGTCCTCATCGCTGTCAAAAACACACTGTCATCATCGCTCGTATTACAGAACGATAACCTGGAATTATTGTGCATCCTCATACAAAGCCCCGCGGTCAAAGCGATTTTCAGCGTCTGCTACCGGCCACCTGACAGCCACCGATCCTTTTGTGATTCACTCACACGTGCCCTAACTGACATAAAAACCAAACATCCTGACACTCCCGTTTTCTTATTTGGCGATTTCAACTTCCCTGAGATAAGCTGGACTCTGCTTTCGACACCGAACAGAACCACTACTAATGAAGCCAACCAATTTATTAATCTTGCTTTAGACTTTGACCTTCACCAAGTTATACCATGCCCAACACGGGGCAACAACACACTCGATCTATTACTAACCACCTGCCCTGATCACATTAAAAGTGTTAACGTTTGGCCCGGCATTAGTGAACACAGTCTGCTCGACATCACCATATCCCTTCCGTTTGCAAGAAGATCCCCTAGCACCAAACTGATTACAGACTACAAGCGTGGTAATTACGACGCCATTAACAATGAACTTGTGCGATTTTATTCTTCCTTCTGTAAAACCTACGAAACATGCACTCCTTATGCTAACTGGGAATTGTACAAAAATGAACTAATAAACTTAAAAAACAAATTTATTCCTTGCCTACTTGCGAAATCTGATTCCAATAACCCATGGTTTAATAACTGCCTAAAACGCCTTCGTAATAGAAAAAAACGCCTCTACCGAACAGCCAAAGCAAAAAATGAACAACTAGCGTGGGACCGTTACCAGTCATGTGCGACTCAATACGTAAAAGAAATAGCAGATGCCAAAGATAAATTCTTTTCAACTGACCTACTATCCATACTGAAAACTAATCCCAACAAGTTCTGGCGCTTACTGTTACCCAAGTCGAAGACTAATCAACTTGAACTCACAAACACGGATGGTCAACTTATAGACAGTGACAAATGTGCTACATTTCTCAACGACTACTTCACATCTGTGTTCACTCCCGTTAACAACGCATCCATCACAGCTCAAACATACACACATCCAGTGCACAGCCCGACATTCAATTTAGTCCTAAAGGTATAGCCGAATTAATGAGTGCACTGAAACTAACATAATCTGCCGGTTGCGACGAGATTAACAGTAAGTTACTAAAAATACTATCCTCGTCTCAAGTGAAATCCTATGTCTAATATTTGATCAATCCGTACGCAGAGGCCAGGTCCCAGACGACTGGAAAAAAGCAAAAATAACCCCCGTCTTTAAATCAGGCAATCGCTCTTCACCAGCTAATTACCGCCCTATTTCTCTTACGTGCATATCGTCCAAGTTTCTCGAACACATAATAGCATCTCATGTCATGAGTCATCTGGAAAGCATGAATTTCTTTTTCCCATACCAACATGGATTTCGGAAATTTTACTCGTGCGAAACACAGCTCGCTGAGTTTGTGCACGACATTCTAGTTAACATGGATAACAACCTTCAAACGGACGCCATTTTCTTAGACTTTGCAAAGGCATTTGATCGCGTCCCACATAACCAACTACTCTCAAAATTAACTTGCCTTGGTTTACCTACAAACATAATAAATTGGATTCAGGACTTCCTTACAGGCCGCATGGAATTAACGTTCGCCAATAACAACCAATCACCGCTTACAGCTGTTACATCGGGGGTACCACAGGGCGCCAGTCTGTCCCCACTTTTATTTCTAATATATATAAATGATCTGCCAAACTAACATAAAAAGTAAACTAAGACTTTTTGGCCGACGATTGTGTCCTCTACTCTGCAATTAAAAGCCCCGACGATAATACCACCCTTCAAGATGACCTTAACACACGATCGACATTATGGTGCATAATTGGGCTCATGCCCCCTTAACTTATCGAAATGCAACTAAATCTCATTCTCTCGTAAACGCTCCATCAACCCACCACAGGTTACAATATTAATGCTGTTCCCATATGCTCTGTAACATCGTATAAATACTTAGGCGTTCACATGTCACCATCATTATACATGGGAATTACACATCGACACAATCTGTTCCGAAGCATCAAGGGACTCTGGTTTTACCTCCGACTGAAATCCTAAAATCCGCGGCCATAGAATAAAAAAAACTTGCTTATCTAACATTCGTAAGACCAAAACTTTGAATAGGCGTCATCGATCTGGCTCCATCCCAAGTATATCTGACCACTACCCTAGAATCCATACAAAATCGCGCAGCTCGCTTTATCACCTCCAATACTCCCCCGGTAAGCAGGGTCACATCTTAAAGCAGTCCATTTCTCTTCCGTCACTTGTATCGCGCCGTCATTATCGCACGTTTATGCTCCTTCATGGGGCCTACTATCATCCAAAATCCAGGCATGAATTGTTAAAACCAGCCCACCGCACGTCAGCGGCGCCTAAATAACACCCCAGCCAATAGCACACTTACCGGTCGAACATCGGCATTCACAAGTTCATCTTTCCCAACGCGAATAACCCTTTGGAATTCGCTACCCGACAATATGTATCATGCACTGACCGCGCATCTTTTCGAAAAAAATTGGACGACCATTATCACCACTCTAACATCAATGCTGATACCATAAAATAGATCCTTACTAGTGGAACCTGCACAGTTACTCTTTGCTTGTCTTTTCTTTTTCTGTGCTTTTATATCTTATAACTGAACATGTGTATTTGGTAATTTGGTATTAGTTTTCCCTGATCTGCTTTTTTTGTTGTTGTTGTTGTTGTTAGTTGTGCTGACTGATGCATGCCAGTCCACTTATTTTTTTTTTCCTTTTTTTGTTGTCTTCCCTATATGTATTTGTCCTCCCCTTTATGTAATTGCCTTCGGGCCCTTAAGAAACTAATAACTGAAATGAAATGAAATGAAATGAAAAGCACGCGCCCAGAGTGGGGACCGAACCCACGCCTTTCGATTAGATCTCGAATGCCTTACCAATTCGGCTATCTGGGCGACTGTGTTCTCCGTCACTTTCTGGGGGATTTTATATTTACTACAACTAATATCTGACGCTTGAGAGGTGGTAGCCAGCGCCAACTCAGACTACACGGGGAGAAGGGGGAACCTTCTTTTCAACCCCCGGGGCGTGACGCGAACGTCTATCAGCCTGTCATAAGCGGGTAACTGGGCGGGAAACCCTCTTATCGCTGCCTTGGCATCAAGGCTGCCATAAACTGAGGCCCTCGCTAAGCTTTCGCACGATAATAGGGTTTGGAAATGAGGGGCTCGTTTAGGAAATACAGAAAGAAATGCCGGCAGTCTACAGCGCCAAAGACGCATAGGGGAATGATTAGGCTAGTTTTTTAAACGTTAGTGACGTTACAAAATTATTTTTTTGTTATTAATTGCATGAGAAGAAAAGAAGAAAGAAAAGCACGGCCCCAGAGTGGGGGACCGAACCCACGCCTTTCGATTAGATCTCGAATGCCTTACCAATTCGGCTATCTGGCGACTGTGTTTCTCCGTCACTTTCTAGGGTATTATATTATACTACTAAACTATATCATGACGCTTGAGGGTGGTAGCCAGCCGCCACTCTGACTACACGGGGTAGAAGGGGACTTCTTTCAACCCCCGGGGCGTGACTACGAACGTCTACAGCCTGTCATAGAGCGGTAACTGGCGGGAAACCCTCTTATGCTGCCTTGGCATCAAGGCTGCCATAACTGAGGCCCTCGCTAAGCTTTCGCACGATAATAGGGTTTGGAAATGAGGGGCTCGTTAGGAA
The DNA here is from genome assembly GCA_013339765.2 of Haemaphysalis longicornis. Lineage (NCBI taxonomy): Eukaryota > Metazoa > Arthropoda > Arachnida > Ixodida > Ixodidae > Haemaphysalis > Haemaphysalis longicornis. The sequence goes on along the minus strand of CM023450.1, from coordinate 209,700,578 downwards.
ATACAGAAAGAAATTCCGGCAGTCTACAACGCCAAAGAAGGCATAGGGGAATGATTAGGCTAGTTTTTTTACCGTTAGTGACGTTACATTATTTTTTTTTTTTGTTTAATTGCATGAGAAAGAAAGAAAAGCACGCGCCCAGAGTGGGGACCGAACCCACGCCTTTCGATTAGATCTCGAATGCCTTACCAATTCGGCTATCTGGGCGACTGTGTTCTCCGTCACTTTCTGGGGTATTTATATTTACTACAACTATATCTGACGCTTGAGGGTGGTAGCCAGCGCCACTCGACTACACGGGGAGAGGGGACCTTCTTTTAACCCCCGGGGGTGACGCGAACGTCTACAGCCTGTCATAAGCGGGTAACTGGCGGGAAACCCTCTTATGCTGCCTTGGCATCAAGGCTGCCAGAACTGAGGCCCTCGCTAAGCTTTCGCACGATAATAGGGTTTGGAAATGAGGGGCTCGTTAGGAAATACAGAAAGAAATTCCGGCAGTCTACAACGCCAAAGAAGGTATAGGGGAATGATTAGGCTAGTTTTTTTACCGTTACTGACGTTACATTATTTTTTTTGTTAATAATTGCATGAGAAAGAAAGAAAGAAAAGCACGCGCCCAGAGTGGGGACCGAACCCACGCCTTTAGATTAGATCTCGAATGCCTTACCAATTCGGCTATCTGGGCGACTGTGTTCTCCGTCACTTTCTGGGGTATTTATATTTACTACAACTATATCTGACGCTTGAGGGTGGTAGCCAGCGCCACTCAGACTATACGGGGAGAAGGGGACCTTCTTTTCAACCCCCGGGGCGTGACGCGAACGTCTACAGCCTGTCATAAGCGGGTAACTGGCGGGAAACCCTCTTATGCTGCCTTGGGATCAAGGCTGCCATAACTGAGGCCCTCGCGAAGCTTTCGCATTATAATAGGGTTTGGAAATGAGGGGCTCGTTAGGAAATAAAGAGAGAAATTCCGGCAGTCTACAACGCCAAAGAAGGCATAGGGGAATGATTAGGCTAGTTTTTTTACCGTTAGTGACGTTACATGATTTTTTTCTTATTAATTGCATGAGAAAGAAAGAAAAGCACGCGCCCAGAGTGGGGACCGAACCCACGCCTTTCGATTCGAGATCTAATCGAAAGGCGTGGGTTCGGTCCCCACTCTGGGCACGTGCTTTCTTTCTTCTTTCTCATGCAATTATAACAAAAAAATAATGTAACGTCACTAACGGTAAAAAACTAGCCTAATCATTCCCCTATGCCTTCGTTGGCGTTGTAGACTGCCGGCATTTCTCTCTGTATTCTAACGAGCCCCTAATTTCCAAACCCTATATATATATATATTGTAATGAAGAGAAGTGGAAGGACTAACGAACCTCGATCGTCCAATCCCTGTTCGGGTATGTGCCGGAAGCATCAAGCTGGCATCATCTCTGTGCGTCCTTGTGGTCAGATCAGCGATCCCCTATCCGGTTCACCTGGAACAGACTGCGCTGCTTCCCGCCTCTCGCTTTACTGCTTGTTAGCCATTAAACCGCCTTTCAAGTGGTGGAGGTGCGGGGTACGAGGTGAACCAACCTGGAGCTTCGCAACCGCACCGTACCAATGCCCGTCAACCCCGTCGACGTAGGCCAACAGCCACCATCACCGGTGCCACCGGTCATGTGTGCCGGCACCATCCGTCAGCGTGACCCGCCCTTTTTCACCGGTAAAGGTGATTATGATGCCGAGGATTGGTTGTCCACATTCGAGCGAGTGAGCGTCTACAAGTGGGATGACAAAGCTAAGCTGAGCAATGTCGAGTATACCTTAGGGAAGTGGCTGAGGTCTGGTTTCGGAACAACGGCAGGACCATCAAAACGTGGGGCGAATTCAAAACCCTCTTCGCAGAGGCGTTCGACAGGCCAGCGGTGCGGAAACTGCACGCTGACAGTTCTTCGCGTACGCGCGCAGCAGCCCGCGAGAATTTAACGATTATATCGAAGACGTGATCTCTGCAGGCGTATCAACTTGGATATGTTAGAGCAAGAAAAGATTCGGCACATACTGAAAGGATTGAAGACGACGCGTTTCAGATGTTGATGTCCAAAGACCCAAAGACCGTGGCTGAGATAATAGCTCTGCCAAAGCTATGATGAGCGCGGCGGCAGAGGAGTTTGTTCGACATTCGCTCGGGAACGGTGCGCAGAACTGTCAAGTTTATCGTTCAGTTCTGAACAAGCATCGCTTGAGATGAGGATTAAGGACTTCGTCCGGGAAGAGGTCGCTCGGCAACTTTCGCTGGTACCCTTTGTAGAGCAGCCTGCCAACAAGTTTGCCTCAAGCTGTTCAGCGCACCGTCAGGGAAGCAGGTCGCCGAAGCCCTATCACCTGCACACCAGTCAACTACACCCGCTGCCCCGCTGACTGTTCCAACATGGCTACATAGCCACCGCCAGTGGACCGCTCCATTGACGTACGCCGAATGCGCGGCCAAGGGCTGCCCCGCCACTTATCCAATCCTTTGTCCCCTCGTTTGGACCCTACATACCAGCGCCCTCTGACGTTCACCTCCTCAGCCAGTCTCCCAGTTCCGCCGTCCCGCGCCATTGGCTGTACAGCAGACGAATCCGTGGCGCACTCAGGACAACCGACCTATATGCTTTTCCTGTCGTCTCCCAGGACATGTAGCACGTTACTGTCGCCGTGCAATGCAGCAGGTTGAAGCATCTCATAGTCAGTGTATGTTTCCCGCAAGCTCCCGTCGCGCACCTGCCGGACCGCCGTCACCATCCTTTCGATCCGACCATCAGACGTTCGCGAGTCACCGATCGCCTTCTCCTCGTCGCCGCTCTATCTTCCTATGCGTCGTCAGTCAGCGCCTCATGATGCGGGAAACTAATTCCCGCAGTTCCGGAGGCACGAACTGCGTACGTAGCAAAATGTCAAAGTCCTCGTGTATCGCGAAAAATGTCGTCGACGTAGTTGTTGAAGGAGTTCCTATTCTTGCTCTTGTCGATACTGGTGCCGCGATTTCTGTTATGAGTGTGAAACTATGCCCGCTATCTGACAAAGGTTATGACACCATGTCGGGACTTTCGCTTCGAACTGCAAGTGCTGAACCATGTGTTCCCCACTGGCTGCATGCACTGCTCGAGTAGTGATCCAAGACACTGTCTACAACCATCGAATTCGTTGTTTTGTCTCATGTTCCCATGACGTTATTCTTGGATGGGACTTCTGGTCAAGCCATAACGCAGTAATTGACTGTGCCAAGGCTGAGATTGAACTTTATTCCCAGAGCGATCCGCCGCTGTCTGAGCATTTGTTTGGTAAATGGAAGATTACCGTGGACGAAGACATCGATTATCCCGGCCGCTAAGTTCCGTAATGGTTGACCTTGCTAGTGCGCCCGTACCCGATGGACCGTCCTATTCACCACCATGCGACCTTTTTGTTCGCCGAAGGAGTTGCCACTCCCATTCGCCGGTCTTACAGTGCAGGTGGGGCGTACGAGAATGTTTATCTCTAATTAACCCACTGTTCTGTCCGCCTGCTCCATGGAGAGTCAATTGGCCATGTTGAAGCTATGCGCTCCATCAGCCGCTTCGGCGTTTGCGATGATCCCGCATGCGCTTTCGCTCACTGCCCTGGACTCCGCCATTTCTACCGAAGCTTCACTGTCCGCCGACGTGTTCAAACAGTCCCTGGACGCCGATTTGGATCCAACACAGCGCACGCAGCTTCTCGCCCTTCTTAACAAGTTCCGTTTTCCCTTTGACTGTGCCCATTCTTCCTTTGACTTGACTGTTGGGTAAAACGTCAACAGTCACCCATCATCATCGACACAGGCGATCATGCTCCTTGCGACAACGCCCTACCGTGTGTCGGGGAGGCCGGAACGTCGGTGTTATTAGTGACACGTGAACTGACATGGCTACAGCGCGGCGTCATTCCGCCGTCCCAAAGCCCATGGTCGTCGCCCGTGGTCCTCGTAACAAAAAAAGATGGGTCTTTGCGCTTCTGTGTTGACTACCGCCGCCTAAACAAAATTACCCGCAAGGACGTTTATCCGCCCCCTCGCATCGACGACGCTCTCGATTGTTTACATGGTGCGGAATTCTTCTCGTCCCTTGATTTGCGCTCGGGCTACTGGCAAGTGCCGGTTGCGGAATCTGACCGCCCCAATACCGCCTTTGTTACCCCGGACGGTTTATATGAATTTAACGTCATGCCATTTGGCTTATGTAATGCACCTGCCACATTCGAGAGAATGATGGATAACATCTTGCGTGGTCTCAAGTGGCATATATGTCTTTGTTACTTAGATGACGTCGTCGTATTCTCTCCCGATTTTGACACACACCTAACTCGTCTCCGCCAGATCCTGGCGTGTCTCACCGCTGCCAGCCTCCAACTAAACTTAAAGAAATGTCGTTTTGGTGCGCGCAGTTGACTATTCTGGGCCACGTGTTTCAAAAGACGGTGTGTCGCTGATCCCGATAAGCTACGTTGCTGTCGCCGACTTTCCGAAGCCGACCTTCCTTCGAAAACCCTCCGCAGCTTCATCTCGGCTCTGTTCCTATTTCCGACGCTTCGTCAGAAATTTCGCTACCATCGTTTCCCCCTAACAAGACTGCTGGAACGGCGATAACGTTCTTTCTGCGTGGTCCCCGGATTGTGATGAAGCATTTTCTTCCTTGCGACGTCTGTTAATCTCACACCTGATCCTCCGGCATTACGACCCAGCAGCTCCTACGGAGGTGCACACTGACGCCAGTGGCGTCGGTCTCGGTGCATGCTCGTCCAACGGAAGCCCAACTACGACGAATACGTTGTAGCGTATGCAAGTCGAACTCTCACCAGGCCGAGCGAAATTATTCCGTGACCGCAAAGGAATGCTTGGCCATAGTTTGGGCGCTCACACAAATTCCGCCCTTATATTTATGGCCGCCCCTTTGATGTTGTCACGACCACCACGCATTGTGCTGGGCTGTCGTCTCTCAAAGACCCCACCCCTGGGACGACTTGCTCGTTGGGCCCTCCGTCTCCAAGAATTCGACATTCGTGTGTATGTATCGATCCGGCCGCAAGCATTTCTGACGCCGACGCCCTCTCTCGCTCCCCGGTGTCCGCTGATACGCCACACCTCAGCACAACGGACTCTACCTTGTCGTCGCTTACTCTCTCAGACATGGCTTCCCAGCAGAAAGAAGATCCATGGATCGCTCTATCGTCAACTTTCCTGTCTCCTCCACCGTCGACCCTTCCTCAGCCTAGAGCCCTGCGTCGGCCAGGCTGCTCACTTTGCCATTCGCGACAACCTCCTCTACCGCCGCAACTACATGCCGGACGGCCGCAAGTGGCTCCTTGTGGTTCCACTGAGCCTCCGCGCGGAGGTGTGTGCCGCTTACCACGATGATCCGCAGAGTGCTCACGCGGGTCTCTTGAAGACCTATACCCGACTTCGTCAAGATACTACTGGTGTGGTATGTACAGCTTTGTGCGAAGATTTATTCGTGCCTGTACTCATTGTCAACAACGTAAGGTCGCCTGTCCCCAAGCCAGCCGCCCCGCTGCAGCCCTGCCGTGCCCCGTTCGTCCGTATGAGCGCGTTGGCATTGATCTATACGGCCCACTGCCATAATCTTCTTCTGGTAACCGGTGGATAATTGTGGCAGTAGATTACCTAACCCGCTGATGCCGAAACAGCAGCGCTTCCCGCTTCCACGGCACGTGAGGTTGGTGTCATTCATTCTGCACTCCCTCGTCCTACGCCACGGTGCACCACTGGAACTCCTAAGCGATAGGGGGCGTGTATTCCTCTCTCAGGCCATCGAAAGCGCTTCCTCGCAGAATGCAAAATTGTGCACCGCACCAACATCCGCCTACCATCCCCCAAACCAATGGAACTTGGCAGAAAGATTCAACCGCACGGCTTGGGGACATGATCGCAAGTATGTCGCGCCCGACCATTCGAACTGGGATTCCGTGCTACCATTTCGTAACGTTCGCTTACAACACGGCCGTGCAGACCACTACAGGTTTTTCACCCTTTCTTTTTGTATTATACGGACGGGAGCCATCGTGTACAATGGATACCATCCTTCCCTACAGCCCTGATCCGTCCGAATGCCATCTCCTTCCGACGCAACGCGCCATGCAGAAGAGTGCCGCCTGCTCGCCGTTCGTTTACCGTCGATACGACCAGCTCAACAGAAGCACCGTCATGACCAGGAGCACTCCTCGACTTCTTACCGTGCTGGCGATCTCGTTTGGCTGTGGATACCATCTGCCACTCCTGGTCTCTCCTCAAAGCTCCTTTCTACATATCACGGCCCCTACCGTGTCATCGATTCTTCCTCCCCCGTTAACTACGTGTAGAACCACAGAAGCCAACGGAAGACCTTCGCCGTCGCGGCCGCGAAACTGTCCCGTCTCTCGCCTAAGCCCTATTACGATCCCATTTGTGCTGCACTCGCCGTAGGGTCGCCAGGGTGGCTCTCTCTTCGGCGGAGGGTGATTGTAATGGAATAGAATTGAAAGGAATAACGGACCTCGATCGTCAATCCCTGTTCGTGTATGTGCCGAAGCATCAAGCTGGCATCTCTCTGTGCGTCCTTGTGGTCCAGATCGAGCGATCCCCTATCCGGTTCACCTGGAACAGCCTGCGCTGCTTCCCGCCTCCTCTGCTTTTACTGCTTGTTAGCCATTAAAACGCCTTCAATATATATATATATATATTATATATATATATATATATTCAAAGTACCTTACAGGCCCAGCAAGGCATTGGGTAATGAGGGCAAAAGGGCAGATAATCAAATATAACAGGAGAAGTTATACAAAAACTAGATATATATTATACAGCAACAAATCAGTGAAAGAAGAGAAAAAGAACAAGATAACAGCGAGCAAGAGTGGCAAGAAAATAAGTACAAGCAATAATAACATCTAGTGTGGTAGCCACAACCGCAAAAAAAAAGGAGAGGAGCAAGAGGCAAAACGCTTTTATTGAGCAAAAAAAAAAGAAAGAAGAAGGTGGGTGGCGTCCTCAGTTCAGGAAGCCGCGCGCTTCCGCAGCCCGGGTACCAGCAAAAAAAAAAAGGAAAGAAAGAAAAAGGAAAACATCATGGTGCTAACAGAAAGGAACGCCAGCGTCCTAGTTAGGTGGTTTTACATGGAAAAATGCTTGTGCAGGTGATTGCGGAATGTTGCTGGGTTAGTCAGTGATACGATATTATCAGGCAGATCGCTCCACAACCGGATAGCACGTGGGAGGGCAGATGAATTGAGTTTGTGGTGCCGTAGATTCTGGTGAAGCTGCGTTGATTAAATAACCTGCGTGATGTGGAAAGAGGGCTTACAGTGGGTAATGGGGAGGGTCTGGCACGACCAATGTATTTTTCAAACATGCATAGAAGCGCGAGTTGCCGTCGGATATGCAATGGTTCTAGTGAAAGATTATGTTTTATTTTTGTTATGTCGGATATATGGATATAAACCACGGCGCGATTTTGTGGTTTTCAACTAGTGAAGGAGATTATGTTTATTTTTGTTATGCTTCAACTGAAGTGATATGATTTGGATATAAACCGACGCGCGCGATGCTGTTGTACGGCTTCTAGTTTGTCAACTAAATAATTTTGATAGGGGACCAAACTGAGGACGTGTTAAACTCTAGTGCCTGTGGTGGCCCAATAACAAAGGCCCATTCATAACAATGTTTTATAGGCTAGTTGACGAATGTTAGACGGAGAAGCATGCAAATTTCGACGTAAGTATCCTAATGATCGTGAGGCTTTAGCACATATTGCGTTAATGTGGGTGGACCATGAAAGATTTGCCGTTAGGAGCACGCCTAGGTATTTATATGTTAGTGCCTCAGAAAGTAAATGGTTGTTCAGGAAATACGAAAAGTTAGAGTTAGTGTATTTTTGGCTAAAAGATATTTTCTGACATTTAGTTAGGTTTAAAGACATTTGCCATGTGTTGCACCAATCGCAGATAATGTTTAGGTCTTTTTGAAAGGTTACGTGGTCAGTGGGGTCATTTATTTTTCGATAAATTAAGCAGTCGTCAGCAAAAAGGCGCATGCAGGATGTGACGCGTGAAGGCAAATCATTAATAAATATTAAGAAGAGTAGGGAACCGAGAACGCTGCCTTGAGGCACACCCGAAGTTACTGGGGACAGCGGCGAGGTATAATCATCTACTACCGTTAACTGTTCACGCATAAAAAAGTTACGAAGCCAAGAAAAATGTTAAAGAATCTAGTCGAAGGGCGGACATTTTAGAGATTAAACGCAATGGGCGACACGGTCAAAAGCTTTCGAAAAATAAAGAAAAATACAGTCAGTTGGCAAGTTATTGTCCATGTTATAGTGCAAGTCAGTGGTAAATTCAGATACCTGCGTGTCACAAGAAAAACCTCTTCTGAAGCCATGCTGGTTATCAAAAAAAAGGTATTGGTTTCGAAGTGAGAGTAAATGTTAGAAGCGACAATATGTTGAAGCAATTTGCAACATACGCAGGTTAGTCAAATAGGATGGTAGTTGTCGGGTGAATTTTTATTCCCAGATTTATGTATTGGCACAATTTTAGCCGGTTTCCAGTCACTCGGCAACTGTCCGGATGATAAGGACTGCAAGAAGATGTGGTACAAAATATTACATGAAATAGACTTGGTATTTTTTAGTATTTTTAGAATTAATATTATCAACTCCTGCGGAGGTAGATAGTTTAAGGTTATTTATAAGAGATTCAATTCCTTCGGCAGTTATGACAATCGGTTGCATGTATGGACAGTCTAGGTCATCAAAAGAAGGAACGCTGGAATAATCTTCCTTAGTGAATACTGACAAAAAAATGTGTTAAATAAGATGTGGCAGTCACTTTCAGGAATGGGAATGTGCTCATCATCGTGTAATACAATCTTGTTAGTATCTCGCGGGCGGGGATATGTCTTGCCACAATTTCCTGGGGTTAGTTTTTTAGGATAGAAGGTAGGTCATTTGAGAAGTATTTGTGAGAAGCACATATTATTTATATAATATTATATATATATATATATATATATATATATATATATATATATATATATATATATATATATATATTATATATAGGAGAAAGTATATATTATATTATTTTTTATTATATCAATAGATATTTATATTGAGAAGTATATAAATATATACACATATAATTGTTATATGAGCGTGTCTTGCCACCTGCAAGAGGTTATTTGTCACCATCAGTGACAACCATCATCTCCAGTAGATTGTGGCTACCACATCATCTGCTGCACATACTCATCATCACCGACACAACCTCTTCTTCGGGTGACTATCATCAGCAACGACGCTCGGTGGCCATCTTGGTTTTCTCCTGACGCCTCCGAATAAAGGAGCGAAGGACAGAGGGAAATGGACCAAGTCCATATACTCCTGCGAAGGCGTACAAGCCAGCGCTAGGACTTCCTCCTCACACCGCCACTAGCAGGCTGGAAGCGCTCGGGGTGCACAAGGAGGTGCGGGAGATCATTGATGCTCACCTTGCCAACCAACTGGAGCGGCTCAGACAAACTTCGACCGGCCGCAAGGTGCTGAGGCAGCTAGGCTACCAGATAGCGGACGCCCGCCACCCTCGACTGGAAACCGTGCCACAGGACATCCGTACGCTCATCACAGTTGTTCCGCTCCCGCTAAATATGTACCCTGAACATCACGCACGGCGCAGGCAAGCACGGGTACAATTCCAACAAGGGAAGCACTCTGACTACCTCCATGTGCGATTCACGGACGTGGCCCACTATGCAACCCATCCAGCCACAGCAGTAAGCGTCATCGACGGCTCAGGCGATGTCGCTCGCACTGCGACCGTAACAACCAGAATCCGAAGAAACGATCGCACTGGCGATGACGTCTCCAACTTCGAATAAACCACGTCGCATCATTACAGACCGCCAACACGCGTGCAAAACTACGGCAACGGTCCCATCTTAATGTCCTCCCTCCGACTACTGAAACGCACAAGGATACCTTCAACACTACTGTACTAATATGGATGCCAGGACACGCACGGCTCGACGGAAACGAGCGAGCAGACGTTCCAGCCCGAGCATGCACCCTCCGGGCATCGCACCGGTACCTCCGTGACCCAGAGCCTATCCAGCAGCAGTACCGTGCTCTTCTGCAACACCACTGCCTTTCCAGATGTGCCTACCCACCACCATACCAGAAGCTCATACGAGAGGAGGCTCCACTCTTGGGGCGACGACAGATAAACACATGCCCCCACCTTGGCTACCTGCATATCTACACCCCACAATATACACAATATACCCTAAACCTGTCCACACTGCAGTGAAGATCCAACCCTGTACCACACCACGTGGGCTTGCCAAACACTCCTGCAGCCCCCATTATTCGCACTCCACCCTTGAGCAGTGGAAGGTCGCGCTGTGCTGTAGAGACACTGAGGACCAGCGACAGTTGGTGGACCGGGCACGCAGGACCGCAGCCACCTCAGGGGCCCGGGACTGAGGGCCTCTCCCGCTTTCAAGCGCGAATCTCTTTTGCATGAATAAATGTTTCCACCACCACCATCTACCTGAACACGGCATTATCTATCACTTGGAAGCTCAGGACAGGAGCCTCATCAACACCAGGAGCATTATGTACGAGGGGTAAGAACTCTGAAATACATTATGAATTGTGAGTAGGACTAGCTACGTGATTTCTGATTGTATATAATATTAATACACGTGTATATAGTTGAAACAGAATCGTCCTGTCTCTTACCCTGCATGCTTCGTTCCTCCCCAGGTTTCAAGTTAGTGGAGTTGGCCCGGGATTTTTCCCCTTTTCTTTTGGTGCACTATAAGAAACAGTGCGCGCAAAGTTTTCCTTCCTGCCGATTTTTTCTTACCGATGCCATAGAACAAAACGCGCTGAATATTTCTTTGGGGGGTTTTATTCTTTCGGACATATGCGTGCACCGCACGCGTTGCACACTATTAAACGAGTTAGCAAATGGTTAGCAGCTGTGGACACTTTTTTGCAGGTGGATGCGCCTTCGCTGGACGTCACCGAGGGGCGTGTGCTTTTGCCAGCCTAGACGACAATTCCTCATTAAAAGCTTATTTGAGCCACCATCGAGCCCACAGAAGGTTTGGACTTCCCCAAGTGTGAATCGCCCAAGACTGAGCACAACAGACCTACAAAAAGTCAATATAACAACAATGGCAGGCTGACAAAATGCGTACGCAGCGGCGAAATGGGGATCAAATGCAGCGTGCACTGGCGTCCGAAAGAACTGGTGACAGCCCAACAAGCGATAAATTCGGCACGCGAAATCGGCTAGGATGGGTCGGGATACGCACGACCCCCGCCTCGTCTGAGAGTACTTCGCTGTTGGCGGAATGCTTCTAGTCTAGTCCGTCTGGCAACTGCTTCTCTGGCTCGGGGCCCTATTATCGAATGCATAAATTCACCGTCAACTGTGAATTTACGGGAAGCTTTGTCTGATTGGCTTTCAGTTTTGGTCGTGTGCTTCCTGCTGACAAAGCGGTTGTGTGTGCTTTTGTGTTTGCCATTTTGACGTTACATGACGTTTACTGTAATCGGTTCCAAAATTTGCTTTATTTCTCTCTGCTTAAATTGAATGTTTCTTTTCTGGCAATAAAAAACTAGACTAAATGCTGTGGTCCTGAAAACGTAAGCTTGCCTTTGCTATTAAACAACAATGCGGTTTGTATGTCATGCCCTCTCTGTGACTGGCTGAGAAGACGTGACGTCATGTGAACAGTTGGCGCGAAAGTTTACATCGTACATTGGTAACTTCCCCTTGCGTAAAAGTGACGTGACGATACTTAACGACTTGAAAATGGCGGCTGCTGTCACCGCGAAATAGGGCAAAAAATTTCACCAACCTGCAGCGCCGTGAAATACCTGCGAATTCGCAGCAGGAGCAGTTTTGCACGACGCGTGGTTTGAAACCATTTTCAAGCGGAAAAATTGGTTGGGGATTACGATACTCTCTAACGCGGTACTTGGGAGCAGCAGCAATGTGCTGAGGCATCGCCCCGTCGTGGGTTCTCTCGACGGCAGCGATGATGAGTCTGCGTCGGCGGCGCGAAGTGCGACTCAGGAAGGGACCGCAAACTGCGTCTTAAGCCAACGCACATTATAGTCACGCGCACGCCCCCCTCACTTTTTCGCCAAGGATCGCGCCGTCGAGCGCCTCGCGCGGGCACAGCATACTGCCCCCTCCGATCTCCTCCCCCCCGCACACTTTCGTAGAGCGCTGGCTCGCGCAGCCACGGCGAACCGCCCTCCTCTCCAAATTTTGCGACACTCTCCCCCTTCTGCTTTCTGGCATGGTTCCCTTTTTCTTTCAATTGCCATCGTTAACTCGGTTACGCCGACAACGCGGCTGGGCCCAGACACGGCTGCCAAAGGGCTGCGCTCTAAAATGTAATAGTTTTGACAGTTTCCAAGTCAGCTATAACAGAGCATAAAAATAACGTCCCGTGCTTTGTTTTGGGAAGAAAATAAAAATTATCTGTTTGGTGTAACAGTAACACAAGAGGGGAGTACAACTATCTCCATTAAAGATAATCGAACGCATGGCTTTTTCCACACTACTAGAAAGCTGGTGGGTCACATGCTGGAATTGAAAAAAATGACAAGGAACTTTGACTGTTTCATTCATTACGGCACTGAGTGAGAGCGGGCTTTCCGAATCCGTAAATGGGTGGCATTAGCCCGCTCCGGATTGTCAGGCCTAGCGTTTCGCTCTCCATTCAGAGTCATAAAACTAACGGTCACGGCCGTCTTTTGTAGCCAAGGCTACACTATACGCTACCTCAGGCAATCTTCGCGGGGTGGCCAGTTTTTATCTCGTGAGTTAGAGGTCAAACTATGCGCCCTTCCGCAAGCTCTCGGCATGGAGCAGGGGCCCGATGGGGGGGAGAGAGAGGCGGCAGGGGAGAGGAAGGCTTATGCTTGGATTGAACCAGCGCGAACTTCACCAAAGACAAAGGATTTGGAACACAAGGACCACCAGTGGTCTAAAATGTAAAGTTTATTATCAAGAAGGGTGAATATAAACACTTAACACAAAACGATTAAACACACTGCACATGAGCAAAATAAATTTACGAAAGCCACTGTGATAAGGCAACTAGACACCGGCTACAGTCATGGGCCACCCAGATATGCAATCTCTTTGGAATGAAGACATCCGCTTGCTTGACTGACACAATTGTCTCCTCTTTCTGCTATGTGGAATGCTTCCATAATTTTGCGGGGCATTGGTTCTCGGGGCCTAAACAAAATGTCAGTGGCAGGAAAATTAGGTTTAAATCCGCTGCACTTAGTAGAATGTGAAGAAATATGGTGTGATGGGGCGCCTTTAATGACAATCTATGCTTATCTCAAACGCACTTTGATAGAAGTTGTGTTCCAATTCCTTTGTCTTTGTTCTATTCGCGCTGGTTTAAAAAATCGAAGAATGTATTTGGCAACCAGCCAATCTTGCAATCCTACTGCGAGAGATAGGCCCAGGAGGGAATTGAAGCCATGGCGGTCAGGGACCAGGGCGGCGTACCAAAAGATTTTGTTCAGGGTGGGGCTAAGGGTTGTTCTCGCGTCCCTCCTAACCCCCCCCCTCCCCCCGAAGAAAAAAAAAGGCGCGGTAAGTTGGCAAAGCGCCCTTAAAGGCGATGAAAGATAAAATACATGTTGTTCATTAAGTAAAGTGTACCTTGTCCCGATAACTTCGAAAATGGAATGTTCAGCCATATAATAAATTAGAGGGTTTAAAAGGGACCCCTGGCAACATCTTGCCATCGACTACTAGTAATGTATTTTGGGATAAAGTCTATTTTCGCCAGAAATCTCCCTCCCCCAAGAATTATGAAAATCCGTTCACAATTAACACAAGCTACGCCGCGCTTGAGAAATCGCGCATTAATCGGTTCCCTCTCAACTCGACCACGGGAAACGCGACGAAAGCAGCGCGCTATCTCCCGGAGAGGGGGGGGGGCGGCTAGCGGGCGTTCTCCTCTTCGACGGTCTTCGATATATCATATGCCGGGTAGTTTTCTCTCATTTTCTCCGCAACGCGGAGGGGCCTATTCCGGTCTGGTGCCACAAAAAAGCAGGCATGGGTGCCTGCTCGCAAGTGCGCGCTCGGGCTGGTAGGGCGTTTTTGAAGCAATAAACGTTTGTAGTCGAGTGGTCCCGTTCAAAGGGAAGTATTGAGCTCATCACTCAAACTCCGGGCGCACTCAAAACACAAAAGAAACGGCAAAACTGTGCCTACAGGTTCAGGCATAGAAGAGGTTCGTACACAGCGATGACGACGACGGAAATGGGAGGATCTAGCCGCGAAGTTGACCAGTGACAGCCGATCGGGCAGCCATGGCCTATGTGACGTCCCTTAGGCCATGCCAGCGGTTGCATAATGAGGACAACTGAAGAGAGAGCGGTTGGTTTTTCCGCGTCTTTCACATCAATTTGCGCGCTCACCGCTTCACGTGCACGTGTAATATTTGGCTCGGGTATTCCTGGCAGTGTAATCTAAACGTCGCGCAGGTTTACTTGCACTGCTCAAAGAGTGTTGCAGGGTCCCTTTAAACCAATGGCGAATCCCCGCCCACTTTCCGGCGGTGATTTCCCTATGACAGTTCAGGATCTTGTTTGTACGACTGGCGCCCAACGAAAGTCACCGCCAAGGAACATGATTGCGCGATTGTAGAGGGGCCCTCCATTCTAACGTGCAGTTAACACACTCATAACTACGTTTTACTGCTAGTCTACATATATACCACTGCTGCCGATATCACTTCACTGCAGCGCTAAATTTGAAAATTTTTGACATTTGTTGCGTTGCTTCGGTTGAAAAAACGCTTGTGATTGGAATGGAGCTGTGCGAGTTACCAAAGGCTAGTTGTTATTCAATTGAACAAGGTTGTATTTTGTCTTCAAATAGGCCCTTTAAGGTTCTCTCATGATATTGGTGTTGATTATGATTGTATTTGTGCCAGGTGAAGTTGTAAACTGGGCGAAAATCCGCAGACCGCGTGGTACAAATCTCTGCCCGTGATGCGGGACGTACAGTGGTGATCTCGCTAAGGGTGAATACGGGAGCGCGTGGCTGCCGGTACTATCAGCGCAGCCTATCGTGCCTAGCGCGAACCATCACGCATGCGCTGTGCGGGCCGTGCGATATTTTGCTTTCAGCGCGGCGCATCGCGTCATCAGAGCGTCTGCTCAAAGAATGGATCTGCACCGCACAACTTAACGTACAATGCAACCTCCATCGCCAAAAGACATCAGCGATCATGCAAGGATTAATCACTGAAAGAAATGACTTACAATTCGAGACCTCTTTTGAGTGTTGGCACTTGGAACATGAGCTTCTCAAAAGCGGCATATTGCCGTTGTGTTTCAGGCCCCTGAATATACACTGCTCTGGGCAGCCCCCGTGCAGGGAAAAAGCGGCCGTGGACGCAATGGAGGGGCTTTAGTTGTGATCGATATAGAATATGGCCATTTGATCGTTGTTACTGTCGCGACGCCGTCTGCCTGTGGCAGGGCTGGTGACCGCCGTGCCTTCACATTTAGGATAAAGTCTGGGACTGGCACGGGGAGCCGCAGCGCGCCTTTTTTGTCGACCCGCTGTTCCCCAGTTTCCTAGGTTAGGGGATAATATCGCCGAGCAAAGCTGAAATTGATTGTCGCAACATCGCCGTCGGAAGGGGATACTCCGTGCCCGCAATCTGAGCCCACTCCAACAAAACCCTCCCAGGCTCCACAGAAACGTGAAAAAGGAAGAATGAAGGGCTGACGCGAGGGAGAGGGGCATACCTTGTTGTGTGTCTCATTCGCAAAGGCCCTCTGCCCGCGCACAACATTCATTCCAGCTAAACTGCATGTTTCATCCATTACGTAGCCCCATCGCATTCTTCAGTTACCTTGAAAGAGTATTGAATGTGTGCCCACGGCCGCTTGATCTCCCCCTTTCTAAGAGATCGAGCGGCTGTGGTCAGCCACCGCCGCTTGCACGTTGTTCTGCGTAACACACAAAGATCGTCTGTTCCCTTTCGGGCCTGCATCGTACAAGTCTTCAACCATCAATGGCCGGCGGTCCCTCTTTTTTTTCCGCCGCGAGTTAGTGCGGACCACTCCTTGCTTCCCTGGCCGATTCTATCACCTTTGCTGAGAGCGACTCAGCCATTCTCTGTGTTGCCACATGTCTCGCACAAAGGGACACAACGCATGCCTTTGGCTTTCGCGGCGCCGTGGCTTGGCCCCCCTCCGCAATCATCCATCAGCGGTTCGCACCCTTCAGGCGCTTCCTTTTCTCACGGCCGGACTCGACTCCCTTTCCGCAGCGCGGAAAAAGAGTCGATCCCGGCCGTGTTTTTGTGTAAACACCCTTGCGTAGGGCAGACATTGAGTCGTGGATGCTTCTATTAGTGGCACTTTCGAAGGATACGCAGCTTTCTTCACAGGCGACGTACCAGGCATACAGGCAGCCGGGCGACAGCCGGAAAAATTTCGGGGGGGAGGGCTGAAGCCCGGTCAGCCTCCCCCTGGCTACGCCACTGCGCAGGACCTTTGTCGTCACCTGGCGGAGCGCCCGGCATGGAGCAGCGGCATGGTGGCGGGGAGAGATGGGCGAGAAGGTAGCGGAGAGGTGCGGGGAACCGGTATCGTCACCTGGCGGAGTAAGGCGAGGAGGCCTCCGCCGCGGCGATGAGCGTGCGCCACAAAGGAAGGCCAGGAGACGATGTGCGGCGCAGAGCTTTGTGCGATGGAGAAACAGGAACCTCCAACTGTGGACGCTCATACAGCGGCGAGCCTTAAGCAACGCCATGAGGCAAAAAAACGTTATCTATAAGCAGTGTAAACATGTCTGCATATCACGGCGAAACCACGCCTCAACAATGGGCCTAGCCAGGGCATTGAAGCTTTCGCCATCAACTAGGGTTAACTAAAGCTAAACCACAGCATTTTTTTGTGATCACGCCATAAACTTGTAACATAGCAGCAGATAGCGCCACGGCGGTGAGGGCCGGGAAGGTGATAACGCAAAAAAGCTTGCATTGGAGCAGAAACCTCAACAATGTTACTAACAGCCGATAAAAGAAGTAAATACATACGACATTGCGCGATGTTCTTTAGCTTAACAACCTCCTTTCGCTTCATTTTGGATCACCGTTACCTGATCGCCTTGTGCTGTTGACGCCAGTTTTAACCTAATGAAGGGTGTTTCTGGTGCCAGCCTAAGCTGCCCTCCTCGTTTTCATAACACATTCCAAGTGTTTTTATATCGTTTCTGCGCAATATTTGACAGCTTAGTTGTGATTTTTATAAGCTAAACGTCAAATTACACTGCGCGTGTTCATAGGAATACGTGCATAACGTCAGTAATTGCTTGCGTTTGGTTTACGGCCAAAAATATGGCGACTTCACGGCCGAATTTATGCAGTCGAGAATAGGGTCCCTAGGTCCTATTCTCGAAGCTGTAAATTCCCCGTGAACTGTGAATTCACCGCAAGCTTTGTCTGATTGGCTTTCATTTTTTTCGGCACGTGGTTCCGGTTGACAAACAGTTCTGTAAGCTTTCGTCATGACGATTACTACCCGCCAGTTCTGAGTTTGCCTTATTTCTGTCCACTGAAAGCGCATAATTTCTTGGCCGGCAATGAAAAACTAGACGAAATGCAACGGACATGACAACGTCGGGCTGTCTTCGCTATTCAAGAAAAATGAGCCTTGTATGCCAGGCCTCTGTGATTGTATAAGACGACGTGACATAATATAAACAGTTGGCGGAAACGCTTACGTCACAGAGTGCAATTTAACCTTGCGTAAAAAGGACGGGATATTACGGAGCATCTTGCAAATGGGGGCTGCTTTCGCCGTGAAACATCGAAGTAGGGCTCGAGGCAGGACGACAGCAGATGAGACACACGACGGCGCTAATTCGCAACTGTTTCGACTGCGCATAAAATATACATACTCAGCGTACCAACACGTGACCAAGTCAAACCTCTCGATTGTGCGTTTTGATAAACACAAGATGACGAATGTTGGATTGTTTGACTGTAGGGTTTAACGCGCCGACGCAACGAGGTGATGAGGCACGCCGTAGTGGAGGGCTAAGGATTAATTTTGACCACCTGGGTATCTTTAACGTGCGCCGAAATCTCGTACAAACGGGTGTTTTTGCGTTTCGCCTCCATCAGAAAAGCGGCTGCCTCGGCTCGGAATTGAACCCGCCACACCATGCTCAGCAGCGCAACGCCTTAGCCAGTGAGCCACCGCGGCGGGCGACAGTGTTCACGTTTAACGAACAACCCACAAATACCTCAGGTAATGCATTCGATAAAAAAATTCATTTTGATGTAATGCAACAGAGTCGTGGCTGATGCACTCTCCATCGTTCTTTCTTGTATGAAGTTATTCTATTATCTCTCGTGTCATTTGGTGATCGTGCCGCCACAACACGCTGGTGTTCACAAACAGTGGACAACATTGCACTTGGTTATCTGCGTGCGTCGCGCATTGCCGAGAGATGTGCGCACGAGGATTATTCCGGAATTACCTCCGGTGTTCCACTGAGCCGAAAATTGATGCACCAGCCCCACATGGCCCAATATAAACGTTATCCCATTCCATGACGCGATTTTAAACTAAATAAGTTTCTCTTTCTAGCCTCAGCTGTAGCACTGATTTTCATAATACATGGCAGGTGTTATATCCTTTATGCGCCACATTGGATAGCTGGATAATGACGTTTGAGCTAAGGGTGAAATAACGCGGCATGCCGTCATAGCTAGACGCGCATCACGTCACTGATTGTCCACGTTTTTCTTACTCAAAAAAAAAAGAAACATGTCTACTTCACTCTGAAGTTATGCAGTCAATAATAGGGGCCCTGCTAAGAGTTACCTATACCGGTGATATGCGGTACGGGAGACTTGGCGCGTTTGAAAACAGCGCGGAAGACGGGACTGACCAAGTAATAGACGACACAAGCGTCAGGACACAAGCGGCCAGAAATGTCACCGCAACAGTCAACTGCAGCAACGGAGATAAAGCGAGTCACAAAACTGGATGGCAGGAAGTTGTAAGACGGGTGAGAAGAATTTTGTGAAGAGCGAAAAATCCCCGCCGAGCCCACCCCTGATCCCAGCGGCGCACTCTGGAGGGCTCGCCGCCCTCTCATCTGCTGGCTCATGGAATCGCGGCGCTAAGAGGGAGCGGATAGATTTTATCCCCTGTGTGAATAGCCATGTGTATCCGGGGTTCACACGACGAACGAGGCCGCACGCGGAGGCGGATAGATATTTGACGTCAACAGAACGTCACCAGACGATCCGGCTTGGGGACGGGTCCCCATGCGCGGAGAGGACTATCAGATCACAACGCCAAGGAAGCGAGGTGGCTCTCAATCACCCACATCGCTTCCAAACGCAAAGGTAATCTCTATTTTCTCCCGACAACAGCAGCCCCAGCAGCCTTCCCAATGAGCAACATTTGAGGGGGCGGCCAAACCTGTCTCTTCCACACGTGTCCACCACGCCGCGTCCACAAAGCCGCCTTCGAACCTGCTGCGACCGCAAGACACGGTGCCGCAATGCCAAAGCCGTTTCCATTCCTCACGGAGGTCCGCCGCGGCCGACCGAGAAGACTGTGCGCAATTTTTATTCCGGACCATCCACCGGCGATCATGGCCGAGTGGCGGAGCCTAATGATGGCCACGTGAGTGGGCTCTGTGGAAGAGAAAGACGGGTTTTCTCCGTCGTTTGACTACCGCTTTAGCAATGGGCGCTAGAGGAGCCCTGTACAAACGGCGTCATTCGCAGGTGAGGCGCTGCTAGCATCGAAGTATGCGAATTAGCGCGGAGAGCAGACAAAGCAGGCCGACAACCAAGGCGGCACGGGGTGAACGAAACGCGAACCACTTTCAGAAAATGCGACTCTTTCCTTCATAAACTTACGGAGGATGTTTCTTCCGGTTCTAACGGTGGTTGAGTACAGCAATTTCCAACAATTCAAGCTAGATGACCACAAAAGCAAAAAAGCAACATTACCGAGAGATATTTGGGTTAAGAAGCACAACTGTATACTGTAGAACCCCGATTATAGGACTTTCTCGAAGCCATGAAAAAGTTTCATAAAATGCTGGCGTCGTAAAACCCGAACAACAAATAGACTTACAAATTAGTTTCGCGCGACATATTTGCAAGAAATTTCAATGTAAACTACACGGCTCGGTAACCCAAATCACAAAAAAGTAAATGCGAAAGAATAATGCAGTATCGGTGGTCAATCTCGCTGTATTGAAACAAACCTTGTACCGCAGTCCACTGCCGCGATTCCCGCCAGCCAGTGGGGATTAGTAGCACGCACGGTCACAACAAACACATATGGAAGCCTAAGCCTGTCGCCGCCATTTCGTTGGCAATTCAATGCTGAGTGGGAGGAATGATACTTGCACACTGCCCCTGCGACCGCCTGCACAACACAAGAGACGCCAACGAGGAGAGGGGCAAAGCAATTGTGCAGAGGAACGGGCCGCTGCTGGAGGGGAGATAAACTAAGGAGACAACGCCACCCTTAATACAGGCGGCATTGTACGAGACGGAGAAGAAATCTATGCCAAAGATAACCGATTGAGCGGGCTCAAACTCCGCCGGAACCCTCCCACGCCAGTTTGTTTTTCGTCCGCCGACCGGTGGCGCTTTTCGCGTGGGTCGTCGGATAAAGCGGGTCAGCAATGAAGTCGCATGGGATAGCCGATGTTTTTATGCATTGTTTATTCGAGGTGTCCTAAAACCCGGGGACATAACTGCGGTGTTCCACTTGAACTAGAGCAAACACTTCGTTCTCGAAAACTTTCCTACGACCTGTGAAGGACGAAAGAATAATTGGGTGCAAATTAAGCCAGGATACGAAACGTTACGCATATTTGTATTCCTTCCTGGAAGGTGGCGTAAACGTGACGCGCCAATGAGGCGCGTTCACCAAGTTATGCTTTGAAGTCCTCTTGAATGGCGTTCACTCGCAAAGCATCCGATGACGCCGCCTCGTCACCAATCACTGATTGAAAAACGTAGCTCGGAATATAGCAGCGTAGCCGAAGTGGGTGACAGCATATCAGTGCTGAACAATGCACCCAGCACGCAGGAAATGCCACAAAAAAAAGTAACGGGGAGGAGGAAAAACAGAACAAAGCTACCCCACCCTCTAAGGATGCGAGGGAGAGTAAATGTGAAGCGAACGATGAGAATGCGAGTATTAGGGAAGAGCAGGCAGCGAGGAGTGAAAAAAAAACCATTTGTCCGGCCGCCATGATCACCTGCGTCGGGGAGGAAAAGCCACTACACGACTTAGTGCGCCTGACGGTCGGTCCCGAAATGCTTCACAGCAAGCCGGCCTAGTTGGAAACGATTCATGATTGGACTTGCGGAAAACAAACGGGGACGAGGAACGACGACAAGGACGAGCGCACTCCAATCATGAACCGAAATGCTTATTTGAAGCAGACTGCCTGTCAAAAGTGCAAGGGCCTGGAGACACGAAACTGGCGGAGCTCGACGGTAGCAGTGCCCCGTGCTGCCATCAAGTACCCCACGACGCCCGGCCACCCACCACTTACCACCGCGAGTTTCTCGTGAACAACCGATCACCGCTCTACACGATCAAAAAACTTCCTGATGCCTATAACGCTGGTTCAAGTAGGTTGACGACTTGCACTAAACATTTACATAACAGCTGAATGCGGGGGCTCAGGTGCAGCCTGTGACGGGAGAGGCGATCTCAACGGGAAATGCACGCAATCAGTATTATCTGGTTTGTAAAACTACGCAACACAGCCCAGAATCAGGGGACAGTGTTACTCAAGTACGCATTATTCCAGAAAACGCGAACAAGTTTCAATCACCCCCGTGCTGCTTTCGAGGCGTAGCTTCCGGACGTAGTGCCAAGTAATAGAGGGAGCGCATAAAGTCGGACACTTACTCGAACTGTGTGGCGTAAACCTCGCAGGACTCAGTCTTTCAGGCTCGCCGCCGAACACAACTGCACTGCGTATGAACGTACTGCAGCGCTAGATGAACGTACCGCAGAACGGCGACGCTAAAATTCAAGAGAACGAGACCGTACAGCACATGACACGTGCCACGAAGGTGGTGTTGGGCAATGCTGAAGATAAAATGCGAAATCCACGCAGGGGCGTTGGCGATACCAAATGGAAATAACCAAAATCTCGGAAGGGTAAAGAGGTATCTTGCTGAGGTGCCTGCATTATCTCTTGTGCATGTTTTTAATGCAAAATCGTAAATTGTTGATTGAGCCGAAAAGACAGCGCGGGGCGGCGGAGTCATCGGCAGCCGAGAAACGGCTGACACACACTCGGGAAGCACTGCATATCACCCGCTTGTTGCATTGGATAAAGAACACAAGCTACAAGACCGCGCCGCTTGGCAACACATGGCTGTGCGCAAAGCACGTGGAAATAGGAGAGCTGCAGCGGAGGGTGTAACTACAGGACGACGGCGGTCATCCCACACTTTCACGGCATCTCGCACAAACTGAAAAGGACTGTGGAACGTTCAGGGGTGCATGTTGTGTTTTCTGCTTCCAGGAACTTGGGCGGCCTTTGTAAGGTGGTGAACTCGGAGGAACCATTGCGCAACGCTTGCAACAACAGACACAAGAGGCGTTTCATGGAGTGCACGACCACGCCAGTGTACGAGATCTGCCGGGTCCCTGCGGGGTTCGTGTATAGGAGAAACGGGACAATGTTGTGAATGATCGGTTTCGCTGAGCACGCTAATGCCATCAAATCCGCCACAGGAAGGTACCTTGTCGCACATGTTGCTTCATGCATGAACGAGTCCTCGTGTGAGTCCTTGTTTGAGCAATTCCATGTCCTCAAGCACTACGGTGACCAGAGAGCATGTAAGATCTATGAAGCTTTTTCGGTTAACGAGCGAGCGGGCGCATGCGTTAGCAAACCATCAGTCGACTTGTTGCCAAAGGAGATAGCATTTCTACAATCTTAACGGTATCTTCTTCTCGCGTTGTTTAGCATCTTTTTATATTGCCTGCGCGCAATAAAATTTATTAAATTGTTAGTTCGGCGCCCGTGTTGTTTCTTTCTTGTCTTCCGCTCAGTTTCTTGCGGTATTTTTTGCCATGAGTATAAACAACCAGCCCGTCTTCACGCTCTAGGAAGGCTCTAGGCAGTGGTGTTCGGCCGTCGCACATAACACATCCGCACACCTCATGTAACGGCGCAGCAGCTACCATTAATCGAAGCGCAAAGTCAAAGAGCACTCAGCGGCGTTAGTTGGACTATAATGCCTTCGCCTTAACAACTCATAAGAACACACTTAGGCGTCCTCGGAGTTCTTTAGCGATAGCCGGGCTGTTTCAAGAGGCGCCATGGGGGCGGTGACGAATAGACAGTGCGTGGCTAGTTGGATACGAAGGCCTTCACCGTCACGGCGTATTGTGGTACGGCGCACGTATTGTGCCTGCGCAGTGCGAGAAATTCCAGCGTCGAGCGCCCTTCCCCAGGTTCCCCTGTAACTACAAGGGAAAAGTCAGTGTTTGTCTTCAAAATTGGCAACACTGGTGTAAAAAGAGTGCCAAGGCCATCCACAAACGTAATAGTTTGAGTACACATGTAGGACAGGTAGTAGTAAATCTTTTTATTGAATTGGGGGAACGTGGTCTAAGCAGGGGAACGGAAAGGGGTGAGGGCAGTTAGAGCACTGCGGCAATGGGACAGTTCTTGGATTTCAATGCGTAACTTATTGTTCACGGTGATCAAAGATCAATTCTTTTTAGCTAAGCTTTTGGCATGATTCCATTACAACTGGTGGGCCAGACAAAATAGTCCAGTCCATCGCAAGTAGGACTGGTGAGGTCCCCGCTCAAGCATCTCGTGACAGACCGCTCTGGAGAGAATGAAGTGCTTTTTGCTGGAGTAATTTATTGCCAGGTTGGTGCAGATCAGCGTGATGTTGTGGTGCCGTGAATATTTGGTGTTTGGTCGGACATGACCGCACAGGTGAGCGACATTTTCTGGTGTACTTGTGTGAAAGTATGAGCATATGTGGGGCAAATGAAGAGTGTACCATTTACGATGCTTTTGAGGTGTGCAGGCCGCGTCGGTGAAAAATTTGCTGATAAAGATTTCTCTGGAGCGTGGTAGCGGAGGTACATCGCTGAATTATTGTGCTGGAGTTTTCTTCTCCAGCCCGTGTCGTCGGTCCTTATAACGGCGTAGTCGCACCGCTGGTGGGGGTGTAGGAGTTCGTGTAGACACTCCATCAGGAGTAGAGGATGGAGATGTGCACTTTCTTGTGTGACCTCG
The DNA here is from genome assembly GCA_013339765.2 of Haemaphysalis longicornis. NCBI lineage: Eukaryota > Metazoa > Arthropoda > Arachnida > Ixodida > Ixodidae > Haemaphysalis > Haemaphysalis longicornis. The sequence continues at coordinate 209,676,188 of CM023450.1, read as the reverse complement.
GGGGCCGTCTGGTTGCCCGAGGAAGAGGGTTACTTGTCCGGTACAGCGTCAATGCGGACTTGCGTGTTGTAGAGTTTGTGCTTTGTCTATTTTTTATGGGCCAGAGGATTGCGGGTCTTGTAAGATCTGAGTGTTTCCAATGCTTCGCACGAGTCCGAAAAGATGGAGACAGAGGGTAATCAGTATCACAGTCAAGGAATGTTATGGGATGGTTGATGACCTCTACCATCGTAACGCTGGCAGAATGCAGGCAGCTCTCACCACTCGCTCTAAGCACGCAGGAGTTACTTCGTGCGCGTCTGCGGATTGTGGCAAGACAGCGGGGCCATCCTCTAGCGACAAGCTGGGCCAAAGAAGTGCGTGAATTTCTGCCGAAGGTATATCAAGAGCCTTCTCCTCCTGAGCACCCGCCCTGGATGTTCCTGCCCATACCAATCACGACTACTGTGCCTGGTATCACAAGGAAGGAGTATATTCCAGCTCCCGCACTAAAGTTCCTCGCCCTGGACTACATGTCGCGGATATACAGAGACCACACTCATGTGTACACTGATGGGTCGGTGTCATCAACATCATCCACTATCGGGGTGTGGATGCCGTCATCCCGTACTACCATCAGTGTCATGCTCAGTCACAGAACGTCAACTACGGCTACCGAACTTGCAGCTCTGAGGATGGCTTTCGCTCATATCGTCAAGCAACCCGCTCCGAGAGTGGGCCATCTTCACAGACTCAAGGGCTGCCCTTCAATGTCTAGCATCTTTTCCAAAAGACCAGCTTTGTGTGTGACATACACGCTTTACATCTCAAGCTTACAAGGCACCATCACATTGCACTTCAGTGGATTCCAGCCCATTGTGGGATAACTGGCAATGTGAAGGCGGACATTGCTGCATCCGTTGCGCATAAGCATCGGCATCGGCCATAGCTCATACCATTCTCCAGGAAAGATGCATCTATACTGCATCCAGCGTGGCATGGAACATGCAGCGTGCAGCCTGGGATGATGTATCACGTCATTACGCGCCGTTATCTTTCATCGCTCCCAACTGCAAATTAAAATGCCACCAGGACTCTCCAAGCGGGTACAAGCAATTCTACATCGCATGCGATTGAATGTCGCATACACGCGCAACTTCCTTTTCACAGATAAAACAGGCTACGTCGCCACTCTGCCCACACTGTGATGTGCGAGAAACCCTGCAGCACCTGCTCTGTGAATGTGCTCGATTCGGTACTCAAGAGTATCCCTTCGCAGTGGCTTTGGGGACTGCCGCTTTCCGTGGACATGCAGCTAAATGACGTTTTAGGACCATGGGCTTGTCCCAAACGTGCTTTACGGGCTACCAAAGCTCTGATAGAGTACCTGCAACACACAGGTCTAGACCAGTGCTGTGAATAACTCGCCCGTAAATGTACGCCTCAACTTCTTGAACATCATCGCCATCATCTTCATCATGTCATCAACTGGCGTAGCAAGTTACGCATTTTAGCCAAGCTAACATCGCAGACTTCTTTAAAGATCGCTCTCTCTCTCTCTTCTCTTTTAAGCTTTTGGCTTGGCCGCTGTACAAGGTGTGATGACCAGGGAACGTCAGGGGGACCCACCCGGGTCCCCCTGATTCCCCTTGAAGTTCAGGGACCCCCAGGCCCGTCGAGGCCATCCGATGATATTTGAACTATACGCTCGTGGTTGTGTATATGTCAATTTCATTTTAGGCGCGGAGTACCTTAGGACAGCCACAATACCCGTCTGCGTCCACGCGCCACCAGACGGAGTTAATGTCAGTCGTCTTACCCATTGGCCTACGACCGTGAGTTAGTAGCCGAGAGTCAAGCGGCTTACTCCATCGCTGTATACACTCTTAGGCGCGTCCTGGATGGCGTCTTATTTATTAGCGGGGCAGTCTCAATACCGTGATATAAGAGGCCCTGACAGACTTCCTTTTCCGTGACAAAACCTGAGGGGTTGCATCACGCTTATATGCTGCGCAACGGCCAGTCTCACGGCTATAAACTAGCAGACAGCCTGACGCCAGTAATAAAATAAAAAAGGGGGGCAATCGATTGAAGCTCCGAGCGATATGTGTGGCTTGCGGCACATGCGCGTATTCCTCCTCACACAATCGCCCGCGAGCTTCTTTTGCGGTGGCCGACGACGCGCGCCCGACGACGCGGCGAAAGCCGAAAAACATTCAAAAATGCCTCGCGCGCACATGCGCAGTAGGAGTGGAAAAAAGTTCACGCGCGGCGAGTTGTGGTTCGGTGATTTGTCTCTATCGCTCACATGCGAGGAATTTGATGGAAAGTTGGGGTCCCGCGCTTTCACTCTTGCTCTGTGTAGTTATACTTAGTTCCGAGAGCGTTCACACTTTCTTGACCACGTTCGCTTCCGCTGCACAAATGTGTGCTTCGAGGCCGGTGCAACAGTGGAACCAACGGCAAATGCGATGGGATTATTAGGGCCACCGGTCACGCAAGCCAAGCAGCGACGCCATTTCAAGCCGGCTGGTGTGTGTATTGCGGGCATAGCCCGGTTGAACACGAAAGGATAGGTAAGTCCCTGGATTGATTGTTTTTTTTTCGACGGGTGTGGGGCGCAGACTGTAAGAATTAGTGTTTGCAGACAACTAGTAAGGACCATAAAATTATGCCTTTTTCGTCGTCGTAAGAAGCCCGCGCCAAAACCGTTTTCCGATACCCGGGGCCACGGTAAATGCGCTTTATAGCTCCCGAGAGGATTCGGCTTTCCCTGTGCGGCGGCCGTTTGGGATCCAGGCGAAAATGACCATGTGAGGCTTCAGTTGCCGTAATGAGTACCGCGGTGTCATAAAGAAATTGCATTTTTCATTGTTCAGGTCAAGGCACATAAACCCAGTTTGAATTTTGTATTTTTCAATATTCAGTGGCCACTGCTTGTCATTTTCGGTTGCGTCAAGATGTTATGTAACGTTTTTTTCATAACTAGCAAGATGTGTTCGCGTCGTCGTAGGAGTAGTCTGAACGTTTTTTTCGATTTAACTAGTTCATTCGTAGGAGTAGTCGTTTAATTCTGTGGCGTAAATTTGTAAACTTCATTACGGTGCGTTTAAGTGGTAAAGTTTTCACATGAAGCAACATTCATGAGTAACACCAGCACCCATCTTGTTGTGTTCGCCTGTCTGGAGTGTGAACTCGCAGTTGCAGGAACATGATAGCTGGAGTGTGGCAGCGCAAACGCGGCGCGTCGCGGTTTGCGGAAACGTGAGGTCGCTCAGCGGTGGCTTGGCAGCGCTAATGTTGTTAACGCGGCGCGTCGCCGGCGTGGATGCGCTGGCTCGAAGCGGTGCTTCTAATGTTGTTGCGCGAGTTTACCTATGCTTTAGCTGTTGCTCTGTGCGCGCATTTTGTTCCATCTTTATTAAAGTGCTTTGGCAAAAGTCTAATCTCACGGCAGCTAGCGTGAGAATTTTGTTCCACCTCCTTTATTAAAGTGTTGCAAATTCTCACGTCTAGTTTCTATCACGGCAGCGTGAGAATTACCTGGCCGCAAATTCTCACGGCAGTTTCTATAAAAGCTGACTGGCCGAAAATTTGTCCCAACGAATAATATTACGTAACATAACCTAACCGAACCTTACGTAACCTAACCACGTCATCACCTACCCAAACTGCAACAACCCTAACCTAGCAACAAACCTAATCTAACCGAAGCCGTGCGACACAGAACACAACCTGTATTAAACATAATTCAACCAATTCTAGAAGTCCTGTGCGTCGATCTCTAGATATAGTAAAAAAGAGTAAAAAAAGTAAAAACAAAATCAGAGTAAAAAATGCACTAACAAAAATCAGAAAGAAAAATTAAAAAAGAAGAAAAAACACAACATCGCAAGTTTGAAACCGAGCACTATACCACAGCGCTACAGGGGCAGCTGCAGACAAGCCTTTTTAGGGGACATTTATCGGATTGAATCTCAGCGTAGCCTGCTTAGCCAAAAAGAAGCGACTGCCGTGAGAAATTTCTGACGGTAATTCTACCGGTTGCCGGGATAATAGACACTACCTAAAGTGTTTTGCGCCATACTATCGGTGGAAGTTGTTTCATAAAAGGAAACTAGGGCACATTACCCTCCGCATGTAACAGCGAACAGAGATTCTTTTCGACGAGCATTTGATGGCAACGTTTTCTCGCACGCCTTCGCAATGAAAAAGCGATTGGCCTTCCTATGTATATGAAAAAAACGTCCTTTTGGAGAGCGCTTGAATCTACAAGCAGTAAGAAAGAAATAATTGCCTAAACTACAGCGATGCGCTTACCTGATTTCTGATATTTTCACATATGTGCTAACGCGTTGGTGATACTTCTGCTGCGCCCCTTCAGGCTATACTGTTTTACCGCCGATAAAAATCACCACCATTTTGTACCTGGTCACTTTTTCACCTGCCGTTTCTTTTCTTCACCATGCCAACACAACAACTTTTTACCCGTGACTCAACGTTTTTGAAATGTTTACAAAGCTGTTTCGTTCCAGTGCGACAGTGCGACGAAATTCAGAAGCAGCAGCTCCCGGGCATAAGATTGCTTAGGGTGACTCTACAAAGGCCATCTACATCAATGGACGTGTTGTACGTGGACCATAATTCAAGTCCGGAGAATGTACTTTTTCTTTGTTTTGTAATATATTACATGAAGGACATGAGATACCCGTCAGGTTTAGGCTAAACGTTGGGCGTTATACAGTGAGTAGCCTGCAAAAAAGACGAGTTTTCCATAAGCAGCAAGGGCATTTTATCTGCTAATTTGTGTGTTATTTGTATTTGTTATTTCAGTATAAGGCATTTGTGTTCACATTTGTATTTTGAATATCAAATAAAAAGAAAACATCGTTACTTCGACATGGTGTCATTTGTGTAATTTTAATCTCACACTTGTGCATGCTTATGAATTCGAGAATGACAAAATACTTAACATTTACATACCCAACTCGGTTCTCTGTTCGTGTCCCAAGCTTGTATGAGTAGACTATCATGTCAAGATCCGGATAGGTTTAAGGTATACAGATACTTGCTTTACAGCTTTGTTGCAACATGGCATTATGAATATACGGAGTTTCTTTTCATTTCGTTGTAGCTGCAATGAGGCCTGATAATTCAGTTGGCAAAACACTGATATTATTACGGTAAAACCTTATTGCATGAAAACTGAGGTCATGAAGATGTTCCAGAAGGGCACAAATTAAAAAATGATTTAGGGCAATTGCAGCCATTGCAACCCATTTATTTGTGGCATTGTTTTATATGGCCTTAACTTTCGATGCACAAGGGTGCGTTCATGCCCAAGTGCTATGGTTTTGGTGAACTCCCTTGAAAATGTTGAAAATGCTGAAACCGCGACCTTGCGCTTCCGCGTACAATAATAGCTCGCTAATAACGGAAGCGCGAATGAAACGAGGCGACTTAAAAAAATTGCATAAATTCAGAGAAATGTCTACTAATGCACAGCGTTCTGATGCCGCTTCTCTTGTGTGAGTCTTTTCGAGCCAATTTTTTGGTTTTTCTAAGTCCTGAACGTCCAATTATCTCCATTTACCCTATTATGACGATCACAGGTGTTACTTGCGCCAAATTTGCAACTTTTGTAAATGAAGGGCGTAACAAGGCTCAGCATTTTCCGTATTTTTACTTGCCTTGTTCTTTAGTTTTTCAAAATTCTGTTCGACCAATTATCTTCATCTACGCTATGATAACGATTAAAAGCGGAATTTTCGCTAAACCTGCATTATTGTGGAAATGCAAAGCGTTATACGGTTCGCAGTTTTTCGTCATTGTTTTATATTTTTCCTAATTTTTAGTTTCTCACAATTTTGTTTGACCAATGATCTTCATTTACGATATTACAATGATTAAAGGAGGAACTTCCGCGAAACCAGCATTTCTCGGGAAATGCAGGGCGTTACAAGTTACACGGCCAGGCGCTTATCCGGTCTGCGCGAGAAAACGCTAAGATATTCTTTGTGTGCTCGCGATCCATAAAAGAAAACGCAGTATCTGGCCTTCCGACGGCTGTTTACCTTGGCGTCAACGCAGCAATTCTGCAGGCGTCGCGACACAATGTTAGGTAGAGTGAGTGAAATAATATTGGTTCATTACATTAGCAGATGCATATTTTACTACCGCACCCCTATTACAAAAACAAAGGTCAAGACATGTAACCGCACCATCAGAAGAGCTACGACGAGCAGAAAAAATTCAGTACACCATTTCATGCTTGGTATACTTGCCACTCGTGACGAGACAGCTCTTATTTTCAGTACAACAGTGCGCCTTACGTGTTAGTTATTTGCAAGCATTGTCATATGGGGCACTTTCCGCCAATGGCCAAGAATACTTTTGGTAACAAGGCAGAATAACTGTTATCAATTCCGTTTGCTTCGATGGGATAAATCCCCGCACGGTGCATCATACTGTCGGAACGGGCACACAGCACGACAAAAGATTTCCGCTCGTACCGGTGTACTTAAATTCCCGGTACGAGCGGACAATCGTACAGTCAGGCTCAATTTGAAGGTTATCGCGGGAGCACCGAGCTAGCAAGACCAGAGCGCCGTGCCATGGCACTTTTTTTCATTCGCGAAGATGAGATTATGCTGCCCTCCCTCACCCCTTGGCTGTTGCTTATAATTCGCTCACCCCCTTCTGCAAAGGCCGACTGCCGCAGTTGTTTTCTTCATTCCATTTTGGGTGACGTATCCGCGTTTTGTTCCTGGGCAACCTGATAACACCGACGATATCTCTGCATTGCGGCATTCCGGAAGCAAATTACAATTTTTTTTCACAATGCCCCGGCATGCCGGCATAGTTACCCTGAGAAGGTTGCGTATCAGTGTGAAGTATGTCGATGAAAGGATAAAGAAAAAAATTCAGAGCCCTTCCACCCCGTGAAGAGGGATGGCCAGCAAAGCTGCGGTGCCGAGCCTCCACGTGAGGTTTGACTGGGTCGTAGTCCAAGGGGTACACGAACGAAAACACGTTTGTTTGTGATTTGGGATCGAGCATTGTTCCTTGTTATTAACTGAAAGTCCAGTCCTGTCCAGTCACTGCTCCTCGCGCATGCTCAGCACGGCTCTTCACGAGCCACGTGAAACGGCTATCAAGGGGCTCCGACGCAGCGATAGACTTGGCTACGGCGCAACTGAGGCGCATACCTGGGCTCGCGCCGGCGCCAGTACGTCTGCCGCGCTATGACGCAACACAATCCAATACAATCCACTTTAATCCAATCCAAATCCAAATCCATCCAATCCAAGCCAAGCCAAGCCAAGCCAAGCCAAGCCAAGCCAAGCCAAGCCAATCCAATCCAATGCCCCTCGCGCTTGCGCAGAACGGCCCTTCACCGCACACGCGACACTGCTCAACCTCGGCCAGTGTAGCTTACGCTACAAAACACACAGGAATCGTGGGTAGAAATTTATTATAGCGCGGGTGTTGTAATCACGGCGCAGGCTCTATGAAGGCCCTAGGACCTTTTTTAATTTTGTATGATTTTTTAAATACCCCGGAAGTGTGGCGCGCAGTTTTACGATTCCGGGGATTTCAGTGGGCTCCGCAACGTGGCGCTACGCTCGCTAGCGATTCCTGTCTACATCGCTCTGGGACCGGGGACGATCTGCTGGATCCTAGCCATTTACAGCTTTGCTGTAAAAAGAAACGAGCGTGTCCTTTATCGTTTTTGACGTCAGTGCGCGCACTGCCTGGAACAGCCATGGGAGAAGCAAACCTAGCATAATCTCGTTGTGGGTGATGGTAAAAAGTGTCACGCTAAGGCGCTGTCGTCGCCGACGGTCTGTGCTCCCGCGATAACCTTCAAATTGATCCCGACTGTACGAAAACAATCGTCGGCAGACATGCGGATGTGAGAAGATACATACATGGGTAGATCGTTAATATATATTAGAAACAGAAGGGGTCCGAGGACAGACCCTTGGGGGACGCCCGATGTTACCGAGAGGGAGCTAAAATGGTTATTTTTAATATCCACAAACTGGGAACTGTTAGCAAGAAATTCTGAAATCCATGCTAGAATTTTGGGGTGCAGATTCAACTGGGCAAGTTTTAGTAAGAGGCGTTTGTGTGGTACTTTATCAAAAGCTTTAGCGAAGTCTAGAAAGATTGCATCAGTCTGGAGGTTACGGTCAAGATTAGCATGCAAATCATGAGTAAATATCGCTAGTTGTGTTTCACAAGATAAAGATTTACGAAAGCCATCCTGGGAAAAATTAAAGAAATTGTTAGCGTCCAGGAAGTGCCTTATGTGAGTGTATATGACGTGTTCCATGATTTTTGCATGAGACGCTGGTCAGTGAAATCGGGCGGTAATTTAGGGGTTACTGTTTGTTACCTGATTTGTGGACTGGAATGACCTTTCCCACTTTCCAGTCGTCTGGTAACATTCCTGTTTCAAACGACATTGAGAATAACATCGACAAATACAGTGCAATAATTTGTTTTGTGTTTTTTAACAGTTTGGAGTTAATGTTGTCTACGCCAGCCGATGATGAAAGTTTAAGTCTGTCGATAAGGGACGAAATGCCAGCAACAGAAAATTCCACTGGAGCCATTTTCGGTAATGTCGTAGTAGGTGGCGAGGGAAGGGGCGAATGCATCTTCACTGAACACAGAGCAGAACGCGATGTTAAACGCGTCGCCACAATCAACGTCGCTAACTTCCTATCCATTATGGTCAGTAAACGTTATTTCGCGAGCCGGCTGCGGGTTTATAACTTCCCGGAACTTTCTAGGGTTATTTGTTGCAATTTTAGGTAAGTCAATGCGTTAAAACGTCTGTTTTGCACTTCGAATTGCAGCATAATATGCGTCTTCTGCAGCATAGTACTGTCCCATACGCACGCAGTACCATTAAGTTTCGCAGTATGAAAGAGACGTTTCTTTTCATTTTCTTGCCTTTTTAACGTTTGAAAACCATGCTTTATTTAGATTAGCGGGGAAGATCATCTTGGGGATATATTTATTAGCTAACTCGATACTTTGTCCCTAAAGACTAACCAGTTACTGTTGAGAGATCGGGAATCGAAAATTGGATTCAAACGCAGGCAGGAAATCTCGCAGTTCGTTAATTAATTGCTTCATAATCACCCTTATTGTACATGTGAATTGTTTTGCTGGAAATGTGGCGCGTTTTAGGGATGAAGTTTAGTGTAGTATGAATAACTTTGTGATCACTGATTTCACGTAAGTACGAGATAGATTCTAAGCTTTCGGGGCTGTTTGGTTATATCAGATCTAAATATTCGAAGATTCACTAGTTACACGTGTTGGTTCGGACACCAGTTGCGTAAGGTTAAGTTCAGACAAACATCGACAAATTCTCTTGCTTTCGGTATTTCCTGTAATTAGTGTTGTTTGGTTCAGCAGTCAATATTCGGGAAATTAAAGTCGCCATAAAGAACGATATGTGCGCTGGGGTGTTTATTAGTAAGCGTAGATAGCATTTCATTTAGTTCGCGGGCGAAATTTGATCAGTACGAGGGGGCCTGTAGCATACGCTAAGTATTACTGTTTCGGTTAGGGCACGGCACATTACCCATAATATTTCAAGTGGCGAGGCGATGTTGATAAGGGAGCTAGATAGCTTTTTGCTAGACGCGATGGGTACGCCCCCACCACGTGCGTTCTTACGATTGGTGACGAAAAAGGTTAAAGTGTGGCAAGTCCCAGAGCCTCTGTATCTGAAATGTCGTCAGTAAGCCACGTTTCGGTCAATATAAGTATACTACTGCCAAATGATTTTAATAGATTAGACAGGGCCACGCGCTTAGGAAGAAAACTACGGATGTTAGTATAAATTACAGAAAACGAAAGATTAGCTTTAGTGCTTGTACGTGGCTGTTGGCGCGCTTGCCGACGGCGTACTTGATCCCTATGTTTTTCCTTGACAATTCCTGCTTTGTAGTTCGAAAATGTATCGCTTAGAGCCAATGTGCAAAGATTGAAAACGCAGTGAAAATGGCACAGATTTGCTCCTACCGAAAGCAACGAGCTCTTTTCGGCCTATTCAAACAGGGTATGTGAAATCTTCGCCAATGCTAAATTTTGTACCTTTTAGTGTTCGGGCCGTTTGAAAGGATGAATTCTTTAGTTTGAAAGACGAGAGTTTCACTATTATAGGCCGTTTATGGTTATTGGTGTGCTGCCCTAGGCAGTGTGCACGCTCTATGTCTTGGTTTGATTGTTAGTTGAAGTCGTTCAAGGCATTGCTGGATTATTATTTCTTCTGACTGAGCGTATGTTTCCTCCAAATTAGTGTCAGGGAGATTGTAGAATATTAGATTGTCACGCCGGGAACGGTTCTCTAAGTCGTCAATACGCTCGTCTATGTCATACACCCAGTGAGTTAGCTCATCGGTATTAGTATTTATTGCATCTACTTCTGCTCGAAGGGTTACAAGATTTTGGCAGTGATTTTCCAAGATTTTCCAAGACAGCAATGCGCTTTCCAAGATGGGTGATAGTCTGTTTAGTGGTGGCTATCTCGGATTTAGGACCTTGCATCTCAGCTATGATTGTAGACTGGCCCTGTGACAACTTTTTCAGCTCAGCGAGAATATCTGGCCCTGGGTTCATCTCTACATCTCTCGATAGCAATACCAAGGCACGCATGACATTCACACATTCGGTAACAAGCAAACAGCAGCACTGTGGGCTCGGAAGCTGCACCAAACAGTAATTACTTTATTTTCAAGTAGACGTGGGATACGAACTACCAACCTGCATGATCAGCAGGAACGGGTTAGCGGCCTGTGTGGTGGCACAGCCGCGAAGCCCACAGTGCGCGCTGGATGGTGGTCGCTGCTTTATAGGCTGCGCAGGGGATGTTGTCGGACGGCGACTAGGTGGCTGGATTTATCTCGACGATCCACGGAGGGAGGGGTGGCGCTGCCAAAGGTCCGGAAGCATGGGTGCCAGGGAGGGGGCACAAGGTTCGCCTTCGTTGCTAGCAGGCAGGCAGCTTCCCGGCGTGGCAGACGATACAGCCAGCAAGGCAGGCAGTAGTAGGACGGCGATGATGCGGGCAAAAACCTGCATGATCAGGATGAACGGGTTAGCGGCCTGAGTGGTGGCACAGCCGTGAAGCCCACTGTGTAGTGGTTTACACCGACGTTTTGCTGTAGTGGTTTGCTGTAGCGGCGGGGAGTGGCCTACACCGACGTTTTGCTCTTTTTTCTGAGTATGTATAGGCGTATTTTCGTCATTGGATACGCAGACATTTCTGCATAACCGTGCTGTTCGTATCATGCCTCCCAGAGGAACACTGAATCGGCAGACTAGGATACGATTGCATATAACCCTTTGTAAATGTAGCAGATGAAATCGCTTTTTATATCTCCACCCCCACCCCCCCCCGGAACACATTATATCACAGCATTGTATAATTGCAAAGAGGTAGGGGGAATAAAGGTTTTTTTTTTGCACCCAAAACTGGAACCCGAGATACGAGCAGCCCCCACAGCCTTTCTGTTTTTTCTCCCGCCTGATCGAAATCTGCATGCTTCCGCTCCAACTTTTCCGAAGACTGACATCGAATATCTCCACTTCCGCTAAATCGCACAAAGTGGCTGCTTAGCTGACCCATGCTCACCCCTTATGTCAATGCGTGCTAAGTATAAAGAAGAAAATCAGCTGCTACCAGCAAGAACAATTCTGCGGGAGTCACGCACCAGGAAGATGAGCCAGCTAGAGTTTTATCAATGTTTATTGCCTCCGTTGTTTTGTGCAAGCCATGCTGCGGAAGGTATTTGAGGAAAATGCATTCAAAAAATTTCGGATTAATTAATTTAATTCCCACTTAGCCAGGTATAATTAATATTTCCAGCAAAGACGCTGCTGGTAAAGGCTACTGGATTACCCTAAGGAGTTTTAGAGTGTTGAAAATTAAGCGCGAACCATAAAAGACACGGAAAGAGAAAGAAGGACACCGGTATACTTTTCAACAATGTATTTCACCAACGCTCTACTGTCAATTTTACTTGAGGTTTATCAGTAGAAACTCATATTGTGTTTCAATTAAACGAAAGTCATTTGATATTCTGTTGAGTTTTTTTTTCTATTGACACTTTGTTGACTTTTAACTGGCTGCACTGCAGTAGAAATATGAACGTAAAATAAAAGAGCATAAAAGGAACCTAGTAGTTTTAATATTATCGAATTTCGTTAGATACAGTGGGCAGCGCTGAAAAAAAGAGCCCTTAAAAGGTATATGTTTCAGCCCGATGAGTTTTGTGAATTGGTTCTCAAAAGAGTTTCAATAGACTGTGTGAATAGGTTTTGTGTTGCGTTTTCTCAATACAAATCCTTTTTACTTTCTACTGACACATCTCAATAGCCAATTGAGTTTGAATTAAGTTTCTATTGACTCAATAAAAACTCAACATGAACTGAACTGAAACTCAAAATACATTTTTGTAGGAGTAATGTCCCTGTGAGACCTGAGCCGATCCCTGCCCGAAGAGCAACCAAATGAGCTCTGTGGCCGTAAGCAGCTCGGTTAAAAAACACTCGAGCGGGTGGCGTGCCCGCTCACGTTCACGGTTAAGCCGAAGTGCAGAGGTGCTCATATTAGATAGATCTCGCTGAACGGTGAATATTGTGGGGTCCAGTCTTGAGAATTGCAGACGCCTTGAGAAGATGCGCCCCCTTGGGTTGAGTATAATTGCATACTTGAGTCGCTCACCACATCTGATTCTTGAGCAAAACGTTTGTTGTATGTGTGCGAAGTACGAGTAACTGAATACACACCTTACGATTGTCTTGCAAGCCCATTTTAATGTTACCATTAAGAGGTTAGTAGAGAACAAGACAAAATATTTTCCAGACGCCTACCTCGAACCAGCGACTTAACTGGTATGACAATTTGCCTCAGTGGCCTGAGAGCTAGATGAACGACCAAGGGATCTCCTTCTTTAAATAAAAACAACCGCACAAAATTAAAAGTGCAATTTCTGTGCGTGATCTAGAAGCCATTCAGTTGTTGCCGTCAGTACCAGACGCCATGATTAACGGAAACCATTTAGCATCTTGATTTTTAGCGAACGAACGGGCGCAGAAATGGTGGGCGGGCTAAACGTTAATTTCAAAGCACAGAGCCTAAAGCTTCTCTTTTCTCGCGGAAATGGATTGGAGGTTTGTTTCCCATACGCATGTTTTTATCCTGGAGGATCTGTAATCTGTCAAGGGGATGTCAGCGTTGTCGATCTTTTCTTCCCAAAAAAAAGCGTCATGTCAGGCGCTTTTTTCCACCTAATTTTTAAAAGAGACGGTCCGCGGCAAAGTGGTAACGTTTTTATTTAAGACGGACTATCACCTGTCACAAAAAAACGAGATGAATGATTGTCCGGTTCGTATATAAGAGGAAGTGTGGCCGTAGATGCAGGCCCCTTCTTGTGCATCGTTAAGCTTCAAAGGGAAGTTAATCGATATCTTTGGTCGGAAACTTGAATTACCTCGGCTTTCGAAAGGCCTGTTTTGCAGTTTCTTAGTTTTGTACATTTGGCCGCGCAGTTGGCCGTGCATTTTTTCTTTGTGATCGGGACAGTTGAGAACGCTTACGATTTTTCTCCTCTCCGGGCCCCAGTTTTATTGCCTTCTTCTTTACAGTAAACAGATGACCACCACATCGATATGCGTCGTAATAGTTGAGATTATAGAGCTTCGTCTGCTTTTGTATGCAACAAATTCCAGCCGTGAAACAAGGCCGTCTACCACGCTTCCAACCAAAGAATAAAAGAAACGATGTACTAAACAACAAGAAACAAGTGAGACAAATTTATGGCGATGCAGGCATTGGCTTTTTGAACTAAAGCGACAAGCGTATGCCACCCTAAGTTATTACGACAAAACGGAATTTGTTGTATGCCATTTATTTTTTATTGACAGACATAGCCTAGCATTGTTATTTGAAACTGCTGCATGAATTATCCCTTTCTCTCCTGCCAGCCACACTGTTACTACACTCGATATAGCTTTCGTGGTTACGTGGCTGATTCCGCTGTTATACTTATTCTAGAGGTGGTGCTTCCTGCGTCAACACTTATCTTTACTTTCAAATTCTCTATATTCATCTTTGACTCTGAAAAAGTATTTTGAGTGCCCCTCATCGTGCATTTTTCCTGTGTTCTGGGGGATCAATAAATAAGAAAAATGCAATCGGTGAATGTAAAGTGGATGAAATACTCTTAACTGACATGTATTCGTGTCTTTAACAGAGGAACTTCCTTGAGCCCCTCTCCTCCAGACAAGCTGTAAAACCGCTTCGCACAGATGGTGTCTCCCCTGTTGTACGCCACAATTCATTGGGAACTTTTCACGCTACTTGTGAAGCAATATTGTGCCCGTGCGCTCCATGTAGATGCCTTCCAATAGCATCAGTTTTTTAATATAAGTTCGTATTTATTTGTCTTTCTATGCTTTCATTAGGGCACATATACTCAGAGAAACGAACACTTATTTAAATTCAATCCAATTGAGTCATTTCTACTTTGTCAAGCAGCGGGCACCGGAAGAAAAACCAAGTCACAGCCTCACTGTCTTCCGGGCCCTACATAGTCCCACAGCGGGAGAAGAAAAACAAATGCGACTCTAAACGCAGAAATGCAGAAAAAAAGCAAACGCTTTTGTAATCTATAAATTCCATGTTTACAAAATCGCTGTGTTATTAATAATCCTACAGGGACCGGGCAGCTGGACGGGTGGCGCCACCACTTGGCTCTCTCCGCTCGTTTGTGGAATGAGCCTGAGCATTGGGATAGGCAGCCTTCTGTTGTTTGGGCCGTGTTTGCTTCGGTGCCTTGAATGTTAGTAGTGTGTTGTGAAGCGGATTATGTGCAATGAAACGACGTCTACAGAAATGTGTTGAGTCTTAGGCACATAACGGCTACGTAAACTTGTAGGATGCTTCTAAGGTTGGCTATAGGCTACAATGACATGAGCGCTTACATGCAGCGCTATGCACCTGGCTGCACCTGATCTCAGTAGGAATAAACTATCATAATTGGTATTCATTTGTACTACTTCAAAATATCTTCACTGGTTCAGTGACAACGGCTCTCACGCCAGCCTGAACGGAGGGATCTTCATACGTCGTGCTTTGAATAGAAAGGCACTTACGTACAAGTTCGATTACGTGTGGCCGTGGAAACGTCGCGGCAGTTTAACTTTATGTAATCGTGAGCTTTGTGCCTTAGGGTTTCGTGGCTGACAGCATGAGGAGCCTGACAGGCCGAGGTGGAACTCCCGCGTTTGTTGTGGTCATTTCATAAAGGGCAAAATAATTCAACCACCTGAACAGACCAAGCTACAAACCATCCCCACTCCGCTCTCCATTTTACCACCTGTGTGAAATAAAGACTGGGAGCGATAGTTTAAAAAATGTGGCAGAGTGGTAACGTCATCCTCTGCTTTTTGATGCTGAAGCATTATTTGCCGAGTACCTAAAATAGTGTAATGCCTTGTGAAGAAACCAGAAACGCGCGACTAGGTGCCTCAAACAGGTCTGCATCAGCCCGTGTCCTCTAGCACAAACGCATTTTCTGACACGCTGGAAGCAGTTTGGATTTGCAGAGGGGTGCAAGGAAGTCAAAAATTAATCAGCAAAATCATTCAGCCTTCCCTCTAACGACGACGATGGTTGAACACGACGCTTTCTTCGTGCGAAATGTAATAGGGAGGGTCAAAGTCAAAGAAGGTGCCACCAAAATACCAAACTCGTGCTGGGCAAGTTTAAAACTAAGCTGGCCGAAGTTTAAATCCGGAAGGCAACCAAGGAAACCCTCACGAGCAAGCTTTGCGTTAAAACATCGTCGTCGTTATATGGAGGAGTGCATGACTATTCAAGCAGCTTGTTGCAAAACGCGACCGCAGTACTCAATTATGAAACTGAGGGAAGTATCCTGGCACCGCCCTGTCTCTCATCCTTCAGCCACACAGTAAATCTTTTCTGAAAAACCATTACCCAACTATTCGGGAACCATTGCAAGTCTTATAACAGCAATAAAGCAATGCTTTTCCTTGACAAGCAATCACGTTCTACTGTCACGGGTATTTCTTCTGCAAATGATTCTCGAGGGCTGCACTAAACGTATTTCTGTAAAATTAAGCACATTTCTGCCGTGATTATTGGAATTACGTAGCGTCGTTTATCAGAAGTTTTGTTTTGGGGTAAATCTTAAAAGGCACCCCTTTCGCTCATTCACGAAGTCTTCTCGTCATCAACTAGTAAAAACCAGCGCCGCAGCATTTCTTGGATCAGGTACACACAGGCGCTGAAGAAGCATTTAGCTGCAGTATATTCCTCGTTGCACCAAACTGCACGCAGACATGAAAAATTTGCACGAAGGAAAGGACTTGCACTTCTAACTTGGCTTCTTGCTTGGTGCGTTGAACGTCGTCTGCTTTTTGTAATTCCTCAGTATGAGCGTAAGTTATACGCATGGCATGCCTCGTAAAGGTCGCCTTTACTTTCAAGATTTACCGATCAGAAAAAAAGTGCTTGTGGTTATTTACGCTTTGCAAGCCGCACCGCAGCGGAACAACAGAAAGCCACTCAGAACCATGCTGCGCTGACCGCCACTGGCATTCCACTGACGAGCGGTTCGCCACAGGCGGCGCTGTTCACCGAAGCGACGGTGGTGCCATACAACAGCCGCCCCGTCCCTATGGGTGATAGCAACGGGAGCAAATGGCTAGTAGCCTTCAGAATCCAGCCGCTTGCGTCCAAAATTGTAAATCTATGGTGTCGCGCCGAAGGATTACTACTACTTTGCTAATACCTTGCACACAACCGAGAGTTAACTGCTCTGTTAGTACAGTCAAACCCGTATATAGCGAACTGCAATATGCACCGTAATTATTTCGATATATCCAATAGTTCGATATAGCCGAACCCGCCTATAACGAGCTCATTGTTACGACTTCGCAATCCGCGGGAGCCCCCCGCCAAACCCCGCCCCCCCCCCTCCTCACCAACTCCGCCATCCGCGTATGCAGAAACAAACACAGTACAGTAGCCATTACCATACCAACATAATCCATTTATTGCAAGTAATAATGCTACTTTCCGCCTGAACTGCCCATGTCGCAATAAAAAAAGCGTGACTTTTGTTTTCACTTTCGTTTTGGCGGCTTCAACTAGCATAGCATTCTCTACACGAAACATTGTTTGCACCAGTTCGAGTCCGCGTCCTCAAAAATCTAAGAAGCATTGGCGGAGCCCATCGACTGCCGAAAGCACTTCATTATAAGCATCGGACGGATTTCACTCGCGACATCATCGGGAACGCTGGCGAGCTCTTCCCACAGTTCACGGATGCTGCTGTCTTGGTCCGGACTCGCTGACAGGGCGGGTTCCGTCGTGAGTCCCGCGCGTCAGAAACAGTTACGGAAAGTATTGCGTGCCACGTCGCTCAGTGCGAGGCGCAATGTCTCAGTCGCGGCTCTTGCTGCTCAGTCGCGGCTATGCTGCTTCTGTGTTACATTTGATGTTCTCTGTCGGTTTTCTTGTAAACATTGTATAACCTTGCTTTTGCTGGCTTCTTTCGTTCTTTTTTCTTTTCTTTTTTTTTGCTTTTTTTCTTTTTTTTTCCATCACCATTGCTGATGATCGCCTTTTGTAGTCATTGTATAACGCTGTTCTTTTTTTTGAAATCTTTTTTTTTCCTCTCTCTCTCTTTCTCTTTTTTGCTGCTCTCGTCAACACTGTGCAATGCCGACCGCAGGGGCAGTAGGCCGTCGTCAGGCAGAGTACATCTGCCTTTTGCCTCTGTACCCCAGGCTACTCCTGTCTGAATAAACTTCAACTTCAACTTCAACTTGCTTTGTGGTCGCGGCCAATGCACATCTCAATCGCCGCTCCGAGATCATGCATTTCGGCGGCCATTCTAGGCGCCAAGAGTTCGCTATATCGGATGTGAACTTCGTTATAAGGAATATGTTTCCCATGTATTTCCGTAACTGAAATATTTTTGTTCGATATATACCATAATTCGCTCTATCCGGGTTCGTTATAGCCGGGTTTCACTGTAGTGCCTAAGCCGTTTTACGTCATCCTCGTAAGAAATACGTCATCATTTTTTAGATGCGACGCATCTCTTTCACTCGCCTTGTCCCTCCGGCGTCGTCCGGCGTAGTCCGCATCCCTCTCCCATTCTCCTCACCGCGCCAGCTGCGCGCTAGAGCCGCTCTCTGCGTGTTAGCGGTCGCCGGCGCTCGCTCCGTCGCCGTGCCAGCTGTGCGTAGGTGCGGGTTAGCGCGCATCTTGCGCGCAGCTTGCGCTCGGTTAACACATGCGCATGCGCTGCTATGCGCTGCTCTCTCTC
This sequence comes from Haemaphysalis longicornis, assembly GCA_013339765.2. Taxonomy (NCBI): domain Eukaryota; kingdom Metazoa; phylum Arthropoda; class Arachnida; order Ixodida; family Ixodidae; genus Haemaphysalis; species Haemaphysalis longicornis. The sequence continues at coordinate 209,657,820 of CM023450.1, read as the reverse complement.
ATTCCGCTGCATATAAACGCGGTAACTGCGCCGCTCCGCTCAGTCGTTCCACCGCCGCTCCACCGATGACATCATCCGATGACCTCCGATGATTTGAATTGAGACTAACAAGCACCGGCCACCCCCATAAACATTTACACCATCTTCCCGGGAGGGGAACCATGGGGTAGATGCGACGGGTGTAGCCCGAACGAACCCATTCCCGTTTGACCCCTACCCGTTTGAACCCATTCCCGAAACGCCCTTCCCGCTTGACCCGTCCCGTGTGCGCCCGTTCCCGAAACGACCTTCCCGTTTGGGCGCTTCCTGTTTCAGCCCGTTCCCAAAACGCCCTTCCCGTTACAACCCGCTCCCAAAGCGCCCGTCTCATTTGAACCCGCATCGTTGCAACCCATTTGAATTTCTGAGAATATGCGTTACCGTCTTCGAAACTGTTCCCCAAAATGTGCTTACAAACAACGGGTCATGCATTAAAAACTTGTATGCACCAAATTTTTCGGTATCGACCGATATTTCCGGCCGATAAAAGTTTGCGAATGCCTTAGGCAGGTCCTGCCCTCTTGACACAAAATTTGTAGCGGCGAAAGTGTACTATAAAGATACCCAATATCTTGAGGAATGCACGCATTGGATTTTTCTGCAGTTGGTGTTCGTACGTGCGGCTGAAATTTATTTATCAGCCGCTCTTGTGCTCATTGTTTGGAGCGTAGCTTTGTCTTCGGGTTCGAGAGATCTATAGATGAAAGATGTCCGTAGGAGAGACTTTAAAAAAGGCAAAAACATGTGCAGAAATCTGAGAATTGGCTACAAATGCCTTTCCTACGTGAGTAATGGGCAGATATTTTTATTTATTAATTGATACCTTACGGCCTGGTCGGGCTCATGCAGGAGTGAACATAAAAACACATCAGTATTGGTTGGCGTAGTTTAAAAACGCCCCACACAAATAAGTAAAAGACATAAATATGTAATAGACGCAAAGGGGTCCGAGCAAGGATATTCATTCGTAATGTATTCCAATTTTAAAATACGACGATTCAACCAGAACACATATTTACAATACGTGGGGAAAATTCTTCTAACGATACCGAGTTCACTGTTCGTTCAGTTCACTTATTCCAGTAAGAAATTGCGCGAGGAAACAAAAAGAACTTTGGAATAGTAATTCAGCTGATTGGCTGCCTAATAGTCTTACTATGATGTCTTCTCGCTGAACGTCTGAAAGGCCCTTGGAGGTAGTATTCCCGCGACAATTTTAAGTTTCTGTAGTAAAGAAAATTTAGGCTAGAGACGACCCTGCGCTGCTTAAGTTTTTGAAGGTTTGCCCTATTATGCAAATTGAGTACGCTAGAGTGACGGGAATAAACAGAATCAATAAAACGCAAAGCTAAGTTTATAATTTTCGCCGCTTCTCATGACTGCGATTTTTATAGCCCATAGTATGTAGGGGTTTTCATCGACATTGATGTATCTATTATAACGATTAAATGTGTTAGATACCACAGGGATTTTTTACTTTTGATTTTATCATTTTTTGGTTTGTTAATTTAAAAGATCTTTTTATCTTTTATAGGTTATCAACCTCTTTATCGCAGCGGCTGTGAACCAACGGAAATAAATTAAAAACAATATGAAAATGTTTTTTATAACGTTTCATAAACTGGGTACGTTATTCCGGGAACGGGCTAAATAGGAAAATACGAAACGGGAAGGTTCTTTCGCCCCGGGTTGAAATGGGAAGGAACAAACGGGAAGGTTGAAATGGGAACGGGTTCAATACGGGAACGGGCCAAGTGGGAAAGGGCGAAACGGGAAGGTCGTTTTGCGCCGGGTTGAAACGGGACGGAACAAGCGGGAAGGGTGAAATGGGAATGGGTTCAAACGGGAACCTCCCGATGCGACGCATCGGGGGTGAACATGCTGCGTAAAATATGGACACACAAACACAATGGACACGCTAACATAACGGAAACGCAACGGAAACCCCCGATGCGTCGCATCTACCCCATGGTTTCCCTCGCGGGAAGATGGTGTAAATGTTTTAGCATTGGGTGGCCTTAAATACACAGGGGCGTTCTTAAAGTAGTGCTTCAATCATTTCTAACACAACGTCACCTCCCTCTTATAGAATATTCAATGTTATTTCCTCGTCACTTGGAGCTATTTTGTAGGGAAAGCTACATACGCCACCTCAGGCAGTCTTCGCGGGGTTACCAGTTTTGACCTTGGAGCTACAGGTCGAGCCACAACCCTTTCCGCAAGCGCCCGGCACGGAGCGGCGGCCCGATGGTGGGGAGATAGGTGGCAGGGTAGAGATAGGCTTAATCTTGGATGAATACGCGCGAACTTCAACATAGAAACGGGAAGAAAAACTGGAAAACAGGTACAGCCACTGGTCTGACCGTAAAGTTTAATATCAAGAAAGCTGAATATAAGCATTTAGCACAAATCAATAAAAACAGTGCACATGAGTGGAACAAGTTTACAAAAGCCACGGTGATAAGGAGACACCGGCTACAGTGAAGGCCCACGCAGATATGCAATCTCTTTTGGATGAAGACACGCTTGCTTGGCTGACACTTTCTGCTATGTTGAACGGTTCCTTAATTTCGCGGGGCGTTACTTCACGGGGCCTAAATAAAATGTCAGTAGCACAAAAATTAGGTTTACATCCGCTGCACTGAGTACAATGTGAAGAAAGATGAGATGATGGGGGCCCTTTAATAAGAATTCATGCTCTCTTCTCTCAAACGCACGCTGATACAGCTTGTGCTACACCTCCTTTGTCTTTGCTTATGTTCGCGCTGGTTTCATCCAAGAAAATATGTCTCCAACTAGCCCAGCTTGCAACCCTTCCGCCGAGGTATACGCGAAGAGGGAACGGAGGCGTGTGGGGGACCCTTGTCGCCACCTGGCGCAGCGCCGGGCACGGAGCAGCGCCCAGATGGCGGCAAGATATAGGCGAAAGGGGGAGATAGGCAAGGAGGGGACGATTGATTAATTGTAGGGTTATAACGCGCCGACGCAGCGCAGGCGATGAGGCGCGCCGTAGTGGAGGGCTCCGGATTAAGTTTGACCACCTGTGGATCTTTAACGTGCGCCGAAATCAAGGAGGGGCGGGGATGTGGAATTGATGATGATGATTGCTATTGGTTTCCCATTTCTAGCGGTGGTAATGACGTGCCATCTTCCCAAAAAGTAATCATATACCTATGTTTTATACTCCTGGGTTAATACTAGCGCTGCTTAGGGAAGGCACATTAGAGGCAACTGATTAGGGGCAACTTAGGCAGGCAACGTATTAGGCACAAAATACTTTTTTTTCCTGTTACAGGTGTGAACTGTCCTATGCAATATTCCCCTCTCGTGTTTTCGTCCACCAGCATTCTAATCTTCTTTTCGTCGCCTCGACAGCCTTGCAGTGAACTACCTCTGTGCTACCCTTAAATCCTAGGGCTTCTGGAAGCCGAATATTTCACCCATGTAAATTTGGATGGATACCCTCCCATTCACTATGCGGCACTATGTGGAACATATGGGGCACATAGTGTTACTATGTGCCGCATGCTAAGTGTTACTATGTGCCGCATAGTTTATGTTTGTTTTCTGCATACCACATATACCCCATCATTTTGTGAATACTTCCCCACACAGCTCTTAGTTCGGGAGCAACCTGCTCTGGCCTCAAGTAGAAAGCACTGCCCTGGGAATTATCATAGACATGTTTCTTTCTGATGTCCAATTTCTCCCCCTTGTACATCTCAGCCCTCTAACGACGTTTTAGCTTCCATTTTTTCTCTCCATTCATCCGTATCTATCTCCATTGCCTCCTTTTTGGTTAATTTGGTTATTTTGTATTCTCCACTGTTCTTTCCGTATTTCATCGTTAGCCTTCCTTCGTTAGTCTTCCTTAACCACTGCGTGTTCACGCTTTTCAAGTATAGGTACCTCAAATCCTTAGCTGCCCACCTACATTGATCCATTGCTCTGAACTTCCTCTCAAAACATATTTTACTATGCGCTTCTCAAACTTCAAACTACGTCCAGCCCATGTCTCCCTGCACTGCTTCGTTAGTTGTTTTTCCATGTGCACCTAAGGCCAAACGGCCTACTGATCTCTGGTTCACTTCAAAGGCTAATAGAATGTCTGATTTTAAGCTGAGTTCAGCATTCGCAAAAGTGAGACGCAGAACCATTACTCCTTTCCACATTCCTCTCCTTACTTCATATTTGTTATACCCCCACAGAGCTCTATGCTTCATTATAGCTACGTTTCGCTTTACCTTGCGCTTAAGTTGCCCCTCGTGTGTTCTTAAGTAATTTTCCCCTTCGTTTACCCACACTCCCAAATATTTATATTCCTTCCCTCTGGATAATTCGCCATGCTGGATAGACACTGCGTCAGTGGTAGTGTCATTGAAACCCATTGTTTCCGATTTTTTTGCGCTAAAATTTAAACCGAGCAAACTTCTTAATCTCATCTGTCGGCCCCCTGGCTTTCTGGCCGCTAATATTTAAGAGCCCTTGCATACCGGTCTGTTACACCTATCATACGCTACCAGTTCTCTAAAAGAAGTTTCTGCCCCGTAGGTGAACCGGTGTGCAGCGTCATACACTTTCTTCTTCAGCGACAATGGTAGGCGCTATTCATTATTGAGAATGCCTGCCATTGCACCCCACCCAGATCCTTCTAATTATCTCTGCCTCATGGTTGGGATCTGGGGTAACAACTTGGCCTAAGTAGATATATTCGCTTACCACTTCCACTGCCTCGCCACCTATCCAAACCGCTTGCGTCCCGAGGTTATTGATCATTACTTTAGTTTTCTGCATTAATTTTCAGGCCCACGGTTCTACTCTGTTCGTCCAGTGCGGAAAGCATGCTTTGCAATTCGTCCCCGAGTTACCCTTAGCAAGGCAATGTCATCAGCAAATCTGAGGTTGCTGAGGTATTCTCCATTAACCCTTACTCCCACCTGTTCCCAATCCAGCAGCATATACATGGACCACTTGACTTTCTTACAGTTGCTTTTGTTACACCCTGTCATGTAAAGCATAAACAGTCTTGGGCTCAATTTAGTTGAACCCTCTTAGTGGCCTCCAAAGTTTCTGCCCCGTAGGTGAGTACCGGTAAGATCAGCTGTCATACACTTTCTTCTCAGCGACAATGGTAGGCTGCTATTCATGTCTGAGAATGCCTGCATATGCACCCCACCCCTATTCTGATCCTTCTAATTATCTCTGCCTCATGGTTGGGATCTGGGGTAACAACTTGGCCTAAGTAGATATATTCGCTTACCACTTCCACTGCCTCGCCACCTATCTCAAACCGCTGTGCTGTCCCGAGGTTATGATCATTACAGTTTTCTGCATATTAATTTTGAGGCCCACGGTTCTACTCTGTTCGTCCAGTGCGGAAAGCATGCTTTGCAATTGTAAGGAGTTACTTAGCAAGGCAATGTAAATCAGCAAATCTGAGGTTGCTGAGGTATTTCCATTAACCCTTACTCCCACCTGTTCCCAATCCAGCAGCATATACGTTAGGTTGGACACTACTTGACTTTCTTACAGTTGCTTTTCTAACCCTGTCATGTAAAGCATAAACAGTATTGGGCTCTCAGTCACCTATGGGTGTTGACCTGCTCAGCATTTCTGTCTCCCAAGTAAGGTGCACTCCATTGTCTTGATAGATTGCTGTAAGGAATTGCATTAAATTTTCAATGTAATCCCTGGAGTTTCAGCATTCTCCACATCAGTTCTCTATTTACATTGTCATATGCCCCTTTAATGTCCAAGAACGTAATCTATAATGGTCTATTCTGCGCTTTCGCAATTTCAATGCATTGCGTTATCACAAACAAATTATCATCCAATCACCTGTCTCGTCTAAATTGATTCTGCAGTTTCCCGAGGATTTCATTCTCTTAGATCCTTGCTTCAATTTCTGATTTTTTCGCCTGCATTACGAATCTATGCAACACTGACGTTACTGTGAGTCGTCTGTATTAATCAATACTGGTTTTGTTGCCTCTGCCTTTATATATTAAATTCATCCTACTTTCTAGCCAGTCCTCCAATATTTGTTTGGTTTGTATAACCTTATCTCTTGCCCTCAGAAACGATGCCTTACTTTTAGGCACAAGCAGGTTAATCAGTTGAATTCGTATTCCGTCCGGGCCCACTGCTGTCTAGGGGAAAACCTTTTGCTCTGCTTTTTTCCATTCAAGGTTGCTAAACTTCTTTCCCTTTCCGCAGTCTTATGTGGCGCTGATGTTATCGGTGCAGGCTTCCCTACATCAATTCCCCTAAACTTCTCACTAACCTCTCAATAAATATGCGAAAACGCGTCCTCACGTTCTAAATGTTTACCCTCCTCATCAATCCAGAATTTTTGATAGATATCGTTTTTTGAGCTTAGTAATTTATTATCCATTGAATAATTTAGTAGTATACTTTAGTAAATGAATAAGCTAAATATATACTAAGCTAAGCTAAGCCTAATTGAATAGCTTAGTAATAATTTAGCATCCACTGAGTAATTTAGTAGCCATGAAGAGCTTCTCTGTTAACAAAAAAATAGCCTGAAGAGTATGGTAGAGTTCAAAAAAGTAAGCCTAGCAACACTCATAACAGGTGACTTCGACAGTCTCCGCTTCAAACTCGTCGGCAGTGTATGAACGCGGTGGCTGCAGCGCCGCCAAACGACGCCGTCAAGAAAACCGGGAAGGAGGACCGTCCTGGGAATGCCCTTTCCAGTTTCATAACCATGGCATTGCCATAACCGTGGCATTGCCACGGACAACTGTGGCAAAACTTCTAGGAAAGCAGCGTGTTTCACCGCCCTCATTGGTCATGCGATACCTCGTCACCGGGGTGAGCCGGAAGCCAGCAGCCATCCCTCGGTTTTCTACAGAGACCAACCATTTTTTTGCTTGTGTTTTTAAATTTAAAAATTAAATACCTACTTCATTTCTGCACGAAACTTGATACCGTTTTCGGCCTCTATTTCTTCTTACACGAAGAACAGACGTGAAGCCCGAAAAGCACTTGAAGGGACACTGAAGTGATTTGTAAACATTGCTGGATTACTAGCGCAAATTGTAGTCCGGAGTCCATAGGCCATGTTTCGACCACTCTGTTTACGCGAATTTATTTGGTAGAAAAATCTATTTGAAAATGCTGTCATCCTGTCATGCTGTCATTACATCAAAAATGCTGGAGATCTAATACGTATCTTATTTAAAACATCATGAAATATCTCGGAAAAGCCTGAAGGAGAATTTGGAGGCCGATAACAGGCACAAAGAATGAAGTCTTTGTGGTACATGCTAATGTACACAGAAACTAACTCAGAAGTGAATTCTAGTTCAGAAGTGACATTACTTTGAAAGAAACATTTCATTTGATACCGCAATTAAGACACCTCCGCCTGAACGGCGATAAATAACGTTTTTTTACACCATGCAAATTTTTCCCTGCTATCAATTTTCGCTGACAATCAAGTTTCCGTCGGAATGAATATATCTGCCAGGCACGCATGAACAAGGGATAATAATTCGTCACGCTTGTTCATTACGCCCCTTACATTACAAAGGAGAAAGGAAATTTCCCTCTCAATGGAATCAGCTTGTGTGCGCACATCTAGCTACGTTGAAGACTGGCCTTCGTATTGTTTGGGGAACACGATCCGGATTGGCCTAGTCTTATCTTAGGCATTTTACAGCGCACAACATGGCAGAAGCGCGGTATGACGATTATTGAGATATCGAGAATGCCCATCCGATGATAACGTCGGATGTCAAGCATGTTGTTTTACAGAACCGAAACCGAAACTTCTTTGAATCCAACTCTTGGACATCATCCAATCACGGTGCACCTCCTCCCGACGTCACAGCATTTAGCTGGCTCGGCCGCCGCAGACCGCGCATGGTAGTTTTTCTTCTTTCGGGCTTTATAAAATAATTACCGACATATAGGCCGGTTAAACGATGAAAAGTGTGTTTATTTGAGCCAGTCTACGCAATGCAAGCCAAAACGGGAGATTGACAAATTCACTTCACTACCCCGTTAAAGCAAATCGTTGTAGGGGTCCTTTAAAGCCTGGACTACCCCGGCTGAAGAATGAACGGCCCCGCTACGGGTAACCTTGAATCTTTGTTAACTCGATCTCGTTTACCGCTCTAAAGGTAGAGCATGGGGCAACGCGCAGAGTTCATGGACATCACGGTGAAGTCGCCGCGGGGAGAGAAAAAAAGTTGACGCAGTCGAGTGCCTCTGCCGTTTGGCAGAAGCGTCCTTTTAGACGCCTGGTTCGGCTAGCGGCGGCTATGCGCTGGCAGCGCTCACGAACCTGATGCACATAGCCAGAGATACAGGTGTAAACAACCACTAAAATGGGACTGTTGCCAAAAACAAAACTCCTGCGTCCCAGAAAGATGCGGACAATAGCTTTGAAACCGCAGCAGATGTCAACCAAATATCTGCCCAATTTTCTCCGCAAACGCCTTCAGGCAACTGAGCCACCGAGCTTCGGAGGCGGGCCGGCCAAAACAACGCCTCTGCCAGCCTCCGCATGGTTTAAGGTCCGCGCAAAGCAGAGAGAAGATGGTTTGGTTATGTCGTACGCGCCATCCGGGTTCGAAGCAATGGAAACTGAAACGGACAATATACGGGCCGTTTTATTATGTTTACTGTCGGGTGCTCAGTTTTAAAGGGCTGTTTCAAGTTTTCTGCGCCTTTTAGCATTGATGACATTAATCAAAGACAACATAAAAATTTGGCGTCAGCCGTCCTTTCAAATGCGCTATTCTGACCATACATTCCCTGTATATGCTGAAAAAAAAACCTCCCATCTATTCTTTTAACTCTGTTCTCTCCATACTTATATCACAGCCGAGGTCATACCCGAATCAGCACCGTTTTCGTAATCCGTAAATGTCACATAAAGAGGGTTTTCAAAATCAGCACCGTAGCGCAGAAGGAAAAGTTCGCCATAGCACTGCTACTGCTGGCGGGAAGCTTTTATTTTAACATAATTTAGCGAAACAGACACTGAAGACCGGCAAACTGAAGACCGGCACAGGTAGCATGCTTGCTCAGCACGTCAAGGCTTGCCGATGTACACCACAGTTCGAGAAATTCAGTATCTTACGAAGATAGAAAGGCCAGCGCACGCGCGATATCTGTGAATCGCTTGGGATACACAAGAGAGGAACCTCGTGTTTAGGCAACCCTTCAGCAGCACTCCTGGAAAAAGAAATATCATACTTGTCAAGATAGCATCTTCCATTGAATGTAACATTCCCTCTGTTCGCTAATAACCTAATTCGTTCACTGATCACGCGCACGGCTACTTTTTGATTACATTTCGCCTATATAGTCCGTTCTTTGTTTTCAAATAAACATTTCTTAGTCAGTGCTTTTGTCGTCTTTTCTTCTCTTTGTCCCATGCATCGCGCTGTTTCGTTAATACCAACTTGTCCAACTACAAACCCTGCTGCAGTTTTTTTATTTTCACAACTTAGGACGCGAATCTGCAGAAGGCCTGTAAGAATACTGCACGTGTTCAGGGGTTTTGTAATAGCAAGTCATACACTCAATAGCGAACCAACGAAAGCAAGGAAGGAGATGCAAACCTGGTGCAGTATAAAGAAAACAGGCCGTAGTAATTTACGACAATGGTCTGAGATGTGCAATCGAAGAAAGCGACAGAAACGCGATGCAGCAGTCAAGAAGTCATTAGTAAGTATAACCAAAATTCACCCTCAAAGCACCTACTTTGAGAAAATTTGGGTTCCCAGAGAAACGCTTGCGTCGCCTTATTGCCATCACCTCTGTCCGCTGAAACTGTTTTCAGCATCCCTGGAAGAGCTTTTCCGGCTATCCCAACTGGCGCGAATTAAGGGTGTATTCCTACGGACTTGCAGGTACTAAACCATGAAATTCTACGCCTCATAAGTGGCCATCGAAAGCACACGAAGATCTCTCGACTGGAACCGGCCGTTGCATTTCCGTCTATAATTGACATTGTCTTAAGCCAAAGAACTGGCAACCCCAAGTGATCCCTTACTCATAAAGGGATCAACCCCAAGTGATCCCTTACGCACTGATTGATGGGGATGCCTGACGCCCGTTCCAGTCCCTTAGACGTCTGACACCCCTTGCTCCGTGAGAGAGAGAAGAAGAGAGAGAGAGCGAAATCACTTTATTAAGTTCAGGGCACTTTATGGGATCCCCTAGTCCTCGTCGCTCCCTAACGGTCGATGCGACTGCCGGAATCAGGCGCCGCAGCAGCGAGATAACGGTCCCAAGCAGAGCGTGATGTACAGTCGTCAGGGGTCACGCTGAGGCTTCGAAAACCAGTCATAACCGTTCGAACCTCGTGAACCGCTGGCGCTGGTCATACATCTCCCCGTTGTTTAGTGCAAAGAAAACTGCATGTACATTTCAGGCCGCCCCCGTGTTCATTTAGTTAGGAATGCTCATTGGGTTGGTTTGAACAATAGTGAGCGAAAAAATGGGCCGCGCAAGAAAGAAATTCCGCTTTCGAAATGACGCAGGAAGGCTCCAGCCGCTCAAGAAAAAAACGCGTGTTAGAAATGTCGTAGAAAGGCTTCAGCCGCGCAACAAAAGAATGGCTCGTTCTAAATGACGCATAAAGGCAAGACAAAAATACGCATTCCAGATGACGCAAAACAGCTCCAGCACACGAACTTCAACCAGGCGCAAAAAGAACAGAACTCCCGCTGCCGCAGTTTCCGGCAGGGGGCGCGCGAGCACTGCGAAGGCGGGAAATTTGAAACGCAGCGGAGAGCGGGTAACGGCGCTTCAACTCATTAGGGCGAATCACTTCTCTGCACTGCTCCCAACAGGGCATTCATGCCCCCTCTGGTAATAAAGGCACTCGTCCTCCACAATGCAAGTTGGCTAGAAACGCGTGCTGGCGCCGGTCGAAGGCTGGCGGCGATGGTGGCGGCTCAGTCAAGCCGAAGTAGTAGCTCCACCCCCGCTTGAGAGCTGCCAAGCATGTCCTTCCATTGCTGGATGCGAGATATGGGGGTTAGTGGGTTAAGTGGATAGGCCCACAGAGCGTGGGTTAGATGTCAAGGGAGCCACAGGGAGGATAGTTGGGTGAAGGGAACTCACGGATAAAGCTTGTGGAGGAGGTAACAAATGGCAAGGGAATTGAACTGAATTGAATTGAACTGAGTTGAACTGAATTGAACTGAGCTGAATTGAACTGAACTGAAGACCCCATGTGTTATAACTGAAACTTGGCTTCATGATCAAATTAGTGACGACGAAGTCGTGCCGCCTGGCTACAGGCTTTACACACGCGATAGGGGTTCCCGCGGTGGTGGGGTTGCGGTGATAACTAAAGATAATATTGGAGTTACGGTTGCTGACCAACTCTTTGATCATGAAAGTCTGCTTTTAAGGGTGTCGGTGCAGGGAGACACGTTTTTCGTCTTTTCTGTTTACCGACTTCCGAATCCTGATGACTTGTTTTTGAGTAGGCTATACGACCACCTGCTAAAATTCCGGGACAAACACAAAATTATAACAGGAGATTTTAACTTACCATTGATTGATTGGAATAATATGCAATGTGGGTATTCTGTAGCGGCTGACGCTCTAGTTGATATAATGCTTACATTTATTTTGATCAGATTGTTACAGACACCCGCGGGAATGCAATTTCGGATCTCCCATTTCTTTCGGAAAAATTCAGCTTCGGAACAGTGCAGGTTGAACCTGGGATTTCTGACAATAGCCTAATTTACTTCTGCTGGTCTAGATATACCGAGATGCAAAAGGAAAAAAATTCCTGCAGCAAAAGTAAAAGACTATAACAGAGCCGATGACGCAGCTGTAATTGATTATTTAGAAGAGAATCTTGTTGTTACCAACAATAACGTTGAAAGTTTATGGCAGAAGTTTCATTCTGCAGTTAATTTCTGCATTAAACATTTCATTCCATCCAAAAGACTGCAAAAGCACCGTAAAAACCCCTGGATTAATCGGGATGTAATACAGACCAAAAGAAAGATTAAGCGCATGAGAATGAAGAACAAAACGTTCACTCCACAATTTATGGGGCTAAAGCTTGATCTGCAAACTAAAGTTAAGCAAGCGATAAACAATTTTTTCAGCAACGCTATTGCAGAATTCATTCAAAATGACCCTAGAAAGTTCTGGCGCTACCTCAGCCATAGTAAGAAGGCGATTAAAAAAGTCAGGGCTGATGATAAAATTCTGGATGACCCAACTTCTATTGCAGACACGTTTAATCAGTACTTTCAACCTGTTTTTTCAATACATGACAAATATAACCTGCCGAATGTTTCTCCTGTACCCGAAAACGAGTTTGATATAACTAGTGAGGGGGTTCTGGTCATGTTGTTGAAGCTAGACAATAACAAGTCCACTGCCCTGACGGACTGTCAAATTCTTTTTTAGACGTTACGCACAACATCTCAATTTTTTTGACCGCATTGTTTAACTTTTCAGTAACTTCGGGTGACGTTCCAGCTGACTGGCGAATAGCCCGCGTGGCGCCCGTCCATCATTCTGGTGACCGGCTACTCCCTAAAAATTACCGTCGGGTCTCTGTAACTAGTTCCTGTTGCAAGCTTTTGGAACACGTACTCGTGATGTTTATTCAGGATTTCGTTACTAAAAACAATATTTTGTCCCCCAATCAGCACGGCTTTTGAAGGGGCCTATCTACAACCACGCAGCTTATTTCGACGGTACACGAGATATCGAGTGTACTTGATCAGTCCGGTCAAATTGACGTTCTGTTTTAGACTTATCGAATCCTTCGATAGAGTGCCTCATGGAAAAATTAGAGTGCCTCATGGATTGTATAAATTAGAGTGTATAGGGTTACCTTTGTACATAATTCGGTGGATTGCCTCGTATTTATTCGAAAGAAAACAGTTTAGAAATTGATCGTTGTTCCTCTAGTGCATTTTCTGTTACGTCGGGCGTTCCGCAGAGGAGTGTTTTAGGTAGCCTGCTGTTTCTTCTTTATGTAAATGATTTGGTGAATGTAGTGCCTCATGATGTATCCATAAGTATGTTTGCCGATGATTGTGCTGTTTTAAAGAAATATCATCCACAAATGATCATTTCCTGTTGCAAAAAACACTCTTGGCAATGGATGATTGGTGTATGCGTTGAGGTATGGCGCCGAATTCAGAGAAAACTGTACGTTTACGGGTCACAAGGAAAAAATGTCCTAGTTCTTTTTCTTATATACTACATCAACAGCCTGCATTAGAAGTTTCCCAATATAAGTACCTAGTGTGACTCTTACGAGGAAGCTTACTTGGTCAGAGGATATATTGGATATTTCTTCATCAGCCCTGCGCAAGCTATGGTTCCTTCAAAGAAAACTTAAAAATGCTCCAGTTAGTACTAAGATGTTAGCCTACAATACATGCGTTTGGTCAAAACTGGAGTATGCTGCTGAAGTATGGATCCCCATTTTAAGAAGGATGTTATGCAGCTTGAAAGAGTCAACGAAAGGCAATGAGATTTATTTTTGGTAAATATAGAAAGCATGATTCGCCTTCTTGTTGATGCAGAATACAACGTATTGACCTCGAGGCTCGCCGGAAAGTTAGTCCCTTGGGTTTCTTCATAACTGTCTTGTAGGGAAAACTAAATTATTACTTCCTAATTGTATAAAACCTTTAACTTCACTGACATAACCATGAATACTCATTGTAAGGTCCACTTATGAGGTCAGCGGCCAGGCGCCCGGGCTACGAGTGAGAACCCGCCACTCTGTCTGGGGGCTCAGCACTGTGGGTCTACGCCGCAGCCGTCGCCAATTTGTCACGGCGCGCACGGAAGACGGATTGTCTAGCCGACCGATACCACGGGGATAATCCCCCATTGAGAGCGCGGACGGCGCCGCCGCCGGTTTCCGAGAATCGCGACGTGACGCGCGGAGGTGTTGGAATTACCGGCGTCGAAGCGCGTGCGCAATGAGACACCATTGTTAACGCGCCCCGGCCGGCACAGTGCACTGTCACCGCCTTTCGCTCTCTCCCCGCGGGGTCGCGCGCATTTGCTCGTCGCGGGCGTGCCGTTGACCCAAAGATGGCGGCGCCTCATTGAATATGCCGTAGCGCGCTGAGGGACAGCTGTCTACGTGAATTTGGGCCCTCCCTTACGCGTGTACGAACGCTCCAGGGGCGTTCCCGAGAGAGTGGATCTCGAGGCATTATAAGGCCGAACTTGGCCGTTAGAAATCGTTCTCGTCTGAGCGCCGAGGTGGGCAGTTCCCGGCGGGACAAGGAGTCTCGACCGTAAAGCTAGGTTGGAATTTGGGAGCCCCCCTAGGCTAGAGGTTAAGATCGCGTCGGAGGTTTAGAATACAGCGCCGTACCGGGCAAACTAGACGGATCTTGCGCGCGAGACAGAGTCTCGGCCGTCGTTCTCGAGCGGTTTGTGTACGCTCCGAGGAATATAGGAGAGTTAGACGAAGTTGAGAAGCTCAAGTGATTTTGCGCACTCGTAGCTAGCGTCTAGCTGAAGTTTAAGTAGTTTTTCCCTGTTTTTATTCATGTACCCAGTTTTCGTACTGTAAATAGCTTGTATATAAACTTCCGTTTCACTCAATCAACCTCAATGCCTCGAGTTCGTCAATTCGACCGCCATCTCCAAGAACTTCAACACCATCGCCCGGCCAGCCTCCTGCCAAATCAACCGGAGCCCGGGAGATTGGGTTCCTGATCGACACCGGACTTCGGGGAAACGAACCACAACCATCTTTACTGGCGCAGTCGACAGGATTTGGCAGAAGAAATCACCAGGCCACAACCAGGGGCAGCAAGCAGACGCACGCCCGCCTTAATCGGCAGCAGCCGAGCTCCGCGGAGTGGAGCGGCAGAGCCAAGCCAGCGCACGGGGCCAATGACGCGGCAGCCGACCACCGAAGGTGCGGATGAGTGGGATTTCTTGGGCTTCGTTGTGGCGGTGTAGGCTGAGTCTGGGGTTCCATGGTAGTCACGCGGAGCATGCTGGCGAACATGGCGGAAGGAGACGGAAATGGTCAGACACATGAGGCGCCACCTCAAGGAGGAACGGCGGCAGGAGGGGTGGTCCAAGCGGAGTCTGAGGCAATAATTCTTAGACGAATGGAGTTGGAGTTTCAAGAGCGAAAGGAGGAAAAAGAGCGCGCGAAGCGGCAGAGCGAGAGAGAAAAGAAGCGCGCGAAGCGGTGGAGAAAAGCACGTGAAGCGGCGGAGCGAGAGAGAAAAGATGCACGCGAAGCGGATGAAAGAGCGCGCGAAGAGGCGGAGCAGCGAGAGAGAAGAGGCGCGAGAATCAAAGGAGCGTATGCAAAAGCTCAAGCTGGAATCTGAAGAGCGGTTGCGACCTGTATGAGTGGAGCTGGAGCAGAAAAGGAAGAGGCCCTTACGCTCGGACAACACCGAGCAGAAACAAGGGGGCATGGCGACATCGAAGCGTAATGGTCCGGCGAATGTTTGGAAGTTGAACATTGCGATGACAAAGTAAGCAGCCGTGACTGCCTACACGAGGCTAGCATTTCCGCCGGGGTCGAACGCGTGGAGACGGACATTGGGATGAGGAGCGACGAGGTAAGCGCGTCCGGTGATACCGTAGAGCGGTGTAATGAAGTGATGCTCGAACATGACGAGCAGCCTCGCGGGCAAAGTTTGGGGATGGAGCTGCAGCGCATAAGGCAGAACCCTTCGAGCAGGCCCAGTTATGGACTGACAGCAAAGTTGAATGGCGGCAGCCCGTTTTTCAACTTTAAGCCGCGCGAGAACGAGATAAGCGGCCATGGCTGCGCACAGGTGGCGAGCGGCTCAGCCGGGAACTGCTGCATGGGAAGGGAAGCGAGGGCGCGGAGTGTTCCAGCGAGTGAGTGCGTCCGTTATAAGAGCAGAGTCAAGGGATAGCCCCGTTGTCGCGAGTGTAGGGCCGCCAGTTACCTTTGCACCAGACGCGAGAAGACGGAGGATGAGGAGCTCAGAACATTTGAAGAGGGTAGGAGCGATACGGAGATGTCGTGTGGGCTAGGTAGTCTTGAGAGTGAGAGTGTAACCGAGGAGGCTGATGGAGAACACGAAAACGCATGCGTGGAGGCTGCGAACAAAGAATGAGAGCTTTCGAGAAGGTTAGGAAGGAGAGAGAAAAAACATCTGAGGAGACAGATGCCGAGGAGACAGGGGAACAAGACGCAATCAGCGGTCTGACAAAACCGGTGTCTGAGATAGAGCTTCGTAGCTTTAGTGTCGGTTGCGGCCGTTACCGAGATTTAGTCGGGAGCCGCGCTGGATGGGTGACGCACTAAGTTCTGCGACCTGGCAGTGTGTCACAGGGCCTAGTTCTGAGTTGTGCCAGGATGAGTGCGTGCTGGGACGGCTGAAAAACTGTCTTGGTCAGGCCGCTGCTCAGAATGCACCTAGCGTGCACGAACGGTTTTTGGGGGTGCTCGTGAGGTTGTTGTTGTGGGGCAGTCTCTGCGTAAGGGAAAGAATGAACCCGAGAAGGTCGTCGCGTTCGCGGGCCCCAATTCCGATCCAGCATCAATCGTTCGCTCAAGCCGCCAGAACGCGGCATTGCCGTACGTCGGGGCATTGGAGAGGCATGGCCGCGTGGCCTATGGGGCAGGAAATGGTGTCGCATTTGATGATACCACTCCGTCTTCCCCGAGTTGTGTTTCGGGCTAAATTGTCGAGACTTGCGTTGACATTGCAACGCTACACGGTCCGGATCATCTGCAGAGCGGTTGGAAATACTCGAATGCACTACCCTGTTTTCCGAATGTTGCTGGGGGAGGTAATTATTGAATTGCCTCCCAGCCTTAACACCGCCACGACGGACGTGAACGTTCCCGTTCACCCATCCTTTTTCGTTGGTGGTGGTGTGTGTGTGTGTGTGTGTGTACTGGGGTTGTGCGTGACGAGATGCCTTGGGTGCTCGATCCGTGCACCGAATTTACCGATCCGCGCACCGAACCGAACGTTCTGTGCACCGCAAGTGAGCGAAGCACAGCCGAACATTCTTGAAGGAACGTTATCAGGCTACGCCGTCAAGGATGACATTTGCGCGCGTGCGCATAGTGGCATTGCAAACTTTCTTAACGTTGTAGTTTTGTTGACTGCAAAATTGCCTCTGTTGTTTGCCAGTCCTTATTCCTTTTGTTCTTGTTGTCGAGTGCCAGAATGTATGTGCGTGTTTGCAGTTATAGCGCGCATCCGTGTTATAGGTTGAGTTGTCTCGTTGTTCGTGGCGTTTACGCGCCCCGGAGACACGACCCAATTTCTTTTTACTCCCAGTTAGTGGTTTTAGCATTTTTCTGGTGTGTTTCCGGTTTGCTATAGTATTCCGTCCCTGTTGAACGGCTAGTGAATAGGTTGTGTTGTAGTTTAGGTGAGAGAGAGCTCGGATCAGCTGGACTGCGGAAATGATAGGGGGCTCATTTGTAGTTATACCTAGCTCCTTCCACGTGTTTTGTTTTGTACCGCTGTTAGTGCTGAAGGAGAGATGAAACGAGTGGCCCTTTGATTCTTTTCGGATTGACGGACGAACCAAGAGGTCCAGTAACCGGGTTGTAAGGTCCACTTATGAGATTAGCGGCCAGGCGCCCGGGCTGCGCGTGAGAACCCGCCAATCTGTCTGGGGGCTCAGCACTGTGGACTTTACACACAGCCGTCGCAAATTCGTCACGGCGCGCACGGGAGACGGATTGTGTGGCCCACCGAATACCATGGCGATAATCCCCCATTGAGAGCGCGACGGCGCCGCCGGTTTCCGAGAATCGTCGACGTGACGTGCGCGGAGGAGGTGGTGGAATTACCGGCGTCGAAGCGCGCGCCGCACGAGACACCATTGTTAACGCGCCCCGGCCGGCCAGTTCACTGTCGCCGCCTTTCGCTCCCACCCCGTGGGGTCGCGCGCACTTGCTCGTCCGCGAGCGTGCCGTTGACCGAAGATGGCGGCGCCTCATTGAATATTCCGTAGCGCGCTGAGTGGGAGCACTCCCTTACGCGTGTACGAACGCTACAGGGGCGTTCCGAGAGAGAGTGTGATCTCGAGCATTATAAGGGCGAACTTGACCGTTGGAAATCGTTCTTGTCTGAGCGCTGAGCTGGCAGTTCCCGCGGACAAGGAGTCTCGACCGTTAAAGCTAGGTTGGGATTTGGGAGCCCCCTAGGCTAGAGGTTAAGATCGCGTCGGAGGTTTAGGGTACAGCGCCGTACCGGGCAACTAGACGGATCTTGCGGCGAGACAGTCTCGGCCGTCGTTTCTCGAGCGGGTGTGTACGCTCCGAGAATAGGAAAGTTAGGCGAATTTGAGGAGCTCGAGTGATTTGTGCGCACTCGGAGCTAGCGTCTAGCTGAAGTTTAAAGTTTTTTCTTTTTCTACTCATGTACCCAGTTTTCATACTGTAAATAGCTGTATATAAACTTCCGTTTCACTTAATCAACCTCAATGCCTCGAGTTCGTCAATTCGACCGCCATCTCTAAGAACTTCAACACCATCGCCCTGGCAGCCTCCTGCCAAATCAACTGGACCCTGCGATTGGGTTCCTGATCGACACCGGAGTTCGGATAGACGAACCACAACCATCTTTACTCTCATTATCGCCAATTTTCGCAAGAACTGACTCGCACAAGTACACATTCTTCTTCCGAGCTGTGTCTGAATGGAATTCTTTGGCACAAGAGGTTTTTAAAACTGCTGATTTTATGAAAGAGCTTGAGTTCCAAATTGTAAATTTTGTTGGGTGAACGTTGCTATAGTCTTCGTGTTGTCTTGATTGTTGTTACTAATCTTCATTATATTGTATGTATACTGTGTAGCCCCTCCTGCCAGGGCCAAAATACTGCCTGCAGTATCGTTAAACACATAATAAAAATAAATAAATAATAAATAAATAAATAAATAAATAAATAAATAAATAAATAGGCGCTCCTGAGCGTTGGGAGGGGGGTGTGTGGTGGGAGCAGGGGATAGCGGCAGCGCGACAGGCGGTGATGTTCTGTAACTTCTATGGTACGAGAGCCGTCGATCGGGAGCCGCCCGGGCACCTTGGTGGGGAAAGCGGAGGAAGCCCAGCACGGCTGCTGAGTTCTCGTGCTGCTTTGTGGGCCGCCTAGTTGCCTCCCACCCCAGTGTGTGCCCAGGTACCAGACG
>CM023450.1:209453480-209638534 GCA_013339765.2 Haemaphysalis longicornis | reverse complement strand
GAAAAAATTTTAACAGTTGTTACTACAAAAATTTATCTTTCCCACAGAAAGTATACAGAAACGGCAGGCGAATATACCTTGTACTCTCCAAGAAACTGCAGGCTGTCAAGCAGATGCTCTGCCGATAAGACTTAGCTGCAGTAATACCTGTTTTAAAGTGGTACTACAAAATTCATCACCCAGATCCATATTCTGAACGCACTAAATTCACCGTGAACGGTGAATTTGCCGGAAGTCTTTTCTAGCTTGCAATTTTGGTCACATGTTTCCGTTTACAAACGGTTGTGGGTACTAAAAGTGCATAATTCCTGGCCCAGCAATGAAAAACTAGAATAAATACATTGGACATGACAATGTATGCCTGTTTTTGCTATTCAACAAAATACGTCTTGTGCGTGACGACCTCTCTGTGAGTGGCTGAAGAGATGTGACATAATTTGAACAGGTGGAAGGAACGTTTACGGCACACATGGGCATCTTCAGCCTGTGTAAAAGAGACGTTAGGTTACGTAAAGGCTTGAAAATGGTGACTGCTGTCGCGGTAAAATAGGGCAAGAAATTTTACCAACCTTCAGCGCTGGGAAAACCTCGTGAATTTGCAGCAGGCGCAGTTTCGCATGACGTGTGGTTGAAAGCTGTTTTCTGCCAAAAGAAATTATAGTTCTCACCGTTTCCAAGTCAGCACGATCATGGAGCATACACATAACGTGCCATATTTTGTTTTTATGTTTGGCAATGAAATAAAAATTCTTTGTTTCGTATAACAGCAACATAAGAGGGCAGTACAAGCCTCTCCATAACAAAAAGAACCCAATACATGCCATTTGTCCCCACTCCTCCTAGTAAGCTAGTGGGTGCCATAATATAACTCGAAAGAAATAGAGACAATTTGGAAGGTGACTGTTTTATTCCTTACTCTGCTGATTGAAGTCGAGCTTCACGAATGAGTGAATCGTGGGCATTGGTATGCTCCGTAGTTATCAGGCGTAGCGCTTTGATACCCTTACCGCGTCATACAACCAATGGTCACGGCTGCCTTTTTGTGTGATGACACCGTAAACTTGGAACACAGGAGCAGACGATAGCGTGGCGATGATACCACAACGAAGCTTGCATTGAAGCAGAGAGCTCACCTATATTACTAAAAGCAATTGAAAAAAATAAATATATACGGCAAAAAAGATTGTGTCTCCAGCTCCACAAATTTTGCTACCTTTTGTACCAACGTTACTTCATCACTTTGCGGTATTGATGCCAATTTTAACCTTAAGAAATGTGTTGCCCTTGCCAGCCCCAGCTGCGCCCTTAATTTTGATATATTACATGCCAATTGTTTTTATATCTTTTGTGTATAAAATCTGACACCTTGGTTGTGATCTTTGAGTAAAGAGTCAAATTACACTGCATGTCATCATAGCTATACGTGCATTATGTCACCGATTGCTTCTGTTGTGCTCGTACAAAAAACAGTGAATTCATTGCTAATTTGGGCAGTCGAGAATAAGGCCTCCAGTTGCACTCTGGAACCAGTTTTCAGTCTGTCGTTTGATAGGAAATGTTTTCGCTGTGACCCCAAAAAGAGGCTGAAGAATAGTTTGCGAGGTTTTTTGGCAACAAGAAAAATAAGTAGCTGTACGTATTCACAAGAGGAAATACCACAGCTTCATGGCGTCTTGCTTTTTAAACACTACTAGTTGACCATATTTGAGTAAAGCATGTTTTTGGGGCAACTATAGTTTTTTCCATTAGGGAACTAAATTTTGCATAAAAACGAATATATACGCAAAATCAAACAGTACCTATCAAGTACCAGAAACAAAGTTTGTTGTTTGCCCAGTTTGTTTCCTTCCAGAAATAATGTAGTACCACTTTTTACGGGTGTCCTTACAATGCCCTTATTTTGGCTGTTCACTCCTCAAATGCACCACTCAAAATTACAACCTGCCGGCAAAGAAACACCACAAAGCAAAGGAGGATACAGTTTATTTTGTTTGCAAGAAAATACAAGCTGTAATTCTATGATCGATGACAAGAAGACTTGCAATACACTTGACCATAATTATGCACATAAATAAAACAAATATAAGCTCATTAATAAAACCAGGATGGAAAGTAGACCACATAAATGTCACACACATCAACAATTACCTCACAAAAGTTCACTCACAAAACCAATCACAATACTAGTACTTAAAATGGCGGGTATTTGGCTAAGCAAAGAAAAAACACAAAATAACTTTGGTCCCAAGTTCCTTTGAAAAAAGCTCATCAGTTGCAGACATTTCAAAATAGTCGCACTGGGTTTAAACAGCACAGGACTATAAAACTGCTCACAAACATTTTGTTCCGCAGAATGTTTGTCTGCTTTAAAGGCACGCGGAAGACATGCTGCAACTTTCTCCCACTGACGAGATTATCACAGTGGAATAACATCGCACTGGCAGACTTCAATCAACTAAGTAATATACTCGGGCATACAGAAGAAGCGGTGGCCACCCACTAGCTACTTCTCCTCACTCATGATGTAATGCCTCTCTACTTCGTAATACTCAAGATGAACCGAAGGCAAACAGAATGAGCAGCTAGCTTTACTGCTACTCCACTTGGAGTGCTGAGCTGTTGCGAGAAAACTTGCCTATTGCTATGGCTGCTGTTTGTTGCCAAGGCCCCAAATGATAATTAACACTCCTTGACTCAAACTTTAATTGTTGCAAGAAAGCCTCGTAGCCGAGAGGTAGAGACCATTTCTAAAAATTCCCCCTGTCCCCTGAAATGTTCTTTTCACAAAAAAAAAGCCAGAGCAAACATACCTCCCATTTGCAACACATCTCACTGGTAAAACGTACAAAAGAGGACATGTACCAGTCAGGAAGAAATGTAATCTGAAAGGGGCATTAAGGCAAAATACAAGTTCGTTTCTATATAACGACTGTCTCCTCTTGATATACAAAAGAAGTGATTTATCACAAACTACAAACACATTTACTGCAAACTTCAAACGATGAAGATACTAAAGAAAAAACATGAACCCCCCCCCCTCCCACAACTTCCCGACAATTTTAATATCACCGCTTTGTTTGTGTTACTAGCGGCCACGAAACTTACCCTTTACCTTACAAAGCACGTTATTTTGCACACACAGCACAAGGCTACCCTTCTATGGCGTGCCCTGCATCGCTCTCTCTCAAATCCCTTCTCCAACACCACTGTTTATTGGAGCGTGATCCTCTGCTCGCGCTTATTGTTAACAGCGGAACTGTTGTTACCACTGGGCGTACGTTCACAACTGTAGGAAAGAATACCAATAAAATGCCTGCCAAGCGCCATGCCTAGCACCGACCACCGAGTGAACCCGGCACGTGCAGCGGCTTTAGCAAAAAATAAAAAAATTAATAAATAAAAGTAACGACCCCGAAAAGCAAGGAAAAGCCGAACGCTTATGAGCGTGCCTCGCAGCGACCACCAAATCCTTTGCTCGCGCAGTTACTCTTGCAAAAAAAACTCCAGCACTGCCGTCAAGTGCTACCGCACATATAAAAAAAAACCTCGATCACTAAAGACACCCTCCTTGGGAGAGGTCACTGCGGCTGCCGCATTCTCTAGAAGCCATTATGGATAATTGAAGACATGACTGCGAATGTGCGGATCCTCCTCGAGACGACTTGCAGAACCCACCCCCACTGCCTCAAGTAGATGATGAATAGCTGGTGATGAACAGACTAACAGAGTGCAGAGGATGACTTTGCATCCACCACTAGCCACGAAGAAGACTACCTCTTTGATGCATATGACGATGATTACTAGCGCTGTGACGATGCAAATCGACAATGATACTGAAACTTAACTTTACCCGGCAATGCTCACCTACAACAGCTCGGCCCTTTAAGGCGGGTGCGAGGGCAAGCTTTCCGAATTTTTTTGTATGGCTGTGATTACCTTACAACAATCTTTTTTCATCGCATGCATACCATGAAACAAAAAGCTAAACTTTCACCACAAATATTAGTGGTTAGCCCACACATTTTCTTCAAGGCGATAGGAAGATAGGAGATAGGAAGCTTCCTGAAGTAGCTTCCTGGAAGTAGCTCCCTCGAGATAGGAAGCTACTTTAGTAGAAGATCACTAAACCAAAATGACTCAACCAATAAGACGACTTAACCAAGATGACTCAACCAGTATTTAAGGTTTTGATTGCAATGCATCAGTGAAACTAGCAAAAAAGACAAGCACTGTTAAAAAAGAAAAAATGTGGAGACATCTTGCCCTACAAAAGTAGATAGCCAGCAAAACGCAAACAAAACCATTCAGTACTTACTCCCTAGACATATTCAGAACTATTAAAGGCACACATGTGGCTTAGTACCTTTTACAGCTAGGTGGAAAACGTCTGAAAATTATACCACATGGCAGATAAGGAAAATAAAATGAAATGAAATAATGAGTGCCATGACCAGGCTACTTGTGATGTGCTACTCTGCTTGTTTTATACTGTCCAGCTGTCGTTCCTCCTTTATGCTGTGCCTGCCCGTTTTCCTCACTGACGCTGTCCAGAAGATTGAAGGAGGCTACTGCCATGCGTTTTAATTGCAAAGTACTTTAGGGGTCGGTCTGGTCTTTGTAGCTCGTACGGTGTTAACACTACCTAGCCAGTGCAGTCACGCGGCGTCACGCACCCAAACAGAGGCATCGAAAAGATACCCGCTCATCCCTCGATTCAGTTTTTTGACCAAATACTAAGGGGAAATTTGAACACGAGGTTTACATAAGCCAAACCGCTCGAAACTCCTGGAACCGCAGGCACTTGTCAAAGATGTCCCAATTATTTAGTGAAAAGAAACTGCACATGCATTTGCGGCTAAATATATGTAATTAGGCGGCAGTCCCTGGATCAATTCAGTTAGGATTGCTCATTGAGTAGTGTTCTTATGATAGTAAGCAAACAAAAGATGTCACCGAGGAAAACATTGCGAGTTCAGAATGGGACAGACACGCTCCGGCATGCACGAGATGAAAGGAAGCACAAAAAGAACATAACTCCACCCGTGCCGTTTCAGGCAGAATAAAAAAAGGTAAACAAAAGGATGACAGCTGTTCCAGGAGAAGGCAAGTGAGCACTGCGAAGGCAAAAAAATTTATTTGCATTGAACAAAACTTCTGTTCATCGAGAAGGGAGTGAAACTGAGAAGGTACTAGCGTGCGGGGTAGTAGCAAAGAGCAAAGGGTGCCATCGCCTTTGTGGCAAACCAGTGCTATCCACTTCAAAAGCTTTCACTTGCGTGGAACTGCTGTACAGTAATCCCTCGTTAACTCGAAGTAGTAAAAACCGGGAAAAATTTCGAGATAAGCGGTATTTCAAGTTAAGCAAAACGCGAAAATGTTTGCCCAGGTCACTGTAAAAGAAAAGCCACAGCTGCCAGGAAAAGCTTCACTGCACGATAGAGCTACCGTAGTAAATGCACAAGAATTCGCTTGGAAAAAATTCCTTGATTAACGCGACTTTTCTTTCCAACGTCAGAGATTTGCACTGCTTTGGGCGGGACGTCTTGGTCGATATTCGGAAGCGTCCGTTGCACAGACCACTCACTACTCAGCAACACTGAACTCAAGATGCGTCGCACGCAGATCGCGGGGAAAACAAAGAATACCAGCTCCCACATGCAAGGGCTAGGTTGCGTACTGACGGCCGCACGCTGCACACGCCGCCCCACCACGTATAAGTCGCGCGCAGGTGCGCACACGTGATCACTCCCACAGTTGCTTGACAAGGGGGACAGGAAACGGCTGCGTCCGCGGGAATTTCAAATTCGCCTTCACGTCCGTGTTCGGCATTATAGTAAGAGCTAAGCGTTCGCATGGAGCCCTCGTCTCCTGTAGGGAGCGGACTTTGCCTTCTGCCCTCACGGTCAAGATTTCGAGATATCCACTGTCCCCCCCCGAAAAACGTTTCGAGATAAGAGGGAGCAAATACATAGCACGTATGGGAAGGTAATGCACGGCGAAAAAAAGTTTCGACTTAACCGAGATTTTGAGATATGCGAGTTCGAGTTAACGAGGGTTTACTGTAATTGTTTTACTATGAAGCTACCCGGCCGAACGGCCTGCTCAGATGCGGGGGACCTGCCCTACCTTGTGGCACTTCCTGCAGCAGGAATACATTTTCCAGTCAATTCTGAAATTGTGTCAATTTTAGTCAATTCCTGTACATAAAACACACAGCAGACACCTCTTAGGTTGAGTACAAAGATTTTTTCCTGGAGGTGGTTGATTACACTTGTGTATGTACTTGACATGTGGGAAGCCATACTCGGAGATAACGAGCTCCTGACAAATGAACACCACCGTTCGCACGTCCAGCAAGGCAGAGCAGATATGGGTCACCAGGCAGTACTTCCCATCCATTACGTTGACACAAGACGTGCACGTTCTTACTGGTCTTGCATAGGGGGTTGTGTGAACATTGATGCCATTTAAACAAGCCCAAACATAGAACGTTATGCTCGAGAGCAGCCCGTACTTATCAACAAAAAGTTGTTGCACTAGGCTGTCAACGCGCACTGACAACAATGGTGCACCTAGAACTAGAACTTTCTCTGCACTGAACTTACCGGCAATCACAATTTTACTCTTCCTGCCTTCTAAGAATGCACTCAGCGTAACAAACTTTGCCGCAGTGGCCAACCAGGATTTCATCACACATCGTTCTGCAATTTGTAGAACACCTTGGACAGCTTTCACGTGCTAAGAAGTTCCCCATTTGCATTTTCAAAAGGAAATGTGGAGGTTCCCCATAGAGGCCCAACCATTTCAACACTTTTCGACAGGTAAAGGAGCTGGTGAACGTTTTACGTCGCACCACTTGGACCATACAACGTGTACATTCTAGAGACAAAACAAATAAGCAACTTCTCAGCCTCTGCTATATCCCTACCATCAACAGATTCCTGCATAAGAAGAAAACCTGCCTGACAAAGCACAGCAAAGTGCGTCAAAAAAACAACTGGCAAAACACCCTTGAACCTTGGCAGCGAGTAAAAAAGAAGCCAGTAAAACCACTCAGATGCTTTCCATTGACCTCGCTCCTTAACAGGCCGTGGAAGGCGGCAGAACGTGTTAGGGGGCTTCAGCAAAAGAATGCGCTTGTCTAGGACTTTCTCATGCTGCCCAATGCACCAAGTATTCCCTATTGCAGTCATCCATATTTCTAGCAACTGCTGCGTGACACCTTCACGAACACAGTGCATCACTTCTGGGGGCATGCAACACATCATGTTGAATTCCTTGAGCTTCAATAGCGGTAATGGGCCCCTCATTCCACGCACATCACGCTCCTGGCTGAGGAATGCTTGTTGCATGTCCTGCACCATGTTCCTGTGCGTGCACAGTGGAGCTGCTTGTCTGGAAGGAATCCACCGAATCGTGCCTGGAAAATCCACATCGGAATTAGGCTGGTAACATTTACAGTTTGAAACTTTCATAGCACTGAAATGTGTAATCTGTGCCCGTGCAAAACATATATTTGCAGTAAATGCATACACACAGACAGACGTGCACGCGCACGCACGTACACACACACGCACATGCACGCGCACACACACGGTAGAAATACATGTATGCAGTAATAGGCATAGACTTCGAACAGCCAAGTTTGCCAGGAAAATGTGTTAGAAGTTGAGGACCTGCACAACTTCAAAATGGCCCAGCCACGCCGCCGCCTTCAGCATTAGTGTCCGTTGTACTGCAAAGGTGAGTGACATAACGTCACTTACACACATATCTGCTAATACAACAACAATAGCAGGAACAAATGTTACTTTAAGAATCCGCTAACAAAACGACGTGCAGAAGCCAGCATATCGCCCTTGCTTACGAGTACTGTATGGTGGAACAACTAGGAAGCGTGTCGCCAAAGCTGTGCATTGTTTCGTAGCTTTTTTTTAATTTAAGAAACTCATATACCGAGGGAGCAGATTTTTATGCTGCTGTGAAATACAAGCAGGCTGTTAGCAGGCTCTTCTCCGTGTTCGGTCGGTTTAGCAGCTTGCCGTAAGATACACTTTCCGGGGGGAGCAATGCAGTATGCTGGGCTGTACAATATTTGACAGGACTTATGAAACAAAGGTTGCGCCATGCAGCAGTGATAACCAAAATTTACATTATTGGACTGCTGCACAAGGCTTCACTTTAGGCAAATGGGATAACGGCTGATGAGCAATTACATACACACGTAGTAATCTAACCATTAATGAAAATTTTGAACTTACGGTCTACGGGAGTCCCCTCTGCAAGGTACCACGAACAGCCGTAGTAGGCGTTGCATTTCATCATGTTCAACATTGATGCTCTTGCAGGTGAGTCGACACAGCAGCATGTTACGACGGAGTTTGACTTCACAGAAATTCCCTCATACGTCCACAATAATGTTTCAATCCGGTTGAAGGCTTCGACAAAAGCTTTCAAAAAGCGCGACGCTGGACGCTGCTTCTTTGCAAACCAAAGCCCTCCGATAAACACTTCTTTGAAACGAAGGTTAAACTCCAGCTCGTTCATCAATATCAAAACGGGCCACACTTGTCCTAGCCGACTTGAAGACAGGTGCACCATCTGTATTGAGGGTAAGTGTAAAGTCACTCCACCTCATCTGCAGCTGCTTCCGGATGCTGAGATAAATGCGTCCATGGGTAATGTCTCGGTATACACCTCCCACAGGTGATGCGGCATTCTTCAGTCTGTCGTAGAGGTGGCGAGCGTGGCGTGATATGACGTCATACAACTGCCTTCTGAGGTCAAAAATAAGAAAGAAACTTCCCTTCTTTATTAGCTCTTGGTCAGCGCTTGATGTCTGGCATGTAATGCAGTTGAGCTTCTCAGACCTATTAGGATTTTTTTCACCAAGGTACGTAAGGCACGTTTTGCACTAGAAGTAAATACCAATGGATTTCATGCGATCTTTCCACAGTTTCCGGAAAAGAAACTTCGAATCAGGGACTACATTGCAGCCGCAAAGAGTGTTGACGAACTTCGATAGCCCCTCCACTTGAGACCAGAACAGCACTGCGTAGACAACATATGACAGGACAAGTAGTAGGGCCTCAGCCTTTGATATTCTCTGACTCGGCACTGTTTCTTTTGAGCACTCCTCAAAATAGCGGTGAACATCTTCGTCGCTGAGGTCCTCACTGCACTCTACAGCAGGCTGTTCACAGCCTTCCGAGTCGTCTCCGTCAAACCTGGACCCAACTTCAGCATGTGCAGGTTGTTCACAGGCTTTCGAGTGGTCGCCGTCATTCCTGGAACCAGCGTCATCCACACCACGAGGTGCACAATCACCGCCTGAAGCACCGACAGAAGCTTCACCAGTGCACGCTTGGTTACCGCTGGACGCATGCATCTGTTGCTGCTGTTCACCGCTCATGCTGCCATCATCGCAGTTGTCAGCGTTGTCTTCTTGTCCTCGCTGTTTAGAACGCTGGTTATAAAGCGTCTGCCTAGGAATCTCACGCGGCTGATCAGGCTCCAAATAATGGCGGTACCGCTTTCTCGGTGCTGCGCTCATTTCTTCAAAGTTCCGCTGCGTGCAGAAAAAAGGACTAATGCGCACTTGCCTTCACAGAAGCGACGAACGGAAAATAGCGGTTGGGAATGGAGTGAGAACTGTAGTGCCTTAATCCAGTCTCAGGCACCGTTCACAATGCTCAGAAAGCAAGAATGCAAAAATAAAGCACCGCAAAAAGTACACCATGGCGGAAACGGAACCTCACTCCAAACGAACCACACCACAAGTTCAACTCGGCTCACAAGCCATTCTGAGCAAATGTGAAACTACCACGGTTGAGATCGGGGTAGAACGTGTGGGATGGTCCGCAGTTAGGGCATAGCCTCAAAAAAAAAGGATAGTGCACCAGTTGTTGTTGGGCATGGTAATAAAAAATTAAAAAAGAAATTTCCAGCAAAGTATTGGTATCAAAGTACGCATTCACACAATTTAATACAACACTTTTTTAAATACATTATTCAAACAGCCGTCTACCGTGTCGGTTGTAGCATGGCTGGATAAAATACATGCAGTTCGTTGTACTCCGTGGCACCGATGGTGACGGGTTCGAATCGGGATTGTATTTCTATTTATTTTTTAGTGGCTTGAAGCAGGTATAGGCTAAGTTCAACCTTAGAAATTGAGACAGAGCAACTTGATAACGCTTAATTTGTCTTTTTGTGAAAAAGTTGTTGGCCGCTATTATCAGCCCAGAGACCTCTTTTTCTTTTTTTTCTTTTCTAACGACGAGGCTGCTTTTGCCGACAGGAAGATCTCTTTTTTCCTGTCATGGGGTGCCAGTGCTTCTCTCTGCTTCACAGTCCAACTTATTTACACACGATGCAATGGTGTACCAGTGCATACTTTTTGGGGTGCTGGACCAACGACGGTTGGTGGGTCCACAATAATGTAGTGCGAGCGCCATGTATGACGACTTTGTCTGTTGGAGTTCCAAACCAGCTGCCCAACATGCGGTAGTAATTTTTTAACAATGGAGGTTTACACAAAAAGCGTGCCGCCACAGCCACACACGCGCTACGTAGAGAGGCCCCAATTTCTGGGATATGGAGTGACGGATGAAAAAAAAATAATATCGAAGGCGGTCCTCGCGTAAAAATACAAGAGAGACTGAATAGGCACGGTCGTACGCTGCGTGTTTGTTTAAGTGAAGCAGGAGTGTCAACATAGCTGGCTCTCGTAGCTCGTCCATGCATGCTGAAAAATTATTGAGCGACGACGATCAAGCGTAGTTCAGGAAGGAATTGCACAACTTTTCCCTCTTGCGTCACACGAAAAACGTGGCACATAGCTTATATGACAAATGGCACGTTGCATTACATCCGCACCATGCGCCCTTCCTGGTCCTCTAGTTTTTTTCGTGGCCCCTTGCTTGAATGAATTGCCTTCATCAGTTGATATTTGTTGATGTGTCCCTATAGTACCGCTTACACGTCGTGTGCAGATTAACCTTAACCAAGACGCATCCATTCGTAAAGGAAAACACCCTTTACGCCGGTGCATTTGTGCCTGGCAGCACATGGCATACTCGACGATTGTCTTGAAATTGTTGCAAGGAACGTCATTCGTTTCCAAGGGCTAAAGCACGTACGTCCACCCACCCTTCGTCATACCCAGAAGGGTGTATGAATGTATGAATGGCTTTTTCGTACACTGTAACTTCAAGAAAACAGCTCAGACGTTGGAATTAAGCAAGAAACTCACAACACAGGCGCTGTGTTGCGTGCTTCTTGCTTAGTACCATCGTCTGTACTGTTTTCTTGAAGTTCCTCAAACAGTTTCTTTGGCTGTTCCATTCCTCCAGCTTTTTATACGTGGCACAGGCCAATTAGTGACACAGGGCACAGGGCAAGGCAGGACAAAACACCATCCCACAAGCAGGCTGCCGGGACAGCGGGACAACAGCCGCGAAACCAGGACTGGTCCCGCCTAAATAGGGACGTCTGGTTTACTGCACGTGATACGGTATGATGGAAATGAGTGAAATAGTACAGCTACGTAACGTGGAACAACGCGTTCTTAGCGTGCGTGTGAAGAGAACGAACGCGTGATTAACATGAACACTGCTGTCTGTTTAGATATGGATAAAACTCGGACATATACGTCTCTAACCTTGGCTACACCACGTCCGGGACGTCCGCGCGGCATGTTCGGCCAATTATTTCTACAAGTGTGAGAATTTCTTTGCAGGTGCTTGTACGTCGCAGCTTGATGACCTAATGTTAGGAGGAAGACGGACGTAAACATTTTCCGATCTTTTATTCAAGCGGCAACGTTATAATGTGTCTAATGAGGCAGAATAATTGCATTCCTTGGTGTTTATTTCAAAAAATGAAAGGTGCAAAATAACTACACGTTAGTGAAAGATAACCAAGCGCAAATTTTGGTTTGGGCAAGTAACAATGTGCACACAATTCCTACATGCAAGGGCAAGGTGCAAGGGTGCCTACACGTACATCCCTAGGAAGTATCGGTCCTCCGGACAGCGCAGCAAATAATCATGTACCATGATGATTTTTCCATTATCTATACGCGTAAGCATTTGATAATATCGTGAAACTACGTCAAAACGCCCTATAGTGCCCCAGTTATTTTTATTTACGGAAACTACCATTCCCAGGGAACTACTCTCCACGCAGCGGAATAATAAAGTGCGTGGGGGTGAAAGGGTGCGTATGTATGTTTGTGTGGTGTGCGGTGTTCGCGGGTCTTTTTCCTCCATGCGCGGGTCAGTCGGCTTCTCGACACGCCATTGAGCCATGTATCTCGCGATACAATATGAAGGCGAGTGCGAGAAACACGTGATAAAGCATAACACCGTCAGTAATTTTGAACCGACTGACATCGACGACTACGACAAAGCCAAGTTCTACAAGGGGTTTTAGGAGGGGGACGAGAAGACTCAATGCGTGTATTACCGCTGCAGGATTTTGTACATGGCAGATGAGTTGATTTTCGTGGGCGTTATTTCGGCTATAAAGCAAGTGTTTTACTTTGCATGCAATTGTATCCTTGTAGTGCATGTACTATTTTTTTGTGCAGTTTTAAAGGTGCCACACTAATTGCAGTGAATGAGCCTATAATTACCGTTTTGAATAAATAATTGGCTTGTGCCTCACAGGCGTCGCAATCCCCCCCACCTCTGTACCTAAGACTGGGGCACTTCGATTTGCAGTCTCGGACTCACCGCAGATTCCCCGAGCAGCAGTCCGGTGATTGATTTGCCCTTGTATCCCTATGGCTTCGGGGAATCCTCGGTCTACCCCTGGTTCCACGGCGAGTCCGAGGCTGTAAATCGAAGAGCCCCACTGTTAGCAACCAACCGTTAAGTGCCGAACACCCAGCTGTCATACTTGTGAGCCCGGCTGCCACCGTCGTGGTATGCGTGCCGTACTATTGAAGCTCCCCTACAAAATGAGGCGTCGGGAAATTGCTGACCCGTTAGCGCGCGTACCGTCTCGAGGCCCTAACTCATGCCCTCCGCCACGGTTCTATTTTTCGTCCTGGTACAGTTTCCTGCTCTTTAGGGTAAAGTTTATGGCGTGGGTCATTGTTCGTCAATGATAAATGGAAGTGCGTTGCTCAGTTCTACCCTATTTCTTGTGGCGGCTGAACCAAAATACGCGTTTATCAGTCAGCTGGACTCGGCCAGAAAGTCTGTTTCTGTTGCACAGTTCGCCGGCTTTGCTTTTTTCCTGTTCATTCTGTGCAGCTTGCCTATCCTTTTCTTAATGTGTCTTACGCATGCAGCTACATTTTAAAAACTGTCAATTATGTTAGGGCGCATTTGAAAAGATGGCTTGCTTTCTAAAGTATTGTTTTTTTTAAGCAGAAGGTCGACTTCTTACGAAAAATGCGTATGCGGAAAATATACATAAAGATATGATCTTTCGAAATAGTGAAGCCAAAATTGTCTTGCACTGTGCCTTCAATGCCTTTGTTGATCTTCATCAAAGACACCGCACGTGAAGTTGAGTTGTGGATGGAGAACCGCGGAAAGAGCCAGAAGAGCATAAGACAGGGTCCACTGCCAGCAACGAAAAACATGAGATCACCGTAGCTGCCATGTTTGTGACCCACAAGCAGGGCGAAAGCCTGCCCACTTTTTTGGTGCTCCTATCTTTCGCAGCCCTTAAAAAGCTGGAAGTGGGTTGCAAGAAAGGGTCGTGATGATGTGTTGTGCAAGCTATGTATAGTCACAGACGTGGGCTTTAATGCTGGCAGCATTTCAGTCTTTTTTATGGGGCTATATACACAGTGTTTGTCTGACGTAACCTCCGTTGCTTTTGCACTTTCACTATCCCTGGGTATCTAAGCATGCCCGCCACGTGGTTTACGTATTGCAGCTTATGCTGGTGTGCTGTGCTGAACAGATGCTCTATAGAAACCCTGATCTTGTAGTAGTAGTAGCCACTTTATTTTGTAGACAGCCATTTCCCGCAGCCAAGGCTCCAAGTCATACATAAAGCATTATCCAATGTAAAACTAGAAAATGGGCCTTGTGTGGATGTTACAAGTCTCCATATCTGCATTATTCAATAATAGATGCGCCGAGACAGGCAAGAAGGCAACCGATCGCTCAAACATCTCAGAGCAGAGGCGACACTCCAAAATGAGGAAGACTTGATGTACGGAGCCGACCTGCAAAATGATGAGCCGGACCAAAGTGGAGAAGACACTGACCAAGAAATAAAACGACTGCGGGAAGCGTTGCTGGAGGTGCCAAAGCTGAAAAGGGACCTGGAGCAAGCATGGGAGGAGGTGGAGACGTTGCGGAAACTGAACAGGGACCTGCAGCAATTGCTTTGTAAGAAACTTTTTCGCCATGGTACGCAAGCAATATCTGGCCTAATGTTTGTTTTTGTGCATACTGTGATTTTCTTCATCGATCTACTGACCTGGCTAGTGCTGGCTTCTAAGTAGATTTCGCTGTTGTCTTTGAGAGCACTGAGTTCGTTACCTGCTTTGCTTTTCGTTTTAAATAGTAGAGACTGTTCACGCCTTTTTTGACAATTAGCTGTTTGGAACGTGTAAAGAGTTTCAATGTATCTTAGTGTCGCTGCAAGCACGTTTTATTAGCACTCTAGCGTGTGTGACAAATGGGCTTGAAATTAGATTAAGAAAAGCATAAGGGGGAAATTCAAGTTTGGGCTTTATGTATTGAAGCTATCTTGGACTGTAAGGTTCATGTAATATAGTGCAGGCCTGTAAAGTACTTTGGACAACATGCCTCAGGTTCTTCACAGAGTGCTGAAATCTTCCACGCACTACCGACCTGGTTCTTGCCACCAACAGAAAAGAACAGGTCGCTTTAGCCTACAATGAACCACCACTATTTGTTCTGGTGTGCCTTTTGCTGGTGCACCTGGTTATGATCAGAGACATAACGATAAATGTATTATGAAATAAGCATGCAAGGATTGATATTCTGCAAAAGTCCATTGTTTGGTTTGGATTGGACATTGTGATAGCTTTGCACTTCAGGAAAACGGCAGAGTATACAATCTGCTTAAGCAGTATTTTACACTGACATTGCCCATGATCCTGCTGTGCTGAGTGTGCGCTATTCCTTATGATGAATCTGCACCTCTCACTGACGACTCGACCACCTCTGGCTGCATGTCGACCCGGCCAAAGGAGTCCACCAGCAGCACGGCACCTTGAGCACTATCTGGTAAGATTGCAAATGCGACTTTGTGATTTTGGTTAGGGGGAACGTGTTGCCTTGATAGGTGAGAATGTAATTGCAACCTAACCAGATTTTACAGGGTGTTTGTTCAGTGTAAAGTACAGAAAGGACATTTAAAATGGCCACAAAGACAGAAAAAAGTTAGCTCATGGAAAAGAGTGTTGTACCCCAATAACAATGATGCCACTCTTATAGCAAACTTCAAACAAACAACCGAGATTTAGGTAAATATATGCAGAAGTAGCAACTCCTCATGTGACGTCACAGAAAATTGTTTGTTATTGGCAGCTGCCGACCTAACCCTCTGCTAAATGTGCAAAATATAACTTTCGAAATGCAGAAATGAACACAAAACAGATGTAAACTTTGTGAATCGTCCCGTTGCAACATGGCCTAGAACGATGTACTATGGCAACTAAGCGGCCTAAAGTCAAAACCTAACTTTCAGAACGGTCACTACTTTATATTTTTAACCGAATTTACTAAACATTACTGTCGCAGAGCAACCCATCAACCGGTTCAATATCGGTGCCATGATAACTGAAATGAGAGTGATGTGTATATGTGAGCGGCACACATTTTTCTCCAGTAGCAGTGACATGCGATGACCACTCACCATTTTCTCACTGAGTTGGTGCAAGTTAGTCTCAGAAATTACTTTTTGTTTGATAAATGAAAACGAAACGTTTTTAAAAAGCATTTTTTAAGCTAGCTCAAATAGCTTTACCTGTTACCGAAATTCCATGAACACTATGAAAAAGGACTCCAAAATTGTCGTTTAAATAAACCGTTTTTCATAGGCGCTGTAATGAAAGAGGGAAAGCTGGGTGTTTTCGCTCAATAAATAAGCCTATATATGACAGTGCAGCTCTGAAAAAGGTGACCAGCAACTTTGGGTGCGAAACAAGAGAGAATTGCTGTACTTGTGGGAAAGCTCTTCATTTTAAAATTCAGTATTGCGAAATCCGGGATAATTAAAACTGTACAATTTGGTCCGGCCAAGTCTCCATAGAAGCCTATGCATAAGGAAGCCTGGTAATTTGAACAGAGGCATGTTCTGCCATGGGTAATTGGAAGTACAGGTCATGCTGTCAGCGACTTGGCATTTACCACAAGGCAGGGAAATGCACTCGCTCCCTATGCACAAGACTGTGCCCCCTAGTATTGTAATGAGAAAGAACGAAGGGAGAAGATGGAATGGGAAAAACCAGATTTTTTAGGTAAAATTGGGTAAAATTCTAGTCTTCATTGCTGATGATATGGCTGTGGACAGAGTGCGCTGGTGTGGTGTGTTGACAGATGAGGACATAATTTCTCAGTTAAGAAGCACCTTGTGCTGCCACTCTATAATTGCTTGTTAGATCACAAAGTGCTGGATGCCACATTCAAGGGCAAAAAGCAAATGCTAATTACGGACTTAAAAGAGCATTGACACGGCATTTCATAGGTGGGATAACTACGTAAATATGCTTCCTCTTTATAAGGAGATATCTCCCAGCAAGTTTCAGCAGTAACAGTTCGGCGTAACATATTTTAAATTAATTTTAATCTTCGCCCGCTAGAGAAAGCCCAGAGCGGGACGACATGACACCATCTGCCACTCGCCCCATATTGCCGATGTAAATATTCCCGTGACAAAGCCGACGTGCTGGCTGTGGTTGGCGCGCACTGCTCCGGCGTGTGTAGACGTCATGGTTTTGGGACTGGCGTCATGCTGCCCGGGCGTGTGGGGACGGTAAAGACCTCGGCTGGTCTGGGTCCAGAGCTGCAGCGGTGCGGGAAGAATGGTGGCCGCTCGGCGTTTGTTTTGTGGAAATTGAAACTGACACGAATAAACGACGCCGTAAAAGAACGTTCTACTCTGCGCTCGACCGTCTACTATGTCAGCATATGATTTGGGCTGGTAGGCATGCATTGCAGCGAAAAAAAATACAAAAATTTCGTGTCAGTACTCCTTTAACCAAGATATTCTTTGCCTTTCTGCTTCACAGTTGGAGTGTACTGTTGTTTTTTACTTTTGTTTGTATTCAAACTGAGACGGCTTCAATTTACATTTGAATAAACAAGCTTTCACTGTGTAAGCGATTATGTACGTGCATTTCAAAATTGGAACCGAGAGTATGTAATGAATGAGAAATAGTGCAAGGTCACTACAAACTGATAGCTGCAGCTTACGTCTGCCGTACTTTACAGCGTGAGCATTGTACATGTGCTTCTGCTAAAGTGTGAAAATCTTCAGGCAAATCTGCTGCAACTGATCATTGTCAAAAAGGTTCAGGTTTAAGGGCAGCGGCAGGGGCAACAACAACGAGAGCAGCATCGCTATCACAGTTTGGTAAGAATAGGAATCCGAAATTTTCTTTTTGTGAAAAATGAAAATTTCCCCATATCCTATGCACCTGCATGAACTCAACAAAGTAGGTTCTATCCAGCTCCACAAAAACTACGGTAGTTTATTTTTAGTGAACAATCAGGGGCAGAAGAAAACCGAACTGGTTGATTCTAGAAATACTGACATTTGCAGCTTGCAAATGCAGTTTTTGTGGGAAGGGTGGAGGGGAATGCAGTGCAAGTCTGGAGTGGTTGAAGTGATCATGTGCAATTTTTGCACCATTTTCTGCACGTGCCAGTGGAACGGGGGCTCGGTTGATCCGGAATGCGCCACCACCTGCAGTGCCACCACCGGCTGTGCCAACACCTGCTCTGCCACGCATGCTTAAACAGTGCGTACACAATCAGGTAAGATCATAGCTTTGTCTTAGTGAACCTGTAGTGCTTTTCTAGAAGCTATTGTACCGAATGCTCGAAGCCAATTATTATCATAGTCTTTTTTTCTATTGCCACAACAATGGATAAGCGGAAAACGTCGAGCAGAACTAGTCAATAGTGCCGTTCGCAATCTGTGCTTGTGACTGTAATTTAGTTAAGGGTGACGTGACTGTTGGTGGCTGCCTAGCTGTTTCAATGCTTTGACCTAACTAGCTTTGACCATACCTCTAAATAAAATCAACTGCTGAAATTCCATTTCACCGTTACATTGAGGCTCGTGTAGGTAACCCCTCTTTCGCACGCATTAAGCACTGTGAACCTCACCTCAATCGCTTCACTGCTGCCTTTACCCCTAACTCTACCTCACCTCATCCTCCAGCAGTTAATTGGTTAAAAATTTGATAATTTACTCAAATTGCAGGCGTCTTTTATGTGCTGAGCAGGCATAGCTACAATAAAAAAAATTCGCGCCAATCCACCCCGTGAATGTGGGTGGAAAGCAAAGTTGTAAACGGCACCCATAACGATTACCCATGTGACGTCACTTAAATTCACTCACATCGCTCTACAACTAGCGAAACCAGAGAGAAGCGAAATGCACTTAACCACACCATTTATTACTTCCAAGAGATAGTCTTGTTGAGGTTAAATCAATGCATTAAGCATGAACAGTGTTTGGTTGAGTTGTATTGGTGTAGCACAAGAGTGGAAAGTTTTTCTATAAAATTGAACTAAGCTCCTACCCGGTGTTAGACGATCTGTCTTCTCCGTCTCTGCGCCGCGGACGGAGGCGACGAGATTAGCGAGAGAGAAGGTGGAGGAGGAAGAAATACTTCTGTTCAGATTTCTGAACGGCCCAGAGTGCAGCCCTGGGGAGTGATTCCTTCTTCTGCGGGGCCTATATGCAGTCCGCGCGGCCTGTGTTCTGTCCACCCGCTGAAGCTGGGTAGGTAGAGAGGACCTGGACAGCAGTGCCTCCCATTGCTCTTGTTGGGTAGTTGACGGAAGGAGAGGAGGGTGCGCAGGGCTAAAGTCGCACAACCCGATTACGGGGCGGAGTGTTCCTACTTCTGAGCATAATTTGCATTCAGCGTCTTAGCGATTCGGATACATTAAGTGAAGACGCCTAGGCTGTGGGAAGGAGCCCGTATTGTATGAGCCGTAGGGTAGTTTCTTGTTCTCTGGTAAGGTCAGGGTAAGGCGAAGGTACGGTCTGTCTCAGAAGGCGATAATGCTTGGTTATCTCCCTGAACGTGACAAGCGGGTGACTGTCCTCGTGCAGCTCCATAGCACGGGAGGCAAAAGCACAGGCTTGTTGGGTGGGCTATTTGTTGCCCTACAAAAACGCGTGAGGGGGTGTCCAGATGAGCTGAATGGAAGCGTTTGGGGAGTGGTTTTTAGCACGCGCAGTGCAGGTCAGGACACCCAAACCACTGGTAATTCCAGTAAGCTTGCTGGGAATCGGTACTACCCTCCGAACCCCTGGTTGAGCGAGAGCCAAGGCATGGCTGCCTCTTCTGCTGCCGTCATTCTTGGGTCCTAAGCGAGGGACACGCAAGGTGGTTGGTTCTGGAGCCTGATATTCACGATGATGGGGTATTGCTGCCCTCGATGTTTGGAGGCGTCTGTGTAGATAACTGTATGATCCCCACCGAGGGTGGTGTTTAGCGCTTGAGCCCATGCGTTTGGGTGACCCTCGTCATGTGGGGGTTCATATTTATAAGCAAAGGGAGCATCTTTAGTTTTAGTCCCCAAGAGTCTGGGAGTACGTCAAGCGGAGTGACATTTTGGGCTGCCCAGCCAATCTGGTGAAGCAAGGAGTTACCCATCGCAGTTCTGAGTCGGACCTTCTGGTTAAAAGATGGCCTCTATCAGCTCTTCCACCGTGTTGTAGAGCCCCGTGCTAAGCAGCCTCTGTGTGGACGCACTCATGAGAAGACCTATGCCCCGCTCGACCGCCTTTCTAATCATTATATAAAGCATCTCTATGTCTTCCTTGTCGAGACGAAGACAGCGGTTGACGTAAGTAACTCTCGAGGGGACAAAAGCTTCAATTATTCGAAAGATACCGGATTCCTTTAGGCCTCGCTTCTTGGTGGCCACTCGCCTGATCATGTGTATGATTTGATTATGTAGTTTTTGAGGCGCTGCAAGGAGACGTCACTCTCTCAGAGTTAGCCTCGAGATGTGGGCCCAGGATCTTGATACTGGGGCTTGGAGTGATGACCTGGCCATCAAGGAGTATTTGAATGTATTCCTTGGTTTGGCGTGAGGGCGGACGACAAGGAGCTGCGATTTGTTTACGTGAACACTGGAGGCCACAGGCTTTAGCATATTGGCGTACTAGAAGTGAGATGCCATGCATTGGTGTGAGCTTCCTCTAATTTTTGTAACTCTTAGCACATGAGCAAGGTGCGCAAAGGGCCGCTAGACGGACGTGAGTGGTCGCGCGACGCTTTCAAGTGGTATTCAGCGAGAACGCAGGGGGTAAACGCGTAGATGTGCTTGGTGAGTACACCACCTGTCTTCCCAGTCTTCGCGTGGGCTCGTAGCTAAATCGGTAAGACGACGGGCTCTAGCTTTGTTAGTCTATTAGTTCCAGGTTCGATTCCAAGCGGCGCAGTAAATTCTTTTTTTTTTTATTTGCTTGAGTTTGCTCGTGACACCAACGGTCGTGAAAGAACCCTTGGGGGGTAGAGGTAAAAAGCTTTGCTTTAAAAAATATGTGCATAAGGCGTTTGTGCAGAACATGTCAAGCAGACCTGCTCAAAGAAGTGCAGCACGAACATCCGCGGTACTTTCTTTGGAGTAGATAATTGTTTTTAATGCAGAAACAAAAAAATTTCAAGGAGTAAAACGATGGCCGCATATCGGCTCCTTTCGTTACAAATTTCGATGAAAGACTTTAGTCGGTTGCCAACTAAACGCTTTTCTCAAATGAATGCTTTCCC
This sequence comes from Haemaphysalis longicornis, assembly GCA_013339765.2. NCBI lineage: Eukaryota > Metazoa > Arthropoda > Arachnida > Ixodida > Ixodidae > Haemaphysalis > Haemaphysalis longicornis. The sequence goes on along the minus strand of CM023450.1, from coordinate 209,617,575 downwards.
GCTCAACTCATGCTGCTCCGCTCCCTTCGCACTCCTCCCGTGAGAAACACGGTAGAGGTTTGCTCAAGTCAATGTAAATTTACCTCGGCACCAGGCCGGGTGCCTCAATGCCAGCAATGCCGTACGGCGGAGACACGCGTGAATCAAGGTGCCCTACTTCAAACATTTCCCTTTACCCTTGTGCATTCCAAGCGAAACATGGAACCTTTCATAATTGTTGCCATTTGATTTTTAAAATCCTACCTGAATCTATAGTGGCACGGGCGACAGCAGGAGACAGAGTTAATTTATAAAGGAACACCTCAAATATCACTTATGCATTGATGTTTTGCCTCATATTTAATTAATATGTAGTTCTTGTTCAACAATTTTGACAAGTACGAACATTGCCACCAGACCTACACATTAAGTATTGGCTGTGGGTATTTAAATCTGTTGCACATCTTTTTCATTTTGGCCGGCTGGCTGAATGGAGTCCCAGACAGACAGGCAGACCAAAAGTTCTGCGTTTTAATAGCCAAAGAAAGACTATCGTCTTTGCATAATTCGATGTTTTCTTGAATGACAATCTGACAGTGGCATATGGAAGTGGGAAAGGACCCATCATATCCGCCCTTCCTTTTGAACTGTTTGCTAAAGGGGATGGCTTGGTGCAAAAAAATACGTGTGGCCTTTAGGCCATAGTCGGCTATATATGACAAAATGCGGCATTGCAGCCTACGAAAACTAGTGCTGGAGCATTCTCGATTTTTAATGACTGCAGTGTTCTGTAAACTGAGCCATGCGGGTGCAAGTGTAAATAGCCTAGACTTGCCCCAGCCAACACCATGATGAAAAAGGGCTTTTATTATTGCACAGCGATCTTCACTGTTTTCGCTAGAGATTTCTGCACTTATCACCACATTTGTTATTTATTCAGGATCAGCACTGGCTGCTTCATCCAGCTCTACAGTAAGCCCTGCTCCCACAGCAGGAAATGTGGCGGCAACAGCCTCGGCTCCAATTGGTAAGATCTAAAAGCCTACTTGGAGGGAATGTGCTTGGGATGTTCCATATTTAAGCCTGCGTCATAATACTCAAAAGTGATCGTGGCGTGCGTTATAAATATAGTATTTGCAGCAAAAGTTTTTTTGTTTAAGATGGTCTACCGTTTTGATTCTTTGGTAGAAACACTTCGCGGTCCGGAAGATTTACCCACTTTCTGGACATTCCTGTGCTCAAATATTTTTCCCGTTTTGAGCGTCGCAAAGGAAAACAAGGGAAACTCATAGGATATTTATTTTTTTTGCATTCTGCCTGCAACTCTTTTACCATTGTTTGGGCAGCATGTGAAACCGCTAAAAGCATTCTCTTGGGTGCAGGCTTTTTGCAGAAACCTGCAGGGTTTCTGCAGGTTTTGGAGAAAAGCAGTTTCCCTCATGTCTTCTTTTGTTTTTCAATCGCTACAAAAAGCACAGTCCTTGCTGCTTCAGCCTAGGAGCTTGTAGGTGAAATGGCTTCTTCCATCTAGCCTTTCCTCGCACCTCATACGTGCACACGGGCCCAGCGTTTGGCTTAAACTCTCAGATATCCCACCAGCTGTCGATTCAGGTTACGGGGATGCTGCAAGTTTCACTGCTCTTTCTCGCCATGATTCTGCAGCTCTGTGTGCTTCCAAATAAAACTGTTGACGATCAAAACCTCTAAATGACAGGAAAAATTCTTCTATTACCATTTTATTTTCTTTCTACTAGATGCATAACTCACAGAGTAACGATCCGCATAGTGCTGTGTCCACCGCAATCACAGGTCTTTGTTGCAGTTTTAGTTGAATAACTCAGCACTAACTAAAAATGGCACGCAATTCTCTCCCTCGCTGAAGTCATTATCGCCTTTGTTAAGTGCGCCACTGTAGAATGCATGTAATGAGAAAGTGGTCATGCTTTTTAGTGAACAGGGCACATGTGAAAGCGCTCTAAAATCCAAAAGACCCGTTCTGAACATTGTACTACACTCTAGGGCGAAAAGAAGAAATCTTCAACAAATGTTACATATCCCTCAAGAGATCGCACATCATGTATTTAAAGAATGCAGGCACATCACAGCGAGAAAAACCGTGAAATTTAATCTTGAACGCCCAAGCCGGATGTGGCCCTACAGTGGACCGCTACGGCCGTGTTCTGTTCTCAGACAGGGCCTGACAGCAAACTGCAAAGGGTTAAGGACCATCTATTTCTGTTATAAACTTTACAGTGGTGGGGCTTTACTAGAACTGGGATGTGGTTTTGTTGTTGCTTTTGTGCTGCATGTACTCCAAAAATTGTGCACCCATACTAAATTCTAATGGGTCGTCGTTTTAGCATGTCCGAGGCCGCATGTTATATCCCAAATGTAAATTGTTCTACTCCCCCACCACCATCTTTTGAAGGACTTGGCAATGAACTTAAGGCCCCATTGCTGTCAAAGAAAAAAATAAACAGGTATGGGCAGCACATATTCTTTATAGAAAACCCATCTTTTAGTTGAGGTATACACACATAGGTAAATGGGATGGTTAGTGGATTGCTTGCAGGCTGGGTGGCTGAGCTCAGTACCTTACCATTTTGTATATGTGCCCAGTATGCTGAAATAGTTGAAGTACCGGCTCAACTCAACAAAATTTCCGAGCAGCAAGCTGTCCGCTACATTATAGCTTTGGATAGAAGCCTGTTACACACGTTTTTTATTGTTCAAGAAGCGTAACAAGAGCATCACCCACTTCTACACTGAACTCTGGCACTCCGTTAGACAATTTTCACCAAAGCCTTGCTAGCATTCTGCGGCAGCACACTCTCGCACTTTTCTTGCATCTCGCGTACCGTGGGTCTGTTCGGGATTTCGCAGCGATGGTGCAGCGTAGCATATAGAGCCACTTGATAGCTTTTACTGAATCTTGTGCCATGCAAATATTTTCACTCCGAGCTGCTGTCACTCATACGTGTCAGAAGACTTTTCATCTATTTTGTGTGCATGCCATAATAGACATGTTTCATTTGTTTACATTTACTCTTTATTTACGCGTCAGCATGCACGTAAGTCAAAGCTGGAACTTAGGGTGGCGCCACAGCATACCGTAAACACTGTCGATATGCACTAAAACTGAGAAAGACTTGTTCGGCTTGGCATCTTGTGCATTAAAGTACAGTCGTCAACCGGTTTTTCAAACCTCAATGGGCCTGGATAGTGCACCCAAAAATTGGGCAGTACGAGAAAATAAATTCACCCCAACAAAGTCACTTTACCAAGAGGCTGAAAAACCTCAGTCCCTTCCTGGCTTGGGATATAGTTGACTTCTGACAAGTTACATTGTTTTTTAGGTAGTCTGAGATTGTGATTGATGGTTGATTGTAGCATTTTAACGTGCTGATGCATTGCGGTGATGAGGAGCGCTGCAGTGGAAAGCTCCGGATTAATTTTAACCACCTGGGGATCTTTAACGGGCACTGAAATCTCTTACACACGGGGTTTTTTGCTTTTCGCCTCCATCAGAAAAGTGGCCGCGGCGGCCGGGAAACTAACCTGCATCGTCGTGCTCAGCAGCACAACACCTTAGCCACTGAGCCACCGCAGTGGGTAGGCTGACATTTTCTGTTTCAAAGTTTCAAACTGGGGCCGAACTCAATAAAACGACGGGGCGTCGCTTTGAAACGACGGAGCAGCGCCATGCAAATGCATGTGTTCTGGGGATGGGGCCGTCACTTGGGGGAAGCTGTGCACTCCGTGTGGGCCGCGGAAAAGCAATGTGGCAAGGACGCAAAGCGACACCCCACCCCGCAACGTTTCACTTGTCCCTTCGCGCCCTTGCCACATTGCTTTTCTGCGGCTCACACTGAGTGCACAGCTTCCCCAAAGCGACGTCCCCAACCCCAGAACACGTGCATTTGCATGGCGCTGCCCCGTTGTTTCAAAGCGACGCCCGTCATGTCGAAGAGTTCGACCCCTGCTTTGAAACGTTCGCTTCTGACCAGCCACTTTGCACCTGGCTAATAAAGGCGGCCTTCTTTATTGTCAGTCAAATAGTTTCCTCACTTTGAAGCTTCTGTACGCACGCATTGCTGGTTCGAGGTTGCTCAAGAATAAAATGGCACTGGTTTCGTTTGTGCTTTTGGTAGTTTTTTTTGGTCAGAACGAAGAGTCAAATTTCAAATGTCCAAAATTTTTGTTGATGTCATACATTAACTATTAAGTGCCTGATGGTGCCATGGGAGGGTGCGGATGTTGAGGCAGGTCTGGAAAATAGAGTCTTAACCCTTTCACTGTCACTGACATACCGGTAAGTTCTCTATTTAGCATTTAAAAATTTGCACCGTCTGCTGAATCTTTGTACTAGGTCGTATTTTCACTCGCTAGCTCTCTCGACGGTATATTGAACAGTACGAAGCGAATGCTCCCACCCTTCATTGCTGGTAGGCTTGGTTGCTCCACGTTCTGTACTCTGTCGGGGTGAGTGACCATGCAGCACGCGTGCGATTACGCCTGGACTGTTCATGCCATCTGTAGAATATATCTACTAGCGCGTATTTACGCTCGCTAGCTCTTTCGACGGTATATTTAAAAATGCGGAGCGAGCGCGCCACCTTTCGTTGCAGGGGGGGGGGAGGGAAAGGGGCTTTGTTGCTCTGCGCGCTGTACTCTGTTGGGATGAGTGACAATGCGGCACGTGTGCAATTAGGGGTGCAAGATTTTTCGTGCAATTTGCAACAGGTGTCTAGATTTTTTATTCTGTTTCCACGACTGCTACGGTGCGCCAGGTTAGCCCAGCACACCATAGCCTCTCCAATAGACCAAAACATGACTCGGTCACAGCTTTCGCTCGCTGATTTCTGTGCGTTGTGCTGGCTGCTGAAAGTGTTCCCTCCATCCCGCTATGTTACTTTCGGATGGCCGACTGCGCGGCGCCTTTGACTGTGAACAGGAACTAAAAAAGCATGGAGCAGTAGTGTGTTATGTCCAATGAGCTGTGCAGTTGCTTTTGAGGCTTCCTTCTTCCTTTATGTGCCTTATTTTAAGCAGCCTGATCTGCATATTGAAGATCACACCATTTTCATTGCCTCATCATGGCAGGGGGAAGAAATGTCTAAAACAAAGTGTTCCTGAGGCCATCGGTTTGCACACACAGATAGACGGGCTACGTAATTTTTCATCACTTCTGCGGCTTCACAGCGTGGCAAAGCGCTCACATGCAGGTTGGCCTGTGCTTGTGGGTTACTGTTAAATTTTTGTGAGCTGTACAGGCTTTGAGTTTTAAATAATGACATGTGAGCGCCATCCGGCGGGCGGATCAGTGCCTTATCACGGTGGGCAGCAGTGAAATGAGTCAGAGTATTTCGCGTGTACACACCAATCCCTCCAGTGCATCAGTCGTCTGCTAGGCTGCTCCCACAAGCATAACACAACCCTTTTATGCTGGTACTCAGGCGCCTGTGTTCATCAACATGAGTAAAGTGCGCGCATTTCGAAATCACTGTCCTCGCACAGCAATGAAGATAGCCGACTAATTAAGACCGCCGAAGCATTGAATGGCATCTTACACATTGAAAGTCTTTATGCCTGCCATTGCTTTCACTCCAACCTTTTATGTTATTCACCTGGTTTAGTTACTGCATAATATTATATATATAACCTGCTGTATATGATTTGTGCCGTGAGGGTTTGTTACAATAGACTCGGAACTCTGAAATTTTCATTTTGTGCTTCTGTTCCCTACAAAACAAATTTCTTTCTTTTGTGGTCAGCTACCGGCTACATTGTGTTAGAAATGCCTGTGTGTATCATGCTAAAAGTTGCTGTTTTTCACCTTGTAGCTTTGGGAATCCCTGAAGACATTGACAGCACTTGTGGGCAGGTGAACGAGGCTGGTGATGTAAGTGTATTGTTTGTTGTTCCGATCTGTTTCCATTGTTTGAAATGTATCAAACTACCAATTAAAAATTTTAATGGGTGCTATTTTATACCTGGCTGCTTATGCGAGCATCTAGTGAAGTGTGTTCGCATGGATAGGGTTTCAAACTAGGGAGGTGCTAGGAAAATTTACGATTCTTTTCTAAACTATTTTATTCATAAATTCAAGGGTGGTGTGGGATATTACGGTGTTTTTATTCCGGTGGCCCATGTGATGTCACTCCTGTCCATAGCACGTCACTTAGACGCAAAAAAAAGTGTAATAATACTCCTCGCATATTTTCAGTTGTTAAGCGTCATACTTGGTTTAAATGGAGGTAGGTGATATACTGGGGCCTAGTTCTTTTAAATTAGGCAAAGTTGTATTTTGCTTTTATGGTCCCTATAACTTGTAGCTACGGTTCGCAGTGCTTACTAATAGTTATGCCTGACTTGCCACGTTTATGTTTTTGCAGTGGATATGTTGCATTCTTGTGACAATCGTGTGCACCGCAGTTTTAATTAATTACTGGCATCCTTAAAGGCCTGGGGGCAATATATAAGCTCCAGATTACTATTTGTGATCATACTCGCCGCGGTGGCTCAGTGGACAAGGCGTTGCGCTGGTGTGCACGAGGTCGCGGGTTCGATTCCCGGCCGCGGCGGCCCCTTTTCTGATGGAGGCGAAAAGCAAACGCCCGCGTTTAGGAGAATTCGGCGCACGTAAAAGATCCCCAGGTGTTCAAAATTAATCTGCTGCCTTCCACTACGGCGCGCCTCATCGCCTGCGTTGCGTCAAACCCTGCCATGAATCAATCAACTATTTCTGATCATGCGTCGACAGCTGCCTGCAGGTTTGGAATTACTTTGCACATATTGAGCCACTCCTTGTTTGCAGGTACACCTGGGGCACGGGGTGTACATCAGCCACTCAACGTTGGTCAGCCTGATGGCCATACCAGTGGGCAGTACGTTTTGTAAGCGGCTTGCAGTGGCTCTTTGGGGGCCGGAAGTCCTCGTAAAGAGGAGCCTGACGGGCAGCGCGTCAAACAAAGCGGTGTCTAAAGGCAACAAAACCGCTGTCCCGGTCCTCTCGCCGCTGAAGCTGGCAGGAATGTCATGTAGGTGTATACAATTGTGTTTTTTCATTAAAAATATCAATGTTCGAGCTGAGTCTATGTGCACCTGTAGCATGCACCAATGCTCAACTTAGCATCAATTAAGAATAAATAAAAACTAATTTCTCTTGTCCATTGAGCCAAGTCATGCTGGCTTCGTTTCTTGCTTCCTGCACTTAAACAGTGAATATTGCATATGCATGTTTGACGGGTACTTGAATAATTTTTCTTGTGTCTTGGGCTTATATTTACTATGTTGGGATGATTTTATGGCGCCCCTAATTGTAAAGCACAGTTAGGTAGGAAAATGTTTTAATAATTTTGACGCTGATTTTATGGCGTGTGTGCAAGGCATTACACCGTGTATCTGGCAGAAGATATTTCACTTGATGCACGCAATTGTACGAGCAAAAATTCATCGTGCTTCTTAAAATTTCTTATCTAGCTCCTGCTGGAATTAAATATCCAGTGCGGGACCTTGATAATTTTTAATCTGAGGGGCCATTGTTTCATTCTCTCCTAATTCGTGAATTCTACGTGGAAGAGCTCGTGCTCTCAACAATGTTTATGCTAAGGGCTAGTGAAGCCAAGCCTGAAAATATAGATATGCTTTATTTACGTAAGAATTGTACTCATGTCTTCAGAACATGCACTGAGAAAGATGCTGCTCTCTGCAGTTGTACCTCTGGAAATATAACCACTCAAATGAGGGGGGTTAATTACAGTAGAACACGTAGAACAACTGGCTAAGGTATGTCCGCGAAGGAATGGGCATACAAAAATGTATTCCAGGAGGCATATGGATTGTTTTCAATTAGATAAAGTTGGATTTCGGAAGGAGTTTGTTTCATAGCAATGCTGCTGGTTGGTTTGGAGCCAGCTTCGGTGTGGCACCCAACAGTAATGCATGCACAAACTTGAAGGCTACATTAGGAAAAAATGGGCGCAGTAGAATCATGCAACTGCACCACATAGCTGGCGCTCTGTTTTTTGCTTGCCTTTTTCAGCGGCTTTCTGGGCCTACCTGGAAGAGCAAAATTGCCCCACCGAGGAGCGCTTCAAGCGGCACAAGCTTCTGAGCCGATATCTGGCTCAGAAGTGCTCGGACTGCGCCGTTAAGTTGGTGAGGAATGCTAATGCCCAAGGTGTTACTTTTACCACAAGTGCGTTAACATAAACTGTTATGTCAGGGAAGGTTTACGGATTTTAATGTTTCTTGGTTTCACTTTGTATTGATTGTTTTGCTCGTCTTTTTTTTAAATTGCGCATAGTGGGGCAGTGTAGTTGCAGAAAGCGGCTCTTGAATGAGCCGCTTTTTGCCCAAAAACAGCGTACCCCTGAAAGTCAGTTGGCACACCTTTATGGTTAAACCGCTTGTTTGTTTTTTAAGTGCAGGGTTCATGGTGCAAAACTGTGCTCAGCACGTGAAGCCAAGGCAGTGCCCAGGAACAGTGTTGTAGTCATATTTTTATTGAAATTGTTATCCTTATCCCGCCTACTTTAGGTACCTAACAGACAAAGCATCACGGGAAGTAAATTTATTATGCAAAAAAAGTTGAAATTCGAGACATGAGAGGATTTACTACGAAAACAGACATGACAGGATTTACTACAGACTTCAGAACAGGATTTAATACAGACTACAAAGCATGATTTACTACAGACTACAGGACCGGATTTACTACAGACTACAGGACAGGGTATACTACAGGTTACAGGACAGGATTTACTGCAAACTTAAGGACAGGATTTACTACAGACTACAGGACAGGGTTTACAGCAGACTACAGGACAGTATTTACTACAGACTGTAGGACAGGGTTTATTACAGACTACAGAATGTCCCATTCCCTCACAGGATCATTGTGCCTTATTTTTCTGTTGCCTTTTTCGACTGGGTGTGTTTCCCTTTGTAATAGGCATGCTCGTTTCGTATCCTAACATGGCATGCAAACTTCTGTAGAAGCTGACTTGACTCGCCTCATTTCTTTGCCTACGCCTTGCCCTGTCTCCTTGCACTGCGACAGTGGTGGCCGTGGATGCAGTCCGAGCACACATCATGGCTAGCCAATTGCCGCACCACTCTTGAATGTTGTTCAGATCGTGCTGTAGGGTTGGACCTCTCAAAGTAACGTCAGGAGTACCGCAGGGCTGTGTCCTCGGCGTTCTGTTATTTCGCACCAACATAAATGATCTGCCCCTCAATATGTCTTGAAAAATCCGCATTTTCACCGACGATTGTGTTATTTACCGCACGATGGCTAATGCTTCCGATCAACAAACCCTACAACATGATCTGAATAACATTCATGAATGGGGCGACAATTGGCTTCTCAAACTTAACCCCAACAAATTTAATGTCTCATTCACTCACCGCAAAAACCTTGTCCAATTCCCATACCAATTCACTAACGCCCCTCTGGAAATAGTAGTGTTTTAAATATCTAGGTGTCACACTGTGTAGTGATCTAGCTTGGAATGTGCATGTTACAACCATTATCCCATCCGCGAACAAGATAATGGGTTTCGGGAAGTGTCATCTGCATTGTGCACTACAATACGTAAAACTGCTCGCATACACAACCCAAACCTAGAATAGGCATGTTATATGGAGCTCGCCTCAAACGTACCTAATCAATTACCTCTAGTGTAGTCAAAATCGCCATGCCTGATTCATTTATTCATTACATTCTTGACATGAGTGCTTCATTCTTAAAAGCCCAATCTGAATTACAGCCACATTCTCTTCGACACCGCATAGCCACCCTTTCTCTGTTTCACAAGCTGTTTCATTTGCCCCTCAACCACCCACCACACATCATCCCCCCTCTCCCAACGTACAATGCGCACTGCACCAGCCACCCCCTCGTAGGTTTCCTGTTACCGCTCTAAAACTGGAACCACCTCCCAAACCACGTCGTCACAATCACTTGCTTATCACCCTTGGTTAAAACTGTAATCAGGCATCTATGTCAGTGAGCCTTTATGACAATGTTCTTATACCCACTATATACACCCCTTGTGTGGGAATGTTTTTATGCCCTGTATCCCCACACCTTATGTAGCAAAGTTGCTTGACGTCCTGTATATCAACCCATTTATGTGGCAAATGTTATTTATGCCCTGTATATCCACCCATTACGTAATACCCCCTTGTGGGGTCTTTGAGGAAATAAAATATGATGATATTTCCGCTGCAGCATCCTACGAATCGCAGTTACTGTGCTGCTGCCCCTGCTCCGTCACCCAAGAGTGGTTAGTAACTGCAATTCCAAACGTTCAATCACCATTTCACAACACAAAACCAGAACAAGGGTTGTTGTACAAGCATATTTATTGGAACCGATGAAAGAAAATAAATTGGGTGTGGTATTTATACCTTCCGAAAACTGTGAGCCAATGCTGAAGTTTTAGCCACAAAGCGTTTTTTAGTGCGAAAATTGCAGAATATCTAATCCGTTCCCTATTCCAGTAAAGCATCCGCAGAACTCATTTATGCTTTACACAGCCAGCAGTTTTGCAAAATATTCCTTGTAAAGGAGAATTGACTGTTTCATCCAACATTCTTATTGCTTTTAATTTGTTTTTGTACAATGGCAATAAAAAATTCTAAAGTCATTACAGACAATGAAGTGGGCTCGGAAAGCATGCTGATTTGCAATGGCGGAGCTTTAAAGCTGGTGCATTAAATACAGAAGGATGTACAGTTGTTATTCATGCATGCTGGAAAACAATGCAGCTTAACACATACACAGAGGAGGAGGAATAAACTTTTATTGAGCACAAGAAGATGCCTTCCTATGTCCAGGAGGCCGCGAGTCCGAGTCGAGCCCAGAGCTCATTCATTGCACCGGGGCTTGCTGTCGCTCTGGTGCTGAAATGGTCAGCTCGGCTTCCCACTACTGAGGGTTGAGGGGTGTGGTTACGGTGGTGCAGGAAAAAAACAGGATGGGCACTGAAAATACAATACTACTACCCTTAACGGCTGCATAAAATTGCACCAGAACCCATGAATTTGAGCGTTGCAAATGCATCACAGCAAGGTTTGGATGTTACAATCAGATGTCGGAAACTTTGGGAGTATTTGCATGGCGTTGTGCATACTATGTAATGCACTGATTCTGTATACATTGGAGATACCCTGAGGAGTTCACAAGCTTACACCAGAAAGCTAAGCAATCGTATTTAAGGGACCTATTGCCAGAAAAGGAGAAACTGGAAAAGCAGTCAGAAGCCAGAAGAAATTTTCTAGCTGTTCAGGTAAACTAATTTTATATGCAGCTTTCTGCATAGTTTGCACAGCTGTACGCAAAAAATGGACAAGGTATGTGAAAGGACGCGAGAAAAGTGTGCTACTACAACTGAATTTTAGTACACAGACACCCTCCTTTGAACGCACTTAGAACAGATAAAATTGTATAAAAGAAAAACAAAACCATAAAGGAGTAGTCATAGGACGAATTCCGCACGCTCAGACACACCCGCTGTCAACCCTGCGCACCACAAACCCAAGAAATTGAATTTCCCTGGCCAATTGATGCAACGATGACACATTGATAGAGCTTTCTTGCGCACTCTGAATATCTGCCGCTTCTACTCTCTCCGTCGATTTAAAGAGCGCGTCACATTTGTCAAATAACGGACTGGAAGCGCCATCTTTGCAACGTGCAGAGCGAAGTGTCCCTCAATGCTGCGGTGTACATTATTTGCATGTTCATGCAAACAAACCTTGAAGGTACTGCCCGTTTGGCCAACGTCAGACTTTCCACATTTGAGAGGTATTTTAGATGTGTTGATGTTTATCGCCTTCCTTCGAAATGTGGAAAGCCTTACGTAGGCCAAACGGGGCAGTACCTTCAAGGTTTGTTTGCATGAACATGCAAATAATGTACACCGCAGCATTGAGGGACACTTGCCCAGTGCAAAGATCGTGCTCGTAGTTCTTATTTGACAAATGTGAGATGGTCTTCAAATTGAGGGAGAGGTGCACGAGAGAGAACGCAGAAGCAGCAAATATTCAGAGGGCGACGCAGCTGTATCGACGTGCAATCCTTGCTCCTATCAGCCCGATAAATTGGACGTCTTTGATTTGCTAGCACATGTGTTGACGGGTGTGTCTGAGCGTGCCGAATACATCACACGTGACGACACTCCTTTTTTCTTTTTGTTTCTGTAGTTTTATTTGCCTTTGTTTGTTCGGGAACAAGGAACCTTTTTACCTTGTTTAATTAAGGAACAAATAAACAATATTGCGATAATGTGATTTTAACGTAACAAATACCGATCGCGACAGGTAATCAAGTTTCGTAATGCAAATAATTTGCTGTAAATAAATAACAAGGCAGCTAGTTGTCTAGTGCGCGTCGCTGGCTGTGTTGCATTTTTTTTTTGTTTGCATTCAGGATAAGCAACCCGCTTGTTTGGGAAACATCTAAGATTGGCCCTACTAGCAGCCAGTACCAGCCCATCCCAACAGTCACGAGAAGCTGCGGTAACTATACGACTATCGCCCTAATTATTGGTCCGCACAAATAGACTGTGCAAGGCCTTGTGACAACAGTCACGGGGCAACACAGCAAAGATGGAAAAGTAGAGGTAATAAAAGCATTGAATCGTAACAAAGTGGAAGTACTCACCACACTCACCATCTTGCGTCGCTGGCAACAGAACATACGCGTGAACTCGATGTGTGCACATGTAACACAGCTGTAAGCTGCCATTATGGGCACAACAAAAAAAGTAAACACAAGAAAAAAACGTACGCATGAGGGCGCAGAGATCATGACCAAACAGCGGCCTGGTAGCGAGAGTAGAATGCCCATGACGTCACGTTGTTTTCTTTTCTCTCTTTGGAATGTCGCAGCGGCGAAGCTCTCGTCGTTTAGGCTGTCCTGCGCACGAGATATCGTGCGATAGCTACCCCTGCCTCGTTTCAGGCGAAATGTATTCTCGCCGAGATGGGCCATGCTCGCGACAGCGGCGGTGGGCAGTCGCAACAGGTTGGCGCAACGCGTCACCAGCACGTCGTCACACCCGCCGTCCCTCATTGGTTTATGAGCTCTGCGAAGCAGCAAAAATGGCTCTCGGTTCCATTCGCTATGCGTAAAAAAAACGTGCCGTTCGCAGCTCCCGTGGGTGCCACCGGCGGCAAGCTCAGCGCGGCACGGAAATGCGCCGTTAGTGTCCACGTACAAGGGGGATTAAAATGAAATGCGAACAACAAAGAGCACGGCCTCCGACGTATGCTGAACCGTCTGGCTGCAAAGTGAGTAAACTGCTACATGCGCATTTCTTCGAAAGAGTTTAAGAGTGTGGCCTACGTTTATGGGAAATGCCTAATGAAGACGCGGCGCGGGTCGTTTATTTAGAAGAACCTTTTCACGCTGCGTCGCCACTAAGCAGAATTGGCACTGAAGGGCATCATGCTAGCTGCAATCAGCCTGCTGCGCGTTTGGCTCCCGAATACAGCAGATAACAGGATGCTCAGTGATGACAGAGTATGAAAAGACGCGTTGAAGTAAATGACCGACTTCACATCTTTACCAATCCTTTCTCCTAACAAACGCTCTGATAGAACTACGCATGCGCGCAGTTTGCTTACAGTACAGCCAGACGGTGCGGCATGCGTCGGACATACACTTTAATACAAATGTATACTAAAGGGAAATCTGTCGCTGCAGTCGCGACCGCCATGGCCAGCGCCATTGCCGCTAGCGGCATTCCTCGCCTACTTGGATTAGATAGCCATGTGGCTTCTTTTTGTCTCCAAGCCAAAATCAACAAAAAAGGGTTACATATTTTTCTTATTCATCGTGTATAAAGCTTCTGCATATTCACTGGCAAATTAACCTTTTTGGAGTTTTAATTTTACAATAACAAAACAAATTTTATGAACCTTCTACAATATTATTATTGCTTTTTTGCCGCCAGAGCTAACTTTCAGATTGATTGATTGATTGTGGGGTTTAACGCGCCGACGCAACGCAGGCGATGAGGCGCGCCGTAGTGGAAGGCTCCGGATGAATAATTTTGACCACCTGGGGATCTTTATCGTGCGCCGAAATCTCGTACACACGGGCGTTTTTGCTTTTCGCCTCCATCATAAAAGCGGCCGCCGCGGCCGGGAATCGAACCCGCGACCTCGTGCTCAGCAGCGCAACGCCTGAGCTAACTTTCAGCCTGTTCATGAGCCATGCCAAGGACAATTGGAATGTGTCGGCACGGCACACATGACGGAACGCTCGCCGAAGCGCGGCTCCCCTAGACAGTGGCGCCAGATTTCCCTCTGGTGTATATTAGTATGAAACTCTGTGGCGTAGGAGGCTATGTGCTTTGTTGTTCGTATTTCTTTTAATCCCCCCTGTACCTCAGGGGACCGTTCACCGGCGAGCGCACTGGGGCCTTCGAGCCATTCGACACCCATGGCGTAAAAGCCCGTCTGATGGGCGCGCTATACTATCTCTTACATTCTCCTTCCTTCACCTTCCTCCTCCCTACTGCTTGCCGTGTGAGCGGAAATAGTGCATCGGACGCGTGTACCAGAGGGCGCGAAGGCAGTGGCGCCATCTGTCATACCAGTGGGGTACTTTTGTCTGTATGCAAGGGCCGGCGGTCGAGGCGGTGGCGCCATCAGCCGGCCCAGCAATGTACCTTTGCCTGGCGTGACAAGCATCGCCGGACATTGCAAGCCCCTACACTCCTCAGCTGTTAAAAGAAGCAAAGGCTTTCAAAAGCAGCGCCAACATTCGCGTATTGTCTTAAGGGATACGTGGGAGCGGTGGGAACGCGGCAAAATTAAATTTATTTGAGCAAAGCCCTATTATATTCAACATGGTGAGTCGAGAGGGGAGGGAAAAAGCACGATTCGTGAATTGGTTGGCGGTTGCTTGGTTCAGTTGTATCAGGCGGTGCTGGCTTTCCACAATAATCTGGGAATTGATTTACCCGAGCACCGCTCGATACGTGAACTTAATGGCCAGTTTACCATGAATCTGTAAGTTGAGTGCCCCGAAGGAAGCTAACAAGGAGGCGCCACACCTTTTTACGAAGTGTCCAATGCCCGACTGCGAAGATTGCGTGGTCCAGAGTGAAGGGTTGGGCTTTTATATCGCGCATCGCCTTGAAAATGTGTCCCGCTCAGGCGCATACTTTGGGTGGCACATTGTGTAGTGTTGCCCATCTCCTACCAGCCCACATGACGCGCGCAGATGCGATCGCACGAAACTGAGCATGACTAGCCAAGCTATAGTCTTCGGTGACCATGTTGGGTTGCGGGATAATAGAGGGTCATCCGCTCTTGCTGGTCTCTTCGTGACACAAAATTGACCTTGGTGAAAACGCAGAGATGAAGAACAGTCGCTAACTACATGCCTGAAGACGATCCGGCTGTCAGGGAAAACTTTCACAGTAGGTGCCATGAGATCGGTGGCCTCGTTGCCCTTGTTGTTGTCATGGTTGCCACAGGAATTGCACTTAAAGACCTTGCTGGTGAGGTACTTAATTAGTCTGGTAGCGTTCCCACGCTTGCAATAGCTGCAGTGCTCCTTTAAAATCAGTCAAGATTGCAACTTGCAGCCGTCTGAATGACTTAAGCTTTCCCAAAGCAGCCGCGATCGCAACACACTCGCTGTCTGTGCGTGAAACAACAAGGTCTATAGTCGAGCCGCCCAGAAAAGTAGGAGAGAAGGTGTAGTTACGTCGCAGGGACGGCTGGGAGTCTTACATTTGGGTCGTATTTTCTGCGCAGCACACCCACACCCAGCCACTTGTCTTCACTCTCGTAGGTCGCTGTAAAATAGTGTACCTTAATTGAGCTCTTTCGGAATAATAAGAATGTACTCCGGAAATTACAATTCTGTATAGTCTGGGTGTTTATTATGCATATTCTGGGGTCCATCTGTTTATTCTGTGTGTTGATATCTGTGAGCCCTTTAACCCTCGAGAAAGAGGGGGATACGTTCAGGCGTCCAGCTAACGCTTTTAGTTGTTTGTTAGAAGAAATCCCGAAATTTGTATTGGAGCAATTTTGGGGTTACATTAGTAAAGGGCAAAACAAATGGATATATGAACGGGTTGAACACTTATTGAAGAATGTGTAAAAACGCGTAGTTTGCCCCAATCGAAGTCTTTTTTTTCAAGCGTTAGGCGCAACAATTTAATATATTATGCAGGCATTAAAATGGGTTACTGTATCAGAAAAAACCAACACACTCTTTCGAAGGGAGTGGAATTTTTTAAAATGAATTGATTGTAGGGTTTAACGCGCCGACGCAACGCAGGCCATGAGGCGTAGTGGAGAGCTCCGGATTAATTTCGTCCACCTGTAGATCTTTATAGTGCGCCGAAACTCATACACACGGCGTTTTTGCTTTTCACCTGCATCAGAAACGTGATCGCCGCGGCCGGAAATCGATCCAGCGACCTATTTTGTTTTTAAACGAAAGCAGGAAAAAATAATTTACTGTCTTTGTCCACTCAGTTTTGCCATTTTTAGGACATTCAGCAATATATTCGAAAGGTTCTGCCGAACGTTGAAGCATATAGATGCAGCAGATTGGCTTGGCGGCGGCGTATCCTGTTGGGCATTGTGGGCACCTCAGGGATGGTAACTTCAAAACATCCTTTTCGCTCTTTCCGCGACGTCGCAGATCGAAATCCTTAAAGGTGGTTTCGCGCACTTGTCCAAGCTACATTTATTTGCCGAATCTAAATGAATACATTATTCGGTGAAATATATATTGGGGATTCTTTAAAAACTTTCAATTTGCCTTAAAATTCCGACTAGAACAAGTCATGTTGTCGGGGCAGAACGCCTAATATAATTTTTTGATATTCTCACAGACTACAGGTATAAAGAAAAATACTTTCAAATCTCAAGAGCTGAGCAAGATACTGTGGATTTGTGAAAAAAGAATTTCGCCATTTTCGTCTGTAAGGTTTTTAATTTCCGATTGTTCCTCAATAATGAGCCCCTACGCCATGATAGGAATATACTCCCATTGAATCTAGGTCTAGCAGTTTCCGGCTGAGCCTTGATGAACCAGTCAGTCAGTCAGTGACTCAGTCGATCAGGCACTTCTTTTTTAAGCATAGACTAAGGCCATTCACTGCCCGTGTATCTCCTAATCTCCCCTGCTGGTGTGAAGCCACATATCTTACATGCGCAGAGCCGCGCAATCTGGTCCCAGCCTGAGGAAACAACGCGCTTGCGTATCAGCTATCGTGGCGGCTTTCCAAAGACCGGGCGGGACCGGGCTGTACGCCACTTGCTGCGGCCCACAAGCAACGCGCGGACCCGGATAAACACGGTCACTCTGCGAATGGCTCAGTGTCTTGGAAGGTGGTCTGTGGCGCCGGTCTGCCGTCGTACTGCGTCGGGCATGGGAGCGACGAACAGAAAACGTCTTCCCCTGGAACAACCTCCGACGACTTCACCAGACACAACTACCGCGGACCACAAGCTAGGGACTTGAGCTTGGCCCTTTTGGGGCTTCTGCAACGACCTGCGGGAGTTGGAAGGTAGTACGTGGCACCAGTCTTCCGCACGCACCGCTTGCACCCTTGGAGCGGTTGTGAACGGCGCCCGTATTCAGGCACACTTCCTCCTGACGAGAGCACCGGCGAGCGCGGGTCAGAGAAGCCAGCGGCAACAGAGAACGCACCGTTGCCAGTTCTCCTGAAAGGACCAGCCGGTCTTCGATGCTGGTCCCCGGCTCCTGTCGCCTGCCTCCATTGTTCGGAGCAGCAAATAAGCCACTGTTTCAGCCTGCGCTCCTGGCCGATAGCAGCAAGGCCGAATTGGTTCAGCGTGCGCGCGGGCTTACCGTTCGCTACGTATGTGACGGAATACACAGAATTGGATGCCCAGAGACGCAAACTTTTTGAAGATCTCTACACACACCATATACCAGTGCACACTACAACTGGCACATTACCGCTGAGACGAACCCTTATGTATCATAAGAGCTACACCATCTTTCAGATTTGTCTACTTGCCCCTGTGCCTTTCGACCGCCACGAAATGCCCACTAGTATCATTTCTGATACTTCGTAAGCATTTTTCTAAACTCTATAGCTCGATAACTCGCTTCATCGAGTACCAAAGGCAGTTTGGAAGATGGATTTCTCCGTCGTAAGTGCTCCCGGTTGGTCTGCACCTACTTACAATATGGGTGTAGAATACACTTTTTTTACCGGGTGTATGATACATTATATACCCACTTTATATGTAGGTATACACATACCTACATTTAAATTGGTATATGGTACATTATATAGCTACATTATCTATGTAGGTATATATATGTTTACTCTTTATGCGTTTATGATACACTATGTAATTTTGAAACCCTGGGAGAAAAAAAAAATTCTTCTCGCTTTTTTATTGTTTCAGTCACAAACTGCAGTGTAAAAAAGCATTAGAATTTTGTTCTATTGTTTTCATTGGTTGGGCGTTACAGGGTTAAAAATGTTTGTTGAATCGTTATTTATCACCGGGTTTATTTATCGCACCACCTCGTATTGCCCACAATCACAACCTCGCTATGCTTTATGATATTCCGGCGTGGCCCCGTCACCCCTGGGTGTTCGTAGTTCTTCCATTACATGTATGTTGAAAAAAGGGTGTAAGTGATAATAAAAATTTCGAGAATGGCTCAAATGCCTTCCCGGACACCATCCCATGTTTTTAGCGAAATGGTTCTTTGCATAGACTTCGCTTTTATTAGATCGAAATCCAAGTTTTCAAGCAATTGCACTAACAACTCGTACAAACGTAGATACCACGAAGGTACGATTAAACTCTGTGCTCTGGCGCACTTTGGCGAAGCAGCCCTTTCCCGAATAAACAACGCGCAGCCACACAACGGCACTTTCAAACTGTGTAGCAGCAATACGGGGCGCGCCGGCATTCATATACCCCTCAAATTGACTATTGGAGACTGAATGAAAGGGGAATAGATGGTAAAATCTATGAACGAATCTTAAAATGGCAGCCCATATTATAAACATTTTAGGTTTTTTTGTTGCTGTAACACAAAGTTCGCTTATATGCTCTTCCCAACAGAATATAAGAAACAAATATAGACGGGTTACTTGCCGCAAAGGAACCCAAAATCTTCGTTTTACCGTTTCAAGGCTTTAAAACAAAAATAAAGTGACTAGAACACAACTTTACAGGAACAGGACCGACGTTTTTGCCCTGGACAAAGATAGTTGCATTCGTAGAGTCACATAGGTATTCCAAAACAGCTTCGGATGAAGAACAAGTAGGTGGCGTCAGGGTTGCAAAATGGATGCTGAAAAGAAAGTGACCTCCGAGTCAACTTATTCCAGGGAGCCTTACCTTGCGCTAGCGACACGAAATCGGGCTTAACTGCACTTTGTTTTGTTAAAAAATTTGGTGCTTACCACATGGCTTTCCCACTGGGGCATGACTCATTAGATGGTAATGAAGTGTCAGAGAACCGCTGCCCGAGACCACACACCCATAGCTTCAACCATCGTACACTCTTAGTCAATTCCTGGTTATACAATCCGCATGCAGGCGGGCCGCCGCGTCAATTTAAAGCCGCTTATAAAGCGGCAGTTCAGGCTGCCTCGAGCACAAGCGGCCCGCAAAACACGCGGCCCACCGAACACGCGGCCCGGCGTTTAAGCGGCCATGTTAAAAGGGCCGCCTAACTAGAGGGCCACCTAAACCCCGGGGCCCAAAGTGTTCGGCGGGCCGCTAGCCGTAATTTTTCTACCGTAGCCGTATTTTTCTATTAGCCCGTTTGCTAATCTATTCCCGCTTACGAAGCGGCCCCCAAATCATACGGCCCCTCAAATAAGCGGCCTTGTTGCTTTTCATAAAAAAAAAGAAAAACAATTATTGCACTCAGCCAGGATCGGTTCTATCCGTTTTTTTTTCGTCCGCATTGACAGGCCAACGCCAGCACCCCGTGGTGAATGCTCTAATATACGCTACGTTATACAAGACACACAAAGTATTCATAAGCACATTCACGTAACCCTACGGGGAATCGAACCTGGGTCTACTACAACACATCAAGGGGCGATCAAGAGGCGGAATCATAGCCACTGCGCCACGACCCACGGGCTGCTGGGGAGTGCAAACATGGGCTTATAAGTATTCTGCATGCTGTTGCGCGTCAAGCAGGAGTCTTAAATAACACATTCGGCGGCGAGTGGCTTTCTTTAGACCACCGTTTTTGAATCGCTCTACCAAAGAGGCATAATACAAAGTTTTGCGGGAATTTAAGTACACTGGTACGAGCGGAAACCTTTTGACATGCTGTGTCCCCGTTCCAACAGTATGATGCGCCGTGCGGGGATTTATTCAACCCATGCAAACGGAATTGATAACAGGTATTCTGCCTTGTTACCAAAGTTTTCTTGGCCATTGGTGGAAAGTGCCCCATATGACAATGCTTGCAAATAACTAACACGTAAGGCGCACTGTTGTACTGCAAATAAGAGCTGTCTCGTCACGAGTGGCAAGTATACCAAGCATGAAATGGTGTACAAAAATTTTTTGCTCGTCGTAGCTCTTCTGATGGTGCGGTTACATGCTTTGACCTTTCTTTTTGTAATAGGGGTGCAGTAGTAAAATACCCATCTGATAATGTAATGAAGCAATATTAAATCACCCACTCTACCTAAACATTGTGTCGCGACGCCTGCAGAATTGCTGCGTCGACGCCCAGGTAAAGAGCCGTTGGGAGGCCATATACTGCGTTTTCTTTTATGGATCGTGAGCACACAACAAATATCTTAGCGTTTTCTCGCGCAGGCCAGATACGCGCCCGGCCGTGCAACTTGTAACGCCCTGCTTTTCCAGACAAATGCTGGTTTCGCGGGAAGTTTCACCTTTATTCATTATAATATCGTAAATGAAGATAATTGGTCAAACAAATTTTGAGAAACTAAAGATTAGGAAAAATATAAAACAATGACGAAAAATGGCGACCTGTATAACGATTTGCATTCCACAATAATGCAGATTTAGCTGAAGTTACGCTTTTAATAGTTATCATGCGTAGATGGAGATAATTGGTCGAACAGAATTATGAAAAACTAAAGAACAAGGACAGTAAAAAATACGGAAATGCTGAGCCTTGTTACGCCCTTCTTTTACAAAAAATGCAGATTTGGCGCAAGAAAGTGATTGATAGGTAAATGGAGATAATTGGACGGACCGGGCTTGAAAAACCAATAAAATTGGCTCTAACAGACTTACACTCAAGAGAAGCGGCATAAAATTGCGGCGAATTAGCAGACAATTCTCGGAATTCGTGCAATTTTTTAAGTGGCCTCGTTTCATTCGCGCTTCCGTTATTAACGAGTTATATTATTGTACGCGGAAGCGCAAAGGTCGCGGTTCAGCATTTTCAAAATTTTCAAGGCAGTTCACCAAAACCATAGCATTTGGGGATGAACGCACCCTAGAGCATCAAAAGTTTAAGCCGTATAAAACAATGCCACAAATAAATGGGTTGCAATGGCTGCAATTTCCCTAAACATTTTTAATTTGTGCCCTTCTGGAACATCTTCATGACCTGTTTTATGCAATGAGGTTTTACCTTCATAATCTCAGTATATTGCAACCTAATTTATCAGGCCTCAATGCGCATACCACGAAAAAAAAAAATCCCTTATTTATAATGCCATGTTACAAGCAAAGCTGTAAAGCAAGTATCTGTATACCTTAAACCTATCCGGATCTTGAATGATAGTTATACTCATACAAGCTTGGGACACGAACAGAGAACTGAGTTGGGTATGTAAAAGTTAAGTATTTTGTCATTCCCCGAATTCATGAGCATGCACAAGTGTGAGATGAAAATACAAAATTACACCATGTCGAAGTAAGATGTTTTCTTTTATTTGATATCCAAAATACAAATATGAAACACAAACGACTTATACTGAAATAACAAATACAAAAATTTGCAGATTGCCCTTATGGAACACACAAATGAAAATATTTTGTGCAAGAGCAAATAGGCCTGTCAAGATAAAATTATTGTTTTATTTATAGAATTTTCAACAGCTTGCTGTTTACAAAACAGGGAGTAAACTCGTCTTTTTTTAGGCTACTGACTGTATAACGCCCAACGTTTGGCCTAAAGCTGACGGGTATCTCATGTCCTTAAAGCAATATATTTCCAAACAAAGAAAAAGTACTTTTTCTGGGCTTCAATTATGGTCCAGGTACACCACTTCCGATGATGTAGATGGCCTTTGTAGAATCGCCCCAAGCAATCTTTGGGCCGGGAGCTGCTGCTTCTGGAATTTCGTCACCCCTGGAATGGGAAAAAGCGTTGTAAACATCTCCAAAACGTTAAGTCACGGGTAGCAATTTGTTGTGTGGCACTGCGTGAAGAAACGGCAGGTGAATAAGTGACCAGGTACAAAAGGGTGGCGTTATTTATCGGTGGTAAAACAGTATAGCCTGAAGGGGGGCAGCAGAAGTATTACCAACGCGTTAGCAGATATGTGAAAATATAAAATCAGGTAAGTGCATCGCTGTAGTTTAGGCAATTATTTCTTTCTTACTGCTTGTAGATTCAAACGCTCTCCAAAAGGACGTTTTTTTCATATACATAGGAAGGCCAGCGCTTTTTCAGTGCAAAGGCGTGCGAGAAAACGTTGCCATAATTTTATTTGACGGAGACACGTCAATTGCACGTCGAAAAGAAAGTCTGTTCGCTGTTACATACGGAGGATAATGTGCCCTAGTTTATTTTTATGAAACAATTGCCACCAATAGTATGGCGCAAAACATTTTATTGAAGATTGAAGAAAATTGATAGCAATATCTTTTGTAAAGCATAGGTAAACTGCACGCACCGAGCAACAGCCAGCGCATCTGTAACAACATTAGAAGCCACCCTTCGAGCGACCTCCACGCCGGCGACGCGCCGCGTGTGCGCTGCCAATGCTATCATGTTTCTGCAAACCGCGAGTTGACACTCCAACAGACGACAGCTGTGGCGACCACAACAATATCGGTGCTGGTGTTACTCATAATGTTTCTTCATGTGAAAACTTTACCACTTAAACGCACCGTAATGAAGTTTACAAATCGCCACAGAATCCAGACTACTCAACGCGCCAGAAAAGTCACTAGCCGAAACGATGACGCGAAAACCTAGTTATAAAAAAACGTTACATAACTTTTTGCTACGCCTACCGAAAATGGCAAGCAGTGGCCATGGAATATTGAAAAATACAAAATTCAAACTGGGTTTTATGTGCCTTGACCTGGACAATGAAACGCTGGAAAAATGCAATTTCTTTACGACACCACGGTACTCTTTACGGCAACGGAAGTGCATCACATGTGCAAGCGTTTTCATTTTTCGCCTGGATCCTAAAACGGCCGTCGCACAGGGAAACCTAGTCATCTCTATAAAGCCCTTCAAATTTACCGTACGGCCCCGGGTATCGGAGAACGGTTTTGGCGCGGGCTTCTTACGACGACGAAAGAGGCATAATTTCATGGCCTTTACTAATTGTCTGCAAACACCTATTTTTTACAGTCCGCGCCCCCCACCCCTCGGAAAAAAGAAAAAAGAAGTCCAGGGATCTATCCTTTCGTGTTCAACCGGGCTATGGCCGCAATACACACACGAGCCGGCTTGAAATGTCGTCGCTTTTCGGCTTGCGTGACCGGTGGCCCTAATATTCCCATCGCATTTGCAATTGTTTCCACTGTTGCACGACCTCGAAGCACACATTCGATGTCAGCGGAATCGAACGTGGTCAAGGAAGTGTGAACGCTCGGAACTAAGTATGAACTACACAGAGCAAGAGTCAAAGGGCGGGACCCCAACTTGCTCCGCGGCCAAATTCCTCGCACGTGCGCGATAGAGACAAATCACCGTACGACAACCTGCCGCGCGCGAACTTTTTTCCACTCCTACTGCGCATGTGCGCGCGAGACATTTTTGAAGGTTTTTCGGCTTTCGCCGCGTCGTCGGGCGCGCGTCGTCGGCCACCGCAAAAGTAAGCTCGTGGGCGATTGTGTGAGGAGGAATACGCGCATCCGCCGCAAGCCACACATATCGCTCGGAGCTTCACGATTGCCCCCCTTTTTTATTTATTTCTGGCGTCAGGCTGTCTGCTAGTTTATAGCCGTGACACTGGCCGTTGGCGCAGCATATAAGCGTGATGCAACCACCTGAGGTTTTGTCACGGAAAAGAAACCTGTCAGGGCCTCTTATATCACGGTATTGAGACTGTCCACCGCATACAACTAGGACGCCATCCGGGACGCGACTAAGAGTGTAGGCTTCAACCACTCTGCCCACAACTACCCTTCCATCCCCAAACGTGGCCGGGGCATACTAGAGCAAAACAAGCCCTCCAGAAAAATATGGTTGCCGTCCTTCCCAAGCTAACCAAAGAAGAAGCCACATAATACCGAACGCTGCAGGTAAACTTGTTCTCACACGCCACACAGTACCAGAGGATACGCCCCATGTTCCTAAGCTGCGACTGCAACTTCTGCTCCGGGACATCAAACTCCCTGTACCATTTGGTGTGGAAGTGTAAGGGTGTTGCGGAACTGCCAGAAGACCCCGCATCGGCACCGGAGCAGTGGGAGGGCCTGCTGACCAGCGATGTCACAGAGAACCAGCGCGGCCGTGTCACCCAAGATATTTGACCTGGAGCTCGCTATAGCATCCAGAATCAGGACCGCCACCAACCATGGATGACCTACAACCATCACCCCATTATTTCTTTCCATTCTTTAAAAGCAATAAAAGTTTATTCCTCTTTCTCCTCCTATTACCCCACGCAGCGATCCGGGCATT
Source organism: Haemaphysalis longicornis (assembly GCA_013339765.2). NCBI lineage: Eukaryota > Metazoa > Arthropoda > Arachnida > Ixodida > Ixodidae > Haemaphysalis > Haemaphysalis longicornis. The sequence goes on along the minus strand of CM023450.1, from coordinate 209,592,737 downwards.
GTAGTAGAGCGAAAAGAATCCGATTTAATTTATCTACGTAGTCTGAGTCTCACCAGGGTGTCACGCCATACACCTGGGTGTCATCACGGCAGCTCCTCCTTGACTGCGTGAAAGCAGTGTTCACGGCGTTTTCGGTACTTACGCCGAATACATTGCTCTAAAAATTGTGCGGCCGGTAGATCCAAAACTACTTTGTCTCGCTAAACGGTAACCGGTACTGCATTCAGCATTGTCTCGGGTGAAGCTAGCGCTCGTGGAGCTGTGAAGTTCACACCAGCATCTAGCATCACGCTGAACATAAAGACATTCACTGTGTGTCGATGAACCATTACTGATAATTTTTTTCGCCATAAAACTTAAGTTTCTTTTAACCACTTCCGTGCTGACGCTCCAGTAGAGCGTAACAGGCTTAGTTTATCTTTCTGCTGATTCAGGCGAAAACAAAATGGCTCCATAATGCTAAAAGATGCTCCTTATTGCTAACTTTGAGCGACGGCTTAGCTGTTCGGGCTTTGCAAAATGTGTTGGGGCAAAGAATTTCACAGGGACATACACGTATGTGTGGCGACGGTAAGCTTAGACATTGGCGGCGCGAACTGTAGAGTCTTCTGACGATGCCGCATAGCTGCCGCTTCGACACCGCTCACCTCCGTATTCTGGAGTCTGCGGCGCTGAGCCTGTGCAAGGGCAGCACGTGTATATATATATATATATATATATATATATATATATATATATATTATATATATATATATATATATATATATATATATATGTATATATAGCTGCAGCGGTTAACGAAGAACTTACATCGTCTCAGGAAGAGATCGCATCCTCGGTGTGAGCACACGAAGGCAAAGGCTACTACGGCACCGACTCGTTTCGGGCCGCCGCGGCTGAGAGCGTCTCATCCGGAACTTGCGGCCCTTCGCATTCCTCCCAACACTTCCGCCATATCTCCCCCATTTCCCTCGTAGCTCTGTCTTCGGCGTCCGCCTCATTCTTTCGGTAATATCGAGGGACGATGGCGAGGGAGGCCACCAGACCACAGGAGCGTATCCTTAACACTTTTAGGGTCAAAGTTTTTAGCAAAATGCGACCCGCCCGGTCTATTTTTTATTGCTGTTTAAATTATTCGGACGAATGCACTTCGAAAAAATTTTTGTAATTTTTAGGGTTTCCATAAAGGCATAAAATATTTCTGTTGTTATATATACGTGGTTTATTCATGAGTAGCACAAAAAATTCTGATTCTAAAAATTCTAAAAGAACTTCGGAAAAACCCATCGGCAGGGCAGGCTTAAGAAGCGGGAAGCGCCGGAAGAACGAAACAAACCAGCAACTGCTGCGCCCACGCCTGACCAAATCCGCAAGAAATACCTGGCGCACCACTGTAGTAAAGCATTAAGAAAGAAAGAAAAGTCATCGGCGCAAGAAAGAAATTTCCTTAATTTTCGCAGTGTGGCAGCACATGCCAATGGAGAGGAAGGATAAAAGAAGGCGCGCTCTTTACACATACAAGCGATTACGTACATGTACGCCATTGACCAGTTTAAAGGTGTTCGCAGGGGACGTACATGCACAGAGGTCAAAACTGTTAACAACAAAGCGCGAACGTGTGGCTTTCGATACGTGCAGCGCAGCCTGCTGATAGCCACCGGCGTGACCAGCGAGAGTACCTGACGGCGCTACGGCGGCTTGGCGTGTGAAAGGTATTGCCGATGCTTCCTTGTTTTGAGAGGAGAGATTCAACACCAAAAGTCCCGCACCACGACCGCCGCCAACGCCTATTTAAAACTTTATCTGACGCTGATAACCACCGCAGTCTCGTTTTCGCCTTTGGTATGGTTCCCACATTCCCCGTTTTTTATATTCGAACCATAGTAAATGCTACGACAAGACTGCGCTGATTATCCGCGTAAGATAACGTTGAATATAGGCTTTGGAGGCGGTGGTGGTGAGGGACGTTCGGCGTCGAACCTTGCCCCCAAAACACGGAAGCATGGGCAATACCTTTCACTTGCCAAGCCGCCGCAGCGGTTTCACATAATCTCGCTGGTCACCCCGGTTACTATCAGCAGGCTGCGCTGCACGTATCGAAGGCCCCGTGTTCGCGCGTTGTTGTTGACAGTTTTGACCTCTGTACATCATTGACCCTGAAAGGGTTTGAAGAGCTGGGCAGTAAAATGGAAGCGCACGCAAAATAAAATTTCAACATTGACCCGCCTCTGCAAACTCCACTGTCCTCATAATGTTCGCAATGTTTACTGCGAAACTATCGCACCCTATCCGAAATCGTCAGCGGCTAGGCAACTGTAGCGTGCCTTCATACTTGCTTGACCCTCATCTTGACCCTCATAAAGCAAGCAATGGGTACATTTGGAATTGTCCCACTTGTTTGGATCTGTAATGTTTTGTTTTTTGCTAAACAAATTCACACAGCAGATGGCCCAGTAATTGTTGCAAACTTTATTAAGAGTAAGAAGGTCCGAAAAAAGGCATTTCAATAGCAGCCAGTTTGTGTTTTTAATGTTTTCGCAGGGTTGTATATGTGCCTTCCGCCCTACGTAATAGTCTTGTTAACAGCTGTCGTTTGAGAAAACGTTTTTAAGTTCACAAGTTTCTGTGTGTGACAACGTATCCGCTCCAGCGACGTTTGAGAAGCAACTAGACCACCTTAATTTCCACCACTACAGAACCTCCATCTTTAAACTAAGCTGGTCTGTATGTACATAGCCATCACGTTCAAGGTGGCTTAACTCATGTTTGGCGTTAGGGAAATACACAGCTTCGCTGCTGACCTCCACGGGTTTACAATAATACCTGACATAATCCTGAGAGAGATCTGGCACAGCGCAAACATGCCTTTCCTCGCGAGTTTCCGGGTGAATGACGCTGAGCTTCAGCTTGTTTGAGAATGGCCATTTAAGAAACTCGTCATTTTGACCCTTATGCAACTGTAAGCGCAAATGAAGGGCCACGCTTCCACTAATGTTTCTAAAGGCTACTCCCCAAGAAACGTAGTAGCGCCGTAGATACACTTTCTCGCCCATAGTGTTTGACCAACCGTTCTTAAGTGCCTTGTCTTTGTGCGCCGCGTATCCTGTTACAGTACACAACTGCATATTGGGGTATTGAACCGATGTCAGTACGGAGGATATGGAGGCCATAATGCATTCGCTCCTTTCATTGGAAAGAGCTTTCAGCTCAGTTACGCTGTGGTCCAGAGATTCTAACAGTTTGACGGAGGCCGCTCTCACTTCTCTTGTCACCTCGTTCAAGTGATTCAGGTTGTGGGAAAGGTCAACCAGTTTGTCATTCTGGGAGTCACCCTGCAAGGACAGCTGAGCAAGCTTTGCATCTATTTCGCCAACTCGCCGTTCAACCCTTTTTTGGAATGCCACTAAGTGATTTTCATCGTTTTCGGCTGTGACCGCTAGTGCTTCAGGCACCGCACACAGTACAAACTCGGTACAGCCGGATTTCAGGTGTGCGCACAGGTCCCGCCATAGGACCGTTGCCAAGCACGTGGGGCAGCGCGACCGGTGGTGTTGGCAGTCGTGGCGAAAATGTTTGGCGACTTCTGAAGCTGGAAGGACGACATGGCAGCCACTGGCTTCGTTCCAGCAATGTACCTGCGCGGAGAAGAGAATGAAAAAGGTAAGAACAGAATGAACTGACACCCTGGTTTTAAATGCATTGCGTTTATTTTTGTCGAAATTCTGAGTTCTGCGGCATTTCATGTGTATTTTAAACTTTTCATTTCAGCGAGCCCCAGTGGGATGGAGAAAAGCAAGGCTTGGAGTCGGTTTTTGAGAACGTCATTGGTCCTAGGCCTAAGAATTGCGTACTACGTAGCGACTGAAACAGATGAAAGATTGACATTTTTGGAACTGACAAAACTGAGAATTCCGCCCCAGATTTGTCTTCACTGCATGAACTTTTATTTTGATCTTGCCGTTACGTTACCGTCCTGTGGTGGAGTTACGAAGGTTCTGCGTCCATAACATTTTGAATTTCTCGAATAACTATGGTTGCGTACCGCCGCATGCTTAAGCACAATTTCACAGAGGCGTCTTCATCAGGTTTAAGCATGGCGATAAAATTTGAGAACTTGCCGGCAATCGCGCTTTTTATGTTACTTTTACTGGTGTTGCAGGGCTTTCGCACTTTAAAAACATACGCTGAATCTGGTTGGCCTATTTATTTAAAACAATGTTAATGCTCCCTGGAAACCGAAATAAACAGAGAGTTTTATTGGAAGCTTCCAATTTCGAGAGGGATAGCCTGCTGGCTGAAAGCGGCTAAATACCAAAATTTTTGCCGCCCACTTTGTTTTTCCCACTTTGCGGCCCATTATGTTTTTTAGGACAAGTCTTTCCAGAAGATGGCCGACGGGTTCATGCTGGGAAAACGTTCTCGATAACAAAAGTGCCTATAAGAGAGGGGGTAGATTGCTAAGCGGCTTGCTACAAGCCTCGCGTTTCTTGCAACGTAGAATTTAGCGGCTACCCTCTTATTTCAGAATAAAAAGCGGCACTGCTCGGTTGCACGTGATATAATGGTGTCGATAATACCCCATGCAAAGTGTGCGTACACGGTCCTTTGTAGGATTGCGGAAGTTCACACTAACTCCTTTGAGTCCTTTTCAAGTTTTCGGAGTAATAACGCGCCGGAGTGGAGGGCTGTGATTTCAATTAAGACTATCAGGGATTGTTTAACGTGCGCTGAAAGCTTGACACGCACGTGTTTCTGCTTTTCTCTCTATTATGAAAAGCAGCCGCCGCGGTCGGGGACCTACCCGCATTCTAGGGCTGAGAAGCACAACGCGTTAACCCCTGAGCTACCACGGAGGGCTTTTGGAGCCCTTCATCAGCGCACACGGAGGTGATGATCTGGCAGTCTGAGTAAAATGCCATGAGTCATGCACGCCAGTATCTGGCCGCTTGCCGTATCAAAGCGAAAAGGCCCACGCGACAAGTTCAGAAGCTTTAGTATTCTTCCGCTACCGCTACCCATTTTGGGCGTATGTAAAGCTTCAATCAGTGTAATGCAGAACGGGCATCCTAGCAAGGATCAAAAACTTGTCAATCTCTGCACGCAGACAAAACCAGAAATCTCTGACTCAAAATGTGAAGCTACCGCCTTTCAGTGACTGAAATCTGCTATCATACATACCGCCACGGGATCAGCAGTTTTTTGCAGAGTATTTCCCGCTAGGATGCTCCACGTGGCGGTCTTACGCACATACAGGCAACTGATGCAATAAATCGCCTAAGGTGTTTCAACACGGCGCCGGTACCATGGACACTACTATTAAAAAGCTGTCATTGCCATTAAAAAATCCCTAAACCCGTTTCAGAAGATTTATAGAAATCTCGCAAGGCTGTCAGCAGCGCCTATCGCATAAGTTCGCAGTCATTATGAATAAACGTTTAAAAGAGCGACTGAGAGGGCATACCACCGTGTGGAAACAGAGTTATGAGGCAGTTCGATACAGAGGCTAATTCGACTTGAAAAGTTGTTGATGCTATTAAACGAGGCCCGCCTACCTAACAGAAAGAATAGGCAAAATAACACCACCTCACCTTTCGGTTTAGAATGTTCTCGGCGGGGAACGCCTTGCTCGTGACGTCTTCTGTGGCACAAACATCACCGTCCAGGGGACACGCACACCCACCCTTGGTAGCAGAGCCGTCGTAGCATGTCCCGCATAAGATGTGCCCGCAGAGAAGGGTATAGGTCGATCTAGGAATATTCCCGCACGCATCGCAAATCCTTGCTGAAGGAATGGGATCCACAAATTTCAGTGGCCTTTTTTCTATGTCATCCAAATATCCGACGAGCATAAACTCGTGGTTGCCATGAGCCATATTCATCGGTGGGTGGATCCGTGGAGCGTAGGCGCTCGCCCTTATTCTTCGAAGCCCTTCCGGCGCGACGGGAATCGCTTGCTTGTTGAGTTTTGGCGCAGCCGTCGGTTCACTGCGTTGCAAGATATCCCAACTGATATGCCTCGTTGAGTGTTCTGCGCGCCGGCAACGCCTACTAGATGGTCTGTACACCTTCTGAAAGTATCTTATCTATCGGGAAAACAATGCGCCTTTTGCTTGTCTTGATGGCATAAAAAGGAAAAAGGTCACGGCGGCATTCAACAGCAAGGTTTTAATACTCGACGCGAAACGTCTAGTGAGGATGTGCAGGCCACCATTTCTATTTTTATATATTGGAACATGTGGCTTCGTCCAGGTGCCTTAAACTTGCTTTTTTGTAATTTTCCTACCAATAATAGCTCTTTTACGACACGTGTGCAAGTTCTAAGAAACACAAATTCAACAAGGTCAGTTTATTCTAGGACGTAACCAGAAAGCGCTCCATCAAAGAACTCGCATTAAACCGGGCCCCATTTCCTTGCAGGTGGCGTTCATGAGATAAGCTACAAGAGATCACGCATAAATGTCGCCAGAGTAAAAATACTACAGGAAGCCTCACATAGGCACACAGCTTCACGTTACCCATATAGTGGGAGTTCGTTCTAGTGTTCGTCATCTGAGAAATTCGGAATGAAAATATATATCGATTTTAAACCAACCGATCAACTTTTTGCCCTATTTTCTGTTTAGAAAACAAGTGACTGGGCATGAAACCGTGACCTGTGACACAACGGGTGTAGATGAGTTTTTATGGGCGCTGAATCTCCAACGTAGAGAGCACGCTTAAGCTGTATTTAGCTTTGTAATGCAGAAACAAGGCTATCGTTCATCGTGGTTAACCACGCGTAGTTTTTTTCCGGTAGTACATAGTTGCCTGCCCAATCGGGAAGTTGAAGTTGCGGCCATGGCCGGGAAAACCGTAATATCCGAATGTTAAAAATTACCCCACCTTCCCGCGAGGGGAACCCTGTGGAGATGCGACGCATCTTGGGGGTTGACTTGGTGTTTCCGTTGGGTTGATTCTCTAATCGCGTGAAACGTGTGAGGAACGCGTATAACCTATTCTTTGTCAATCCGTGTACGGCAGCGGCTTCACGTTAACGAAGTTCAGCATCGGCTGCTCGCTTCAACCATTTGCGTTCGGTATCACGTTTACGAAGTTCGGAATCGGCTGCTCGCTTCAATCGTTTGCGCTCAGCATCACTTTCACGCCCCTTCGCAGCCTTGTCTTCAGTGGTGCTAGCATTCTTTTTATCACAGTGATCGGTGCTTGTTACGGTTGCGCGGGCGATAGCAGAATTGTTACGCTCCATTCAACGTATCGATGGAAATCGGAACGCCGGTGCTCGAACGACCGCGGCTATGACGCAGCGTGGCGCGGCTATGACGCAACACAATCCAACACAATCCACTTTAATCCAATCCAATCCAAATCCAATCCAATCAATCCAATCCAATCCAAGCCAAGCGAAGCCAGCCAACCCAATCGAATCCAATCCAATGCCCCTCGCGTGAGAGTTCCCTATCGGAGAGGATAGGGGGTGAGCCGCGGAGAGCGCAGCTCGCGCGGCGAGAAGAATGGGGGAGGGGTGTGGACGGACAACAACGCCGAATGGAGGGACAAGGCGAGTGAATGAGATGCAGTCGCATCTAAAAGTGAATGACTCATTCACCAGAAATTTCGCCGCCCGGCGTTCAGAGCACTCAAACGGATTCGAAATTGCCGACGAGATAAAGAGAACACATTAATGTTTTTCGATAGAAACAAAAATCATGAAAATTTTACACGGGATAGACATACACGCAGGGCGTAGGGAATGCCAGCCGACTATGCATCCTGCTATGGCACGTTTAGTTTACAGTGGCGCTGTCAAATGCGTAGCCGGTAGGGGATGTTTTGGTGACAGAACACCCCGATCGCTCGAAATTTTAAAAGTGACGCATCCCACCCTTCTTTTGGGCCTTTTTTTCACTCATACTTTTACACCTTGATGTATAAACTTATATTTAAACATTTTAAAAAGTATTGTTTCAGGTGCAGTCTATGTTATATTATTCGTTTTTTATTTGCGGGTGTAACACCCCCAGAAATATATTTCTGGATACGCCACTAAGCCCTGTAATAGTCTCCTTTCCCATCGATTGTTCATGTCAGTGCCTCAAGATAAGCAGCGCCAAAGAGACAATGAAAAGAAAAGAAAAACATTTGCGCTTGTGGGTGAATTTACCGCGGGATTCCGCACTGGCAGCAGAGGGTGTTACCACGGTGCTGTCCCGGCACATTGCCAGTGGTGTGACATGCATTTGGCTATTTCACTTTACTCGTGTACAAGTTAAGAACGGCAATAGCTCGTGCAGTTTTGTCACTCCACCGAACCGCGGCCTCGGATGTCAGGGTGAACGCGCGTTTTGAAGGAAGATTGCGCTCAAAGCGAGATATCTTCAGCTTTTCCTTACGTAGTTTGCTTGACGATGCTGCAGTGGATTATAAGCAGGCTAAGTCAGAAAAGTCAGTGAAACGGCTCACTTCATGTTCAAAATACTCCCTGTAAGTCGAACTCGCGCCATGTGGAGGAAGGGCCGGCTGCAAGGAGAGGTCAATGGCAACTTCTTTCGTTCTTAAGTTGCACCCGCGTATAATACGAGTCGTGTGACAGGTGGCAGTGCGTCTTTCGAGTACAAAAGCTACACGCCAGCCACTGAGAGCTCTGATTCTTTCCAGTCGGCCTGTCGAAGTAAATTCGCAGTGAAAATTTAAAGAAAGTAAGCAGGCCAATTAACGAAAATCACATGTAGAAATTGATTGATTGATCTTGTTGGGTTTAACGCGCAGACGCAATGCAGGCGATGAGGCGCGCCGTAGTGGAGGGCTCCGGATTAATTTTGACCACCTGGGGATCTTAATGTGCGTCAAAATCTCTAACACACGGGCGTTTTTGCTTTTCGCCTCCATCAGAAAAGCGGCCGCCGTAGCCGAGAATCGAACCCGCGACCTTGTGCTCAGCACACTTGTAGAAATGAATGAATGCATGAATGAATTTATTCAGAAGAAGAGGTAGAACGTTTCGTGAGGGTGAAGGGGAGGAAGTTGAGGCGAAATAAACCAGCGGGAGGACGGAGTTCAATCACAAGGCGTGTCTGCCAAAGGCGTTGCGACCACAACGCGTTGCGACCCTTCCCCATATGATACGGGGATGCATCAAAGCCCCTTTCCAGCAAGTTGGCTAAATGAGAAATGTTAGGAGGCGCTGGCGAGCTCAGACCACAAGATCCAAAACTCGAAACCTCACATGAATTCACAAACATGTAGCACAAGTTTCTCCATGACTGACGGGCCCGGATCGTTCTGTTCACACGTTTTCATATCTTTCCCAAAGTGGACCGCGTTACCACGCGATAGAAGCCGCTACAACCAGCTTCGTGGACTCCGTGTCTGTAGCGCGAACTCGGCGTCTGCCCTCCCCACTGCAGGCGTGAACACACGCAAGCTGTCTAGGTGAACTGCACCAAAGACATCAGTCCACCAGCGCTGGACAGAGTGTTCTGCAAGGTGAAGTTGGCTGACGCCGGGCGCTCCTGACGACTTGCATGGTCACGGGCGCTCGGTATTTTCTCTTGGTATTTTTTTGCGAGCTCCCCACTTTGTGAAACTCCACGCGCAAGGCTAGACGATGGCGGGTGCTCATCACAAGGCGCACGCTCATGTGCGGTCGCCTGGACTAAGTACCTCTGGACGGCGGAACTTTATAGCTTAATTAGCTCTGCTAACAAACACATTTAGAAGTCCGCAAACACGAAGCACACTCTCCCAATTCTAGTTACGGTATCAGAAATAATAATAGTCGACGGGTGCTTCATGTCATATCATGTCGTAGCATATAATAAACCGAATGGGCACCGCCTGCTGCACCGCGTCCGACGACCGCGTCGTGAGCTCGGCTTCGGGCCAGTGCGTTTGCTCTGTCTGAAAGCCCTAGCAGCTAGGAACACGAGAAGGGAGCGCGTGCATCCATGCCATGTGTCTCAGTAATTCTAGCAAACACTTAATTCTGTCACAGATACCCTTTGCATTGAAATCGCCGCGCTCAGCAAATCTAGATATCATACTGAGATACATGATACCGAAAGCTTCCACTTACCTTCTTCTAACATGTATCGCAGCGATCGCACATTGCGTCCAGGTGGTGCTGTATTGCCTGCTGTCAAAAAGTAGTATCCATCGCCCTAAATTCCTATTCATATTTATCTAGAGTCTGTATGGTATTGCGTTGACATTGGGCACCGGAAATTTGTTACCGGCGTATGTGATTGTCTACCTTCATACCTCCCAACGTTTGTCCCTGGCCTACACAATTCCCTGTATATTGTTTCTAAGCAACACCCCACTGCTGCTATATTCGTAATGGGTAATTCTAACGTTCCGCATATTTCTTTATCCTCAGAAGCCCCCGAATCCACCCCACCTTCATCTCAATGTATTGAATTGTGGGATCTTTTATTCTGTTTTTTTTTCACCTAGTTTGCGGGCCGACTAGAACATCGCAATCAACCTGAACAGCTAATATAGTAGATGTAACATTAAGTACGCATGCTGCAGTTCTCCCAGCCCCTTATTTCATACGTAGAAGGTATCGACCACTCACTCCTTTCAATTAGCATATACTTACCACTAAGCAGGGCTACGACTTCAACTAAGTAACTCCGCCGCTACTCGAGAGCAGTCCTTTAAACCATCAACAATAAGCTAGCTTGCTTGCTGGACATTTTTTGCCGCACTTTGCTGCGCTTACCCTTCAAGAATACCAAAACGTATTCCCAAAAATTTTGCACAGAATAAATCTAACCCGAAGGGGCCTTGGTCAAGTAGCACTGAAAGAGGCTACCTAATAAAAAATAGCGATGCTGTCGAGTAGATACAAAATCCCCAAATAATGCCCGATGGAACTCATGCACAGCTGCCAACAAGAGATTTATTATAACAATAAACCATGGTTAAATTTTGTCCTTTGCTTATGTGGTGCTGCTTTCTTTTGTCCTTATATTGACCCTAAAAAATTTTAGGGTCAATATAAGCACAGGGGGGCAATGTCTTGTGGGGCAAGGCATTGCCCGCTCACATGAGATGGTGACACTGCCCATCCCCATGTCCGTGAACGTTTGAGTAAATTCTGTTTCATGAGAGCGTGCCGTTACGTTTTGGGTGTTCGGCTTCACATCCCAGGGCCTCGGGAAGCTCGCATTTTTAGAAAAAGCTAAGGCTGGTACCAGGGAAACCGACACCGATTCGACATTTGAAAGAGAGGCATTGACGATTCGTATTACTCGTCGCCATTTAAACCTGTAAATACGCATTTAAAAGACATTATTTGAGCCCGACATTATCTTTTACTTCAGCAATCTACCCTCTGTAGTCGAAAAGACGAACCAACCATAAGCAAGTAAGTACGAATGATTACCTCACTTACAATGTGCAACTGATGGTAGTATATTTTTTTCCACGTGACTGAAACAATTACAAATGATTTAGAACTCAACAATGCATTTCTGGACGTCTTCACTACCATCTAACAGTTCTTGCCAAATATTTCTTCCAGTCTTGTCATTTCACGCACAGGTAACTGCTATTTGCAAAGTCTGTTTACAACCTCTTGAGTTGCAGTCAAATTTTCTCATTGCATTTCTTCTGGGTGAAACAGGATACGTGAAGTGACACTCCTCACTGCTTGCTACCAGCGTTCGTCCTCAGGTTCCATTTTATGCATGACAAAGGTGCAGCAAGTGCATCTTAGCTGGAACCCACAACCGACAATATGAAGACTAATTCGCATACTGACAACAAGCACTCCTAATGACTGCCTGGTGCTGCACAAATCCAGCACCGTATTAGCTGCTACCTACCAAGTTTCTGCGGAGTAGAAAGGTAAACAAGGTGTCCTGTATAATGTTGCACACAACCAGCACCACATAGAACAACATAGCGTACTTTCAAGCTTCTGGCTACAGGAAAGAAAAAAAAACAAAGTACCTTGTCACTTACCACACAAGGCCAGCACCACGTAACCAACAAAGCGTACTTCCAAGCTGCTGGGTCTCGGTAAGGTAAACAGGGGTTCTGTAAGTTGCCACACAAAAGCAGCACCACATAAACCGACAGACCGTACTTCCAAGCTTCGGGTCACCCGAACCGTAAACAAAGCACCTCGTCACTCGCCCCACATGACAAGCACCACATAAGTCAGCGCACACCGGTTTCATCACAGTTCCTCTACACTGCTGATTTCCTCTCACTGCAGTAACTGGAGATGCTTGAGTCAGAACCTAGCGGAATCACGACGTTGTCGATTCTGCTGTCGATTGCACCATCCCGCTCCCAGGCCTCTTTCACAAGACGCTCCTCATGAACACAGTCCCGGACCCAGTTTTCGCGAGTTACGAAGGCGATGGCTTCGTTGAGTAGTCGTTCAACTTCAGCGAGAGTGAATGAAGTGTTGTTGGCATACCCCTTAACCTGGCTTTACACCATTTCAATAGGGTTGATTTCACAGTGGTAAGGAGGAAGCAGAACGATGTCATGACCAGCAACTCTGGCCAGGGCTTCTTTCCAGTGTTCAAAAAACTTGTGTTTCTTTTCATTAACCAGCCCGAGGAGAAAGGGCTTCAGGATCCCCCCACAGGATGGTTTTTGCAGTCAACCAAGATTGAATATCGCCTTTGCGCCACGATGTCGAGGGCAGCTTTTCGATCTCAACACTGTGGTAGGGAGCATGGTCAATGACAATAACACTCCGTAGCTCACTGTCCTGTAGATGTTGTTCTGCGAAGCACTTCTCAAAGCGTGGGCCACCCATTTCCCTGTGGTAATAGTGGAAGCACTCTGGCGCACGGAAAATGAGACATGCCCTCTCCACAAAGCCCTCCTCACTTCCAGCATGAAGTACCATGAGCCGACCACCTTTGCCACTTGGTGCACGAAGCCCAGTAGCTAGACCCTCGCGAAAGGCGTCTTCACGGGATGACACAGTGGTGTCCTCCCCCACCAAGCCCTTGGTGTGCCCAGCACTGACCCAAGTCTCGTCGAAGTAGTATATAGTCCTCCGAAAATTTAAGGGATAAGTGTCAGTTTTTCTTTGGGGAGAGTGGTTAATTAAGACAGAGAAGGCATTTACTGCTTGCACATAACATCACTCTACTACGCAGGCAGGTCTGCTTAGTTTTTGGTGGCACCGCCAAATAAAAGGAAGTTCTCAGAACGTACACCAACCCAATGGCTATAAAAATCCAGTCAGTGAGTGCTATCTATACATTATTAGAACATGTCGATGCATGCTTGTCCCTTCACTTACTGAACCAGAATAGCATGAAAAATACGAACAAGAAGCAGGGATCCAGAAATCGTAAGGAAAAAAACTAAAGTGAACGCCAGTATGCATGCGGAGCGTAGTTGATAAGTAACTTTTAGCAATAAAGTATTTGGCTGTACGAGAACTTCTATCGTTATTTTTCCTTCTTACATTTCAACTGTCAAATAATGTTACATACGAAATTTTTATTCTAATCTCCGGAAATGAAATTTGTCTATCGGTCCGCCAAATCGAAGCAGTAACCACGTACCGTTTCTGCTTTCGCATTTCTCGAATGGTGCGCCGATATTTCCGCCGCCACACGATGGTGTCCTCCCTTTCCAGAACAGTTTCGCGCCCGAAAAGCAAATCCAATGTCATTCAGACGCCGATGCCTCGTTGGGTCTCGATTCCAGAGACCCATCTTGGGGTCGCTGGTCACATCGCTGAGCATCTTTACTGCAGTTGGTGCCTCGTTGCGAATGCAGTACTGATGCACTTTCAGTAGGAGAGAAGCAACGGCGAAGCTGTCGTACCGCTGTACTATTGTCTTTCCTCTAACTGGAGGTGGTTTGCCAGTCCACAAACGAAGCATTTTGCGCTTTGGGAAAATCAGGGTGTCACGGAAAACCTCATTCTACAGCGGTGCGACCGTGCGCTCGACCTTAGCGGCGCCGAGTAAATCTGCTTTACTAGACCGAAAACTGGGTGGGAGGGGGGTGCGGACGGGGGGGGGGACGTGTTTAGACATATATTGCTTTGCAGTAAAGACTCGTTGCGGCTATGCTCAGGTAACCTTGAGTATGCAAAGCAAAAGCTCGGCTTAGTCTGCTTAAGTCTTGGTTTTGCTTGGTTAACCTTTGATGTAGCTGTATTGCCGACCACGGTTCAAGGTCGTTCGGTCCTGTGCAACGCTCACAGGAGGAGGAGGCCCGGCCTCACCCCCATTCTCGGCGAAGGGGGTGTTCCTGTTTCACGGCAAACGCGGCGCAAGGTGAGTCACATATCCCGAGACGTGAAAGGCGGCGTGGAAGGCGGCTGTTTTGGTCGGCTGCCGATGAGCTGCTGCAGCTAAGTCACAAAACGACTTAGAACGGGGCCTTCTGCAGAGCGCCGACGGCGGGTACAGTGAATCACGCGATGCGCTTCGAGGGATGTGTCGCCTGGGGTGTTTCTCCGGTCAAAAGGTTAACTTGCGCATCATCCGCGAAACCGCTGGTTGAAAGTACTGAAGTTTTGCTTTAAAACAAAATGCAGGGCGTTACTTTTACGATCTGTTATTTGTGACTTGGAAACCGTCAAAACTAATTTTTATTTTCTATAAAACAGTTTTTAACGCGCGTTGTGCGAAACTGCACCTGCCGCAAATTCACGGAGATTTCACGGCACCGAAGGTTTGTGAAATTTTTTAGTCCTATTTGACGTGATGGCAGCCTCCATTTGCAAGCTGTTGCGGAGAAACACATCACTTGTAGGCGAGCTGAAGTTGCCAATGGGAGACGTAATCGTTCCCGCCAACTATTCATATTACGTCACGTCTGCTCAGCCAATCACAGAGATGGCGTGGCATACAAGCCGTATTTTTGATGAATAGCCAAGACAGGCCTACGTAGTCACGTCCGTTGCATTTCGTCTACTTTTTCATTGGTGTCCAAGAATTATGCGCTTTCAATAGAGTGAAATAAGGCAAACTTTAAAACTGGTGCCAGTAAACGTCATGAAACATCATAACGAAGACAGCACACACAACCGCTTTGTCAACCGGAGGCACGTTGCCAAAAATTATTGCCTATCAGGTAAAGCTTCCGGCAAATTCACAGTTCACAGTGAACTTACAGCGTCGAGAATAAGGCCCCTGAACTGCACACATTTTCTGCTGCACGCGAGCGACGGGCGGGCCCAAATACACACCCCAGCAAACCACTAACACTTCTGCGACGTTCCAAAAATATCCGAACGTCTATGCCCCAGCAGTATCTCTGTTAGATATCCGTACAACGTGCACTATTTTTCTGAAAGTTTTCGGATGTAGAGGTAACGTTGCTGGTACCTTTAATATCGGACGTTTTTTTCAGCTATGCTAAAGACGTACTCCCGATGTTGCTGCTGTTTCAGTTGTGGACGGTATTTAGACATATTTTGCTGACGTTCAGATTTTGCCGGTATGTCCATTTTTTACCTTGTGCATGTCTGCCGTAGTTACATTTATTACTGAGGGGTTTCGAAAGTGTTTTGTATGAGTTTTGTACAGAGGGGTTTTGTGCAAGTTTTGTGAACCACCAATATTGCTTTTACGGAAATATAAATGCCGAGGACATAATAAATAAATTAGACTCAACATATGCCTGAACAGAATTTCACGCTCTCAGGAGTTTTTATTCAGTGAAACCACCACTTTACTTGGCCGTTCTACCTTCGCGATGAAAATACAAATGCTGACCTGACAAATCGCTGGCGACACTGTTCAGCCACATTTGCTAACAAAAAAATTTCCCCACCTTGTACCAATAGTGAAAGGCTGGAGGGACAGGAGAGCCGGCAGGCTCTCCCCCGGTAACTTTCCTCACCGTATGGATATCTTACCCCGCAACGGCTGAAGAGGCGGCAATAGCCCTGGCCCACATCACCAGGCTGCCACGGCAGATTATAATCTCTTATTCGAAGAGGGCCATTCAAAACTTCACTCGTGGTAGAGTTTCGGCTACAGCGCTCAATATTCTCCAAAATCCCCATACTCAACCACTCGACATCGTCTGGACCCCGGCCCCTCTGGGGTGGGAGGCAACGAGCCGGCTCACAAAGAAGCACGAGAGCTAAACAGCCGTGCTGGGCTCGCTCCTGCTCTCTAACACAGTGCTCGGGCGGCACGTGATCGTCTGCTCTCGTATCAAGAAGCCACGGAGCATTATCGGGTCTCCCGCCGCCGTTTTCCCACTGCCCACACATCTCTCAGCAACGCTCAGAAGCCCGTATGGCGACTCCTTCATTCTGTCGGCCGATGGCAAGGCTCCCCTTAGTTGCCTTCAAAGTTCCTCCCATTTGCAGCGTTTTCTCAATCACTGCCAGATTATATGGACGAATATCGTTTGTTTTACTTATTTAGACAGCTCTATTAGGTCAGCTTGATCCCCCGCACTTGACGCCTTGGTATTCTTACGTTTTGCAATTAGTTCCTTCGTTTTCTTAGTCAGTTTTCCCCTTTCTTTCTTTCATGTTGCCTCTCCCACAGCGGCTGTAGCTTCTGCGATTGCCGTTGTAAGGTTGTCATTTAGCGTATCTACACTATCTTCGTTCTACTCTCTCTTAAAAGCGAAAAATTTTTTTGTAGAGTTATTTCAAACACCTCCGTCCTGGCTCTGCCTCACTCCATGCAGGGTTTCTTCGTTTTCAGGAGTTTCCTTCTTTCTTTTTCGATATTCAGGCTGTCGTTTTATTCAAGCATCATATGATCGCTGCTCCGAACCCTACGTACCACCTCTACGTTCTGCACCATTCCTGGAATGACACTTATACCGAAGTATATTTCGTTTTCGGTTGTACCATCACATTTCCATATCCATTTCCTATTCTTTGGTTTGTAGACGAAACTCCCACCAGTGTATCTCCCAGACTGTTGCAATTTTCTATACCAAAGTTTCCCATTGAACGTTCTCTGATTTGTGTCTTACCGAGTTTTGCGTTAATGGCCCCATTAAAGTCCTGAACAATGCTTTTCCCTTCTTTATTGCTGACTTCACATCCTTATTCAGCTTAATTCATACGGCTCGAACCCTTTCGAAAGTGCTGAAGAATTCTTCCACGTTGCCTGCTAATTCTTGGCGAATTAAGAATCCCATTCCGTGTTCTTCTCATGGAGTCCTCTGTAGCCCAATATATGTCAGCTAGTCACCTCCATAAAGCCTTCTCCGTTCCTTAAACTCCGCTTAACACTGTGATATCGATTCAGTGCTTAATTTTTGAGAGTTCCTATTGTAGTACAGCTGAGCTTTTCTCAGTAGACATGGTGAATGCACCAAACGTTTATAAGTTCAAGTTCCAAAGCCAGACTGTCCGTAACCAGATATTCTTACTTCCCTCCGCTGTAGCGCTGGCCTGACCGCCGCCGTGGTCAGGTGCTCTACAGCTGCTGCGGACTGACGGCTGAAAGTTGCTTTGGCACGTCACAGAGGCGTCGGCAAACTACTACACCAGTGGGGTCAGATCTTTTTCTGGTAAGGGAGTGCAGTTTATCAACCGCTCATTTAGGCCGTGACTGCAATGACAAAGAACCGAGAGAAGATAAACCATAATAACGAAACTTGGTAGAGAGGAAAGCTGTAAAAGTTGTGAAAGACAGTTAGCTTTGTCAGAGGTGACCAGAGAATTTGGTGGCAAACAATGTTTTCGGGGCGGCAAGTGCGAGGAAGAGGGCTTTGTCCAATGGAGGAAACAAATAAAATTATTTGGAAGAAAAAAACATAATTGAATGAAGACCGCCACACGCACTTCTACGAAAATAGGCAACCAGACGTCCAACTTCTACGTAAACAAAATGTAAGAGGCAAGTGCGTTGACTCACTACTGTGTGTCCACAATACCACCTAGCGCCGCAAATATTACAAGCTGCGGAGAACATTACAGTGCACTGTAAAAATGCCATTACTCATTGACGACATGGGGGTGCACCCGTGACTGAATTCTCTGGAGAGGCTTTTTTTATATTCCTTTGCAGTTTATGTTACGGCTCGTTCCGGTCGCGTGTAACAAGACCGATTCCTAGCGCGTCAACTGTGTTCGTGTTGTGTGAGCCGCGTAAGTGAACTCTTTTTTGTTGTGAACGTCGTGCTCAGTACTGTCTTCCCTTTATTTCTTATTCGTCTTTCTTCGGGTGTCATTTATTGTTCTTTGTGCGTGTGGTAATTCTCTAATGCACCGCAGAAATCAAAGAGGCCGCGGAGCGAGAACTGGGAGGAACGCGAACGACTTGCGCTGTTAGACGCCATTCGTCCCAGAGTTTGAGTTTTAGAAAACAAGTCTAACGACCTTGCTGTCAACTCCAGAAAAAAAAAGAAACTGGCAGCTTGTTTACCAGGAATGTTGCTCTGCTGTGCCAGCGAAGGACCGCGACCTGACTCGTTTGAAGGAGCAGTGGCGCCGGATGAAAGTCACGGCAAAAAACAACTGGCGGCAATATTTGACCACCCGCTCTTCCACTGGGGGAGGCCCACCTCCAATACACCCCTCGGCAGTGGACACTGCCATCAAGGATGCCTTGCAGGCAGAATTTGAACGCGACACCAGCCCGTATGATGACGACAGTGTGCTGGATACAGACGGGTAAATGTTGCATTTACGCTGGTTTAATCTGTGTTAGTGCAGCGTAAAAAGCAAAAACAGTTATTTTAACGTATAAAAGTGACAATAAGTAGCTTGTAAAATTTTACTCCCTGAATTTTGTATTTTTGCGGCGCAGTTTTCTGGCAGAGCGATACTCGAATCACATTTGGTTAACCTGCACATTTCGGAAACATGCAGGCCGGCTTCGAGCCAGCAGCGTGTGGTCACTTCTGCCAGCAGAATATTCGAAGAAATCACCGGAAATGCGTCAAGGTGGCGTATACCAGCGCGATGCTGGTGCTGAGATTACACTTTCTGCGCGCAGTGTTAACTTACAATAGAACCGTTTGTCTGGCATAAATTTTTTTTTTTCAGCAGGGACGAGGACGTGCTCTGCAATTCATTCGCTTCAAGTTCGAGTTTTGTGGAGCCTACACGTGATCGTGAAAGGTAGCCAGATGCCATTGGCCAGATTATACAGAGGCCGAACAATAAACTTCGCTTTCATGCAGCACACGCGACAGCTGCGTGCTTGGGCCAGCAGAAGCAGAAGGAGCTGAATACAGCGGAACTCAGTGTACAAGCACAGGCTCCCACGAAGGAGGGCAACAGAATGACCCACTCGGAGCCTCCTCAGCCAAACCAGCCGTCTGCGATGCACCGGCGTCAAGGAGACGCCGAAATCGGTAATTACTCGAACGGGGAAGTGGCCAGTTCTCGGGTAGTTTTCAAGATTTCAATCCTATCCCCAATCTATTGTATCTGCCTTATATCAAATTATTTTGGAGGGTACCCTGCATTAATCAAAATATCGCTCTCCCATTTCGCACCAAACATTCTTTTGGAAGCATGCAATTGTGAGTTTATTACTAGGCGAGTGATCTTGCGTAGTGATTGCTTCAGGAAGGAGGGGAGCTGGAGGCAAGAACAGAGAAGAGCAAATACGCGTGGTAACTACAAAAACATTCAGAAATATGCTAAAAAAGTGAAATCCTGAAAGGCGATGTTGAGGCAAATCATTAGGGCGTGTATAGTGAAAATTTCTATAAACATGCGCGGCTGCTAAAAAAAACGGGAACAATTTTCCTCACCCCGCATTCACATCAAGAACCCCTGGTTTTCAACCTTCATATAACAATGAAGCAGATCTGAATTCCTCTTTTGAGGAATATTGTTCCAAGTGATGCGGTTCCAGCAGGCGCGCCGACTTTCAGATCTGCAGCGGGCTAACAAAAATTTAACGTACCTCGTATAACGAAACCCACCTTACTTTATTACTGTTTTCAATCATTTTATGGCCCAGATAACGTAGTGTTACTCTAAAAGATCTACCAGAAAGACTCCAACGCGTTCAGAAATGTAAAGCAGCACCACCACTCGTTTTTTTTACTAATTTTTATTGGATCTCCACTCAAACATTTCTTCCAGGCGCCAAGGGGCTCCGAGGTCGGCACAGTCCACGGCGGTATCCGAGTGCTACGAAAACAGACTGCGTATGCAGATGACGGACGAGCGACAGCAGCACGAACTGCAAGTCAAACTCCAGGAGCGCCAACTGGAGCAGGAGGATGCCAAGCGAAGGCACCTGGACGACGAGCACGAAATGAAGATGGCCATTTTGAAGCAAAAGCTCGAGTACTGGGCGATGAAAAACAGTAGCATTATGTAGTTATCGCTAAAGTGTGTTACCCACTCCTCCCTCAACATAAAGTAACCTCTCCTTTGGACATCTATACTTGTTTGGTTTTTAGGAGTATTTTTTTGTTTTTGTTCTCTGTCAACTCTATTAGACGTGTTACTCTAGAAAACAAATTGTCCATTTCGCTTTCGATTATTTATACCTGACATTCTAAAAATAGGGAGAACATTTTAGTTGGTTGCTGATCTTTCAGTTTCGACTAGTCCTCAAATGATTGTGGAAAAACTAACAGTTTACAGCTTTCCTGAACAACCACAGTGTCCGCAGGGTATAGTAGAACATAGGCTATGCGTCTCTAATTAGTTTGCATGATACCGTCCATTCATCGCAAAATTGTTTCGCTGCACCACGAATAGAACGTAGGAGAAGGTAGCATTGTGGGAAAACGACGTTTCAAGAATAATGAACCCACTACCAGCCGTGAAGTGGGTCCGTATGTATAGCCCCCTGAGTGCTGCTCCACTCGGGTAGTCTGCCGGCGCATCGGAGCTGCCGTCGTCGTCGTCACTTCCTCCTGGTGCCTGTATAACTTCCACCTCCTCGTCAGAGTCCTCCGAACTGTAACCTTAAAAGGGAACAAAACGAATTATTACAGGCTAATTCTGTTAGTAGTGAAGAAACATCTGCATTTTCGCATTACCGTTCTACAATTAGGCGATGTTATGCAGAATGCACGTAGCTACTATCACAGCCTTGGATGAGTAAAGGCAAACCTCCATTTTCTTCATCAGGCACCGGAACCGGTTCTTCAGCTGCCTATTCACGCGTTCGATGACGTTTCGGGTGGACGTATGCGCCCTGTTTTACGCATCTTCAGGAGTGCGCGCCTGGGTTGAGATCACGTGGGTTAGAAGGTGCTGGCTGCAGGCGTATCCATTGTCGCCCAGGAGAACACCGTTCACTTCCTGCAAGGCAGTTCGCTTGACTATTATTCCAATGAAATGTGCTTTAAATGCAGAGCGAATCTCGCAAGAACGTCCCAAAACAAAACTCAATGAAGGCTATTTAGCGGAGATGCCAATCTGAGTGAAAATAATACATGATAACCGAGCACAGATTCTATTCCTAATTTTTGTTCCACTCGGAGCAAGCGAGCAAGCAATCAATTTGATTATTGCGGTGGGGAAGTGGGGGAGAGAAAGGGCTCAAAAGTGTATGGCGTTGGGAGCCGCCACATTATCAAGTCTACTGGTGCTACGGGGATGGTGGCGTAAATCAAACCTAGATCATGGTAACAGGAGGTAATATTTATTACGAGAAAAATAAAACAAATGTGCATGGCGGCACTTCTTTGCGAGCGCTGGCATGTGTCCGCCGTGCGAAAGTACGGAAAATGTAAGTAAGGGCCACTACAACAGCGACGACAGAGAAATGGGAAACAACAGGGGAATAGAACGGTTTAGGCAGACATTCAACACCAGCGACGAATGGCACGAGATACATGGTGGACCGCTCGGGGGGAAAATGTTTGACGGGGCGCTAGCTACTGCCAGTGTGCTAGCCACGGCCACAATGTGAAATCAAATACGAAAGAAAGTGCAAAAGGAAGGCCCAGAAGATCAGAATATGAGGCCCTAATGTGCGGTAGGGAGCTAATTACTGATTTTCAGGACATATGTGAGGAAGTGCAGGTGATTAGTAGTGACATGTTGGGATTTGCAGAGGCGTGTTGTGCGAAAAACGTTTACTCAGAAGCAGAATGAACTTTTGCAGTTTCAAAGAAAGCCAGTGCCCCCTTTCTAAGATTGCCGTTGGCCGCGCCGCCTCGCCCCGCTGTTGACCAGAAGCTAAGTAGACAGCAGAGGGCCCGGACAATATTTCTCCTCCGCTCCGTCCCTACGGCTGCTGGTAAGACGCTTGAGGAATGTTCGATAATGAAGTTTCATTATTGGCACTCTTGACTATGTGGTATAAGGTGCTTGGCCTTCGCAGAAGCACACACGGGCGAGTAACGTGTAGGTGACAGCGTGGAGGTTGGTTGAGGGGCGGGTGTGGGAAGCATCGCGCGCTGCTGTGCTTTCTCAAGGGAGTGCGCAACCTGCGGAGTTTCGCTCAGGTCCTACATACAGGCTCGGCGTCAGAGGCTACACAGGAGCAGGCCGCTCAATGGGGATGCAGAGCGAGAATGCTGAACGCAGTTGAATAATTTCCCCACTGGTGAGTGCATGGGGCAGAGCCGAATGCAGCGTATCGAGGCGGTCAAGGGTTCACAAAAGTTCTTTTTTTTATTTAATAGCTAGCGCTCCCATCGCTTCGCCACTGGCGAAGCTTGCGAGAAAGCTTGGATGCAAAAACTGAAATACAAAAAAGAGACGAGAGAGGAGGCACAGCTGCCATTTTGTTGAAATTTTATTTCTTCCTTCCTCAGCAGACCACGCCGTCCCGCGATATTTCGCTGAGGGCAGCGACCCCGCCACAGAAAAGACATAGCGAGAGTAGACAGCAGTCTGGCGAATGGGGCCAACCACCGCACCGCTGAAATGTCACGAGACTGTGCGGGCGAGTCCACTCACTCGGCTACGAGCTCGTAGCCGAGTGAGTGGACTCGCCTGCACAGTCTTATTCATCCGTAGAGGAGCGCGCATAGAGTATTTTGCCCAAACTTTGTGCATGTCAAAGCTGTGATGATCGTCGTTCCGGTTGGTGACCCGTGCAAGCGTTTTTGGTGGCCCTTCAAATGTTTCTACGGCGTTTTTGTATACTGTTTGTGAGGGCCAAAGCAACGGAGGAGTGCGCACGTGAAATGTGTTGCCGCTATCACCCGACATCTCAGCGGCATGCGCTGCTTTCGTCTCCCTAGGCTTCGTTCATGGCGTTTTAGAAGTTGTGCGCTTAAACGGATCCAATCGCAAGGCTCTGTTCGTCTCGGGTTTCTCTCGAGTTCTAGGTCGCAGGTTGGTAAAAGGTTACGTCGCAAGCACGTGAAAGGTTCTTTGAGCGAGTTTTTATCCCTCTTGCCGTACGCGGTGCATGAAGTAAACTAGTTGGTTCCCAAAAGTCTTTGCTTGACTGCTTTCATTGCTCTCGGTTTTCGAATAGTTCAGGTAAAATGTTTTGATGCGTACAGCGGTTTTTTTTTTGTTCAGCTTTCGCAAATGACTCGCACTTCATTACAGCGGTGGTGCGTTTCTCCCTAGTCGCCCTTTGTGTTTAGTGGTAAAAGCTTAGTGAGCCTTGTATTTTACGTCAACGTACGCATTGCGAGAACGTGCAAAATTTGTTACTTACGTTGGCAGCAAACTTCTTACGGAGGTTAGACTCCTCCCAGATACGGTTGTCCTGCGCGCTGCCCCGCCACCGCGCAACGACATTTGTGATCTTCTCGTCTGCTTCGCACATCAGCTGAAATAAAAAATCGTCTGTCATGTATTGCGCTTAAGCCTGACTCAGTAGGTTTGGTCACCTGAACGTTCAAGGGGTGGAATTTCTGGCGGCAGATGTAGAGGGCCTGTTTGTTTCCTCCAAGGCTCTTTATCGATATATGTGTGCCGTCGATAGCGCCGACGACACCGCGGACGACACCGCGGAAACCGAACCTCTCGAAGAATACTCTGGCGGTCTCTCTGTGTTTTTGCTGGCTGGTCGGGAAGTGGACGGATTGCGTTCGCCGCTCACACAGCGCCTGCGAAACCTTCCGCACGATTCTTGACTGTGTCGGCTGGCTTATGCAATGAATGTCCGCCACTTCGTCTTGGTAACTGCCCTTCGCAAAGTAGCGCAACGCACAGAGTACTTGTAGAAGGGGTGGTACGGCGTCGCAGGTCACTGTTTCCGGTTCTAGGCTTCGCCTTAGCAAGTCCGTCAAGAGCACGACAGTCCGCTTACGCAGACGGTAGCGGCGTCGAAACCGCTCGCTCCACGTTTCGAGCGGTTTGAGGCGATCCCGCAAGAGTCGCGGCGCTGTTGAAGGAGGAAATTTATCGCGAAATTCATTAAACTGGTGCAGCTCATTCAGCTGGCTTAGGTCGGCCATATTTATTCACTGCCAAAACAAGCCCCGAGCGCAACTAAAATTTTCCTAGTCGCGCGCTAGTTAGTCACGGCTACTAGACCCTAATCACGACCTGTTAATGCGACCAACGCTAGTAGAGGCTACTAAACGGGTCACGTGTCTTATTTAGTCAGTGACGTAGAATAGTCGGCCGCTAGTCAGGCGTTAGTCACGAGACGTGAATACGGGCCTAATAGAGTTTGAGGGAAGGGTGATGGACGCTAAGCATAAAATAGCGCGGGCGTTTTTGCACTACTACAAAGGATTGTTTGCATTTTGCAGGGTTGATTTGGAGGCTTTTAAAACCGAGTTGCTCTCCGCAATGCAAAAAATCGATGAAGACAGTAAAGAAAGGTTAGACCAGCCCATAACACCCGCAGAAGGTGAAGTGCCATCAATAACCTAAATCCTGGGAAGTCGCCAGGACCTGAAGGACTAAACGCGGGTTTGTACAAGGCGTTTAACGCCGAGCTTGCGCCACTCTTGTCCGCCCTTTTTAACGAGGCTCAGGAACGTAAGGCATTGCCAATGTCATACGCACAGGCGCACACTATACTAATACCTAAAACTGACAACACAGATAAGCCTAAGCAAGTAACAGAAAAATCGCACAATCTCTTTGACGAATGTAGATTATAAGATCTTTATGAAGGTGTTAGCCCAGAGAATGCAACCAATCATCACTCAAGTGGTAGGAACACATCAGACGTCTGGTATAAAAGGGCGGACGATTTTTCCAAGACGCATAAGGCAAGGTGTGTTCTGGAATGCTGCGACGCTGCCAAAGCTCGCGTTGCTGTTCTTCAGCTCCACCTGGAGAAAGCTTGTGATTGTGTCTCTTATGAATGATTGTCACTCATTTCTGACTATGTGAATGTAGGGACAGTCATAAAAGAGGGGGTGGCTCTGGCGTACCGGAAGTGCACCACGATATTAATCGTTAACCAAACTTTCGGGGGCCCCTTTAGCGTGGAATGGCCGGTACGCCAGTGCTGCCCTCTAAGCCCACTTTTATTTTGTCTGTATATTGAAACTTTGTATTTAAAGATAATCGAAAACGAACACATTCGCGGGTTGCGGCTGTGCGAGACGGAAGTTAAACTTCTCGCATATGCTGATGACATTGCTGTTTTTTGTACGACGAAGGAAAGTGTTAGAACTGCAGTTGACAGTGTTAAACGTTTTGGGGTAATTACGGGCAGCGGGGTAAACTGGGGGAAGTGCCTGTGTTTCTGGCACGGGGACTGACCATCGACACCAGACTATTTCGCCAACGTGAGTTGGGAAAGCAGCCCTGTTAAGTACCTTGGCACGCCGCTTGAATGATACAGGGACGGCGGACCGCACTGGCGCGGCCAAACGCAGGACATACGGGAAAAGGGGGAAAAGTGGAAAGGGGCTTTTCTGTCAATGTCTGCGAAAGCGGCCGTGTGTAATTTATTCTTTTTTGCCAAGCTGTGGTATGTTATGCAAGTGTTACATTGCTCGCGTGTGAATGTGAAAAGAATGCACCGAGTATTCGCGGAGCTTATATGGTTTTCCACTTAGGAGAGGTGTAGCAGAGATAACCTGTTTCGGCGGGTCAAGGAGGGCGTTCTTGGGCTGACCCATCTATTGTTCCGCCAGTTAGTGAGCAGATTTTTCTTTTTGCAAGATACGAGCGACTCCTTCTTGCGGACAGTTTTCCAAGTGCGGCTGTCTCACGCGTTACCGGAATTTGTTGTGTCAAGTGTGCAAATGCAGGGGCGGAATATGGGTTATTTTAAAGAGGTTGTAACGTCGGTAAGGTTTCTATCAACTCGTTTTTCTATGCAGTACTTGAGTACAGTGTCGCGAAAAAAATTGTACAAGTATGTGTGTGATAGTCTCTTCTCTGTCCCACGCTACAGAGCGCTGTACAGTGACGGGCCAGGGCAGGACGTAATCAAGAGAGTGAAAAGGATGCCTGTGCCATCGGGGATGAAGTCCTTTTTCTTCATTCTCTTCATTCAGGGACACTAACACTGAAAACATGATTTAAAGAAAAGGGATTACAGACACCATGGGATACAGATTGCACAATTTGCAAACAACCAGAGAACATAGAAAACGTTTTCATACACTGTTGGATGGCGGTACACTTTTTGAATGTGATGTAAAGAACACTGCACAAAGACTTTCCACTTAATTTACACGGTATCCGGTATCTATGAACAGGCAATGAAGAATCATTCCCCTACGACTTAGTGATGCTTTTGGGCCTCCATGGCATCTGGCGTGCACGTATGGCCTGGCTACATGGCGACGCGGACGCTCGACCGGCGCGGCAGTTACTGCGAGAAAGCGTTGCACAATTTGTTGAGGGGCAAAGAACGCTACAGGTAGTTCCTGAGTGGTTGGATTTTGTTGAAACACTGACTGCTAATAAGTAATGAATTGGCTGCTTTTTGTGTGTGCCTGTTGTATGTGGTGTGTTGAATGACTTGCGCTATGTCGAAGACCGGCAATAAAGAAAAAAAACAACGGTGGCGTAGAGGTAGAGCATCCGCCTCGCGTGCAGAAGGACCGTGGTTCAAATCCTGGTGCCGGACAATTCCCACCGGATTTGAAAAAAAAAATCCGCGTATTGCTGGAATTTCAAAATTTGGGCTTGGGGTGTGGCCTGACCCCGGCGATCATTGCCGGCAACGCACTCCGTCACTAGAGCAGGATTGGCCACCCTGGTGTAGTAGCGGTCATAACCTCCCATGAATACGCCAGTTATGTATGTATGTATGTATGTATTTTTCATGTGTAAGATAGGGAGCCCCCGGCATTCGTAAATTGTCGGGCCAAAAGGCGGACACCATTACGCCTGCTAGTTTCGGGGAGGTGCCGGTTATAAGTACGAGCCGGCAGCCGGTCTGCTGTCGAAAAAACCTACCGGCCGACAAAAAACCGCGTAGGTGGCATCCCTAATTAGGAAGTTGAGTGGACACGAATTATGTTCTCAATTTTTGTCATAATGAAAAAGTTGGCTTTCAGCAGTGCGTTACCGCTGTGGCACTCGGCGTCATTGAGGCTCAGGAACCTTTGCTTTATTATGTGTGTTCGAATGACGCTTTCAAAACGCTATGGACTCAGGTTCCATTCAGAGCATGGGAAGCAGTTTTTTTTAGGTTTGAAACCAAAGCTGAGTAACCAGAAATCACAGTTTTCATCATCATGGCGCCATCTGTCGGTCCAGATCGGAATCCTCACTCAGCGTGACAGGCATCATCAACCGAGAATTCGAGCCCTTCGACAGCTCCGCTGTTAAAAAAACACTTGCTTGAGACAGCACCGTCAAATATCCGCGTGTTCCTTCACAAGATGGCGCACCAACGGGAACACCAGACAGTACAAGGGAATTGAGCAAAACTACGTTAAATTCATGATGGTGACTGCGAAATGGTAGAGAAAAAGCATGAATGCTGAGATTGTCTATTGGTGGTTGTTTAATAGTGTAGTTGGCCCAGGCGGTGATTGCCTTGCACGATGCGCCGAAATTTGCTTTACAGGAGTGGCACCCAATACGTGAAATACATCGTTCTTTCACCATAAATTCGTAAGAATAGACGATACATCTCCACATTGTTCCCAATTCCCCATCGAAATAGCACGAGACCCAGGTTATGGATTGGGGCTTCTAGCTTGAACATTGGCGAGAACAATGTTGCACGCTCCGCAGCATAGTGTTGGCAGAGCATTGCGTAGTGTTTCACCTCAACCTACCAGCCTACATGACGCACGCAGAGGTGCTCGCACGAGACTCAGCATGAGTCACCAAGCTCTAGTCTTTGCTGATCATGTTCTGATGCGCTGAAATGGGTTTCATCCACCTTGTAAGTTATTGGTGACACAAGGTTAACTTTAGTGAAAACACAGGTACTTGAAATTCTCGCTGACTATTCGTCTAAGGACGATCCGGTAGTTACGCAAAATGTTCCCAGTAGTGACGCGAAAATTTCGGCTAATCGATCAGCGGACGCGTTGCACTTGGGAAGGCAGCCACAAGAACGCACATCAAATTCCTTGCGAGTAAGATTCTTCACACGATATAATGAGTGCTGCCAATTCATTCCCGTAGGCTTCACACGTTGCAAGAACTCCAGTGCTGATTTTGAATCAGTCAAATGGCAAGTTCTGCGGTCTGCATCACATAAAGGGACGCAAAAGTGTCGAAAGAAGATCTCCTGTATTGACAGATTGCTACGCCGAGGCTCCTAATGAACCATTCTCGCAACTAGCACCTCTTTAATAAGGTACAAACGGCCGGAAACCTGAAAACAGGTGTCGATGCCCCGTGAGGTTTTGGGCACTGCGGTTTCAGACGTCAGAGAACAGGAAACCGCAAGAGCTCATTGGACCAGAATCTACAAATGTTTTTCTCAAATAAAGGGTTCCTAAGTAGTTGAGCGCGTGGATTCTATGCAAATCAAAGCTTTCAGTGGAATGCTCTTCTCATTTAAAAGCGCGGTCTTCAGCTTTTATATACGCCGATACGGACTGCTTCCCTCAATATTCAGTCAGCCAAAATGCTTTCAGTTCACCTTTTGAAAAACATTAGTGCGCACTTAGTGAATTGAATAGCCTAAAACAGTTAACGCCCAAGCTTCTGTCCTGTGTTTAACAAAGAAGCGGCAGTTGGTAAACCAGCTGCGATGACGAGGGCTCCCCTACTCTTGGCGTAAAGACGACATCGTCTCGCGTCTCCTCGAGCAAACGAAAAACGTCGCCAGCTCTCCAAACGAAGAAATGTGTCAACGACACTTCCAGCTGCCTACGACGACGAACGGCAGACGAACCTGCAGGCGGCGCTACTCGAGAAGGGGAGGCTGTGCGAAGAACCCGAGCGTCTTCTGAGACAACTGGCGAGAGTCGGCCACACGTTTCCCACGGTGCCGGAGCCAGCGGCAAGCCTTCAACGATACAACGCACACCTTGGTCCGGAGACGTGCAGCATGCACAACGGGACGCACAAAATCACGCACGCAAACGAGATGGCGCATCCAAAACGGCGCACTGCCTGCTCACCGAACCTCTCCCAGGTGAACGCCACGATTACGAAAACGCAAGCGAAGCTTAGTGATTTTCTCGCGAGATCACGGACACCGGCTGCTCTGACACCGAGCCAACCGACAAGCTTCATCACCCAGGCGCTGGTCTTTCCGGCAACGAGCAAGAAGACGCGAAACGTACGCAGCGCGCACGAGCCAGGAACCACCACGTACTTGGCACGTGCTCCTCCGGTCCAGACATTGTCTACAAACGGTGCCCTACCAGAATTTGTAGAGCTCACGAACAAAACTCTCAGAGGGCGGAACGCAATCGATCCAATATGTAGTACCACATTTTCCGCCAACGCTGTCCCGGCCCCAGTCCCCGCAACCAAGGACCTCACACTTGGATCGGTGAAGCTGGCCAGTATGAACGAAAGGCACAGCGTACCAAACGCACCCGAGGTGACGAACGACATCGTGCCCGGATTGGTGGACACGGCCCTGACGAACGAGAAGCAAAGTGCTCGAAACGCACCAGTGGTGACGAACGACATCCAACCCGGACTGGTGAATCTGACCGCTACAACCGAAACGAACAGCGGACGGAACGCACCCGAGCTGGTACACACGACATCCTTCGCACCCGCTGTTCCAGTCCAGGCACCGCCCACGAACGACATCGTACCCAGCCCAGAGGTGCTGGCCACGACCAACGAATCGCACGGCTCACGAAACACGACCAAGCAAGCACGCACGGAGGAAACTCTATTCATGACATCCCCCGCTCCCGCTGCTGCCATACCGACTTGGCTACCAAACGTAACAACCGCAGGAACCAACCTTGCCACGAGAAACGAAACGCCAAGCGCACGCGGTTCAATCCAGCCGGAACGTATGAGCTCTCCAGCAACCCTTGTTCCGACCCGAGTTCAGGTGAGCCCTTCTACAGGCAACGGCACACCCAGCGCACGCGGCATTTCCGAGCTGGAGAGTACTTCCCCGGCACCCGCTGCTGCGATCGAGACTTATCCGACAAACACCGCCATCGTACGAGAGGATGCAGCCACGAGCATACGGGCACCAGGCGAAGAAGACTCAATCGAGCCTGCTTGCACGAGAGGAATGCTGACCGCAGCACTTTGGACCGAACCGGCAAGTGACGAGAGTTTGAGCGGCGACACGGAAACGGCGAGAACGACAAGGAACGAGCCTTAACCAGAGGAAGGCATCCAATGCCCTACCGATCTGCCGCTCCACTTTGCGACAACGCCACGCCATCGCAGGCTGAACGGAAAGACAAACGGCTCCCGCACTGCACGAAACGCCCATGTCAAGCAAAACGCCCTCAACACACCGATATCTGCGACCTTCACAGAACTCATCTCGCCACCGGAGAAAACGCGAGGCAACGTTCCCACGCGCATCAACCACGCAAGAAGCTACACGAACTCAATCCCCAACGGAAGCGACGTGACCAATGTAACACCGTAAAAGCTGCCAAGTTCATGTCCGACGAAATGAATCCCACGGTACCCCAAAATCAAGCGAGTTTGATATTCGCCGACCTTATCGAGACGAACGCCCACTAAATGAAGTTTCTAGTATCCGGAACAACGAAACACAAACGCCAGCAGCGAGCAACTGAGCAAATGTGGACAGTTGTGTTTCTGGATACGAACGGACGTCGAACTACGCGGACACTTATGTCTGAGGACAGGCACAAAATTAAGGAGGGGCGTGTCAGATAGCTCCGACGATTCGAAGAATTCTCTCCGCCGATAAACGAAAACGGTTTGCCACGGGGCGCTTAGCCACTCGACACCACCGAAGCTGCCGCCTGAAGACGCGCAGAAAAACAGAAAACTCCCACCTCCCCTCGCGGGAACCCCTATGTAGATGCGACGCATGGGCGGAGCGGCGAAGAGACCGCGTTTTATAGCGCGCATAACGTTGAGGGGACGGCGTAAGCCGGTCCCAGTCGATGACGACGTTGGCGTACTTGTAAAGCGGCGTGGACTGTAGGTGTTTAAGCCAAGCGTGGATGTTGCTTCGCCGGAGAACGGCACACTGGTTATATGCGCAGCGCGCCCGATGGAGAGGAAACCGCGGAAGAGAGAGTACTGTACATGCGCCGGCCCCAGTGCGTCTGCCGTGGCTATGACGCAACGTGCTGCGGCTATGACGCAACACAATCCAACACAATCCACTTTAATCCAATCCAATCCAAATCCAATCCAATCAAAGCGAAGCCAAACCAATCCAATCCAAGCCAATCCAATCGAATCCAATCCAATGCCCCTCGCGAGAGAGTGTTCGCTATCGGTGTCAGGTTCGGTGGGACAATAATAATTACAAGAGAAGAACTTTGGAAACGAGACTAGGTTTTATAATACCCGGAACTCACATAGGGACACACATAACAAACAGAGACCACTAAAGAGCAAGAGGGAACAAAATAAAGCTAGAGAACAAGGTATAAATTAGCGAGAATGCGGCATAGCAAACGGGAAAGAGTTCAAGAAGCGCGAAACCGTCAAGGTCCGGGAATGCAGGGCGAGCACACAATAATGGTTCGCTGCGGGGACGGGGTTTTCTTACCTCACGTCCCAGTAGTGGTGTTGCGGTTTTGAAACGTCCAGGTGATGTCGTGGCGGCGGTAGTAAAGCGCGCTCCCAGCTCCCATCACCGTTGTGGCGAACGCAGCTGTCTTGGGGTGTCGCTGTCTCCCACCGACGCACGGGGAGACACCTTCCTGGCGGAGGAGAAGTCTTGGAGGCTGCAGTGGTGGATGACCTCCTAGGGCACGGCACGGGTCCGGTCGCCCGACCGCCGCGCATCCCGGTCACGCTCCATTCCCGGTGTTCCTCTTCGGCCGCTTCTCCCCCCGCTGCTGTCGTTGGCCGCTTCCAATTGGCTGGCCCGTGAGTGCGGGATAGCTGTCCCCGGAAGACGATGATGATGGTGCCGTCGGGATGTTTGGTACGTACCCCGTATAGCACATCGTCGTTATGGTCTTCATTTTCCAGTTCACTTCGTGACAATCGGAGAGGAGAGGGGGTGAGCGGCAGAGAGTGCAGCTGGCGCGGTGAGGAGAATGGCGGAGGGGCGGACAACGCCGACGACAACGCCGGAGGGACAAGGCGAGTGAATGAGATGCTCTGCATCTAAAACGCAATTTACTGTGACGGCCGCGCCGCGACGACACGAGCTCCTCTAGAGCACGAACGCGCCCCTTACTCGGGTGTGTTATGCCCGATAACACGGGGTGACGCCAGACTCGACGCGAGTGTTTATGTTCAGGGGTTTTCACTCTCTCATGTGTACGCATCATCGCCCAGCAGAGAGTAGCCCCACGCCTGTGCACCGCTTCAGACGTTTTCTCTCCGTGATCCTCCGTTCTGATCCACTCTAACCTCAGTTTTCGCAATTATTAAACGCTTTAAATTCGAAAACATAATTGTTACTATTCGATCGTAGTTATTTATTTATTTATTTCATACATACACCCACCGCGGTGGCTCAGTGGCTAAGGCGTTGCGCTGCTGAGCACGAGGTCACGGGTTCGATTCCCGGCCGCTGCGGTCGCTTTTCTGATGGAGGCGAAAAGCAAAAACGCCCGTGTGTACGAGATTTCGGCGCACGATAAAGATCCCCAGGTGGTCAAAATTAATCCGGAGCCCTTCACTACAGCGCGCCTCATCGCCTGCGTTGCGTCGGCGCGTTAAACCCCACAATCAATCAATCAATCATCATTAGTCTAAGGAATGTGTGCAGAATACGATTCACTTAACGTGTTCCAGTCAGACACGGTTCAAGGGGAAAAGTAAAGGTATCAGTTCTGGCAAAAAACGAGGTTAGTAAGTTAGAATGGAAGTGCGAGTTGACCTGGTTGGAAGAAAATAAAAGTACGGGATAGGCCTACCGCCAGTTTGCGGTTCAGCAACAAAAAAAAGAAAATCAAGTCGCAAATCACGCCTGCGTGATTTGCGTGCAGTTATCAAACATTAGTTGCGTTGGGGAATCGGTTCGTGGATATTTGGATTAGATAAATCGAATTGCCTTTCTTTGTATTCGTTCAAGTTTATTTATATTAAGTTTCGTGTGCTGGTCCCATACGACACTGGCGTATTCTAGTATAGTCTTTGTGTATGATAAATAGCACATTAGCTTTACTTTTGAGGGAGAATTGCGCAGTTTATGCCTTAAGAAACCAAGTTTACGAAGAGCGGCTGAACATATGTTTTCAATGTGCAACTTCCAAGAGCAGGTGTGAGTAACCGTTAGTTCTAAGTATTTGAAGCTGGTTACCTGTTTGAAAGAACCACTTTCTAATTTGTATGCATGTTTTAATGGACGTTCCTGACGGGTAAGCTGCATACAGACACATTTATAAGTGTTTAGCATCATTCCCCGCATACTACACCATTTTGAAATATTTTCAAGGTTATTATCAAGTTCGATTCCATCACCAGGACAGTTATTTTCCCTCAATGGAACACAGTCGTCAGCAAACTGTGTAATCTGCACACCAGAATCAATAATATTGACGATCTCATTGATGTAGACAAGGAACAGTATTGAACCCAAGACACTTCCTTGGTGTAACATGAAGAGATGCGGATTAGTGATCATCTATGAAAACATATTGTTCCCGGTTACTCAAGTAATCCGCGATCCAATTTACCAAACCGGCTGGAAGGCCAATGCGTTGAAGTTTTAATATTAGTTTATCATGTGGAACCCTAACGAAAGTCTTACTGAAATCTAGAAATATTGCATAAATTTGACCATTATTATCAAAGTTTAAGACAAAAGTGTGAATGACAGTAAGTAATAGCGTAACTGTGGAATATTCCTTTCTAAATTCATGTTGTTTATCAGATAGGATTGAGTGTTCACTTAAAAAGTTGAAGAGTTGGTTTTTTACTATTATATATTCGATTAGCTTGCAGCATAAAGCTGTTATAGAAATGGGACGGTAATTTTGAGGTGACAAGCGGTCACCTTTTTTAAATACGGGAGCGACGCGGGCGGCCTTCCAGTCCGGTGGTAGTGTGGACGCCAACAAAAAGGAGCGAAAAACGATCACAAGAAATTTTGCAATATGTTCAGCGTATCGTTGGAAAAAGTCGTTAGGTATGCCATCGGGGCCATAGGACGCTTTCGTTTTGAGTTTTAACAGCATAGAGAGTACAGCAGTATAGGATATAAAAACGGTTTTATGTGGATCAAACACTTGATTAACGTTGTCCCAACAACCGGTACAGGAAAATACGCTTTGAAAGTACAAATTGAAATTTTCAGAAATATTTTTCTGGTCTGTCACAATTAAACCATTAATTTTTATCTCAGTGATAGGTTTTCTTTTTTCGCCGAGAAACTTCAAAAATTTGTTTGGGTCATTCCGTATCGATTCAGGCAGAACTAGTTTAAAATAACGGTCTTTCGACTTACCAACTTCCTTGGCTAGGCTGGCCCTGACATCGTTCATAACACCAGAATGCGCATGACTCTTCCGTAACCGTTTCAATTTTCTTTTAAGGTGGATTATGTCGCGGGTCACCCAAGGTGTTTGTTTATTAATCTTCTTTTGCTTTTTTGGGATGAATTTATCAATACTGTGAAGGAAAATGGCTTTAAACTGTTCCCATAACGTGCAGACATCATAATTTCTAAACGCAGCAAAGCATGTTTCCATGTAGTCAGTAACAGCTATGTCGTCGGTTCTCGAATAGTTTTTGATGCTACGTAGTGACGGCTTTTTCTTACTAGAAATTTTTGATGGGGGAATTGAAATGATAACCAGAGAATGATCGGATTGCCTTTGTTTCCCAGAAACTGTGTAGTCCTCATATTCGCAATTGAGGAACACTAGATCCAAAAGGGTACTAATTGACGCTTGCGTTCTCGTCGGATTATCAACAACTTGCACGAGTTTGTGCGAAAGCATGATATCAAAAATAGTTTTAGTAGCAATCTTGTTTGAGGGGCCTGTTAAAGAAACGTTTCCATTTAACTCCGGACAGGTTAAAATCGCCTACTAACAGAATTTTGCTGTTCCTGAAGTTGGACATGTGATGTTTTAACACTTCGGTGGAGGTATCGCTCTCAGGAGGGCTATCAAGTGCATATAAAATAAAATTATGGCTCCAAGCGGCTACCCTGATGCACATACCCTCAATATCCTGAAAATCGTGAATGATTGTGGCCTCGAGTGATGATTTCACAAGGATAGCTACTATGCTACCCCTGGAGGTCCTGTCTTTCCAAAATACAGTGTATAAGGGAGGGAATACATCATCATCATTTATATCGGGACGCAGCCATGTGTCTGTAAGAACCGTGATATGGGGGTCGTGTTGCAGTAAGACTGTTTCGAAGAGATCAGTTTTGTTACAGACACTCCGTGCATTTATATTAACTAATATAAATCTTTATTACTCTGGCTATGTTTGAGGTCGACAAAAAGGGGGGCACTTTTCAATCCCGCATTATCTGTGGGAAGGGTAGACCAATTTACGAAGGCTTTTTTTCCCTTTTCTGGGTGTGTCTCGCGTCTTGTCATGAAACGAGTTTTGTTTGCAGCACTGTATTTTTAATGGGCGTTATATGTCTGCTTCGTTCTCCCAGACATACGTTTAACCGTCCAAGTACAGCTTATCAAAAGCCATGTACACCTTCTCGCCTTTATCACGGTGAATTTTTAGTCTTGGCCACAGATGTTTTATAACGCCACGGATCCTACGAGAGAAGCCTTCGCCTATAGATAGTACCGTGTCTTTCAGTTTTAACCCATTTTTTATTATTAGTGATTTGTTCCTCCAATCAAACAGCTTAAATATTACTTGCCGAATTTTACCTACTTCTGGTCTGCCCAATCAATGTATACGCTCAATAGCGATGGGTTCCTTCAGTTCCACGATGTTCTAGATAATGTCGTTGTTTACCTGTTCTACAAGCGTTTCGCTTGTCTCATTTTCTGCTTCAGCAAGACCATACACGATTAAGTTAGACCACCTGCTCTGATTTTCAAGCAGGTCAATCTTGTTTTCAAGGACGACGCTTTGACGGGACGTGCAGCAGCGTACGGTACGACGGTCTACGTACCGAACTGTTTCCCCGGTGACTTGTGTATGCAGTGGTACACCACATATCCTGTTCTACACGGTATAGAGAACTACCAATCACCACACATGCCCTGATACCTATCCGTGTGACTAGCAGTGGGCGGCCCAGCTGACCAGTTGTGACCATTTTATTCAGCGAGGCTAGCTGTCAAGGACCTTGTGCAATGTGGTTTCTCATATATAACATCTGTTATTTTAGCCACGGTGGTGGTTTGTATGTGCGTGCACACGCGGCACCTCGTCTTCCCGCATGTAGTTCATCCAATTTTGAATGAATTCACACTTTCCGCCCGTGGAAGCTGCTTCCTAGTAGTTTTGGGACGTCTGCATAAGACTAGTGGGGGATCGAGGATGATTTCATAACGCTGTTCACTCTGGTATAGCATGGTATAGTGCGTGTTCAGAATTGCGCTAATCTTCTGAGAATTACTTCCAAACGTAAACAAGGTTACTTACAGGCTCTTGTATCATTTATTTCTGATGGTACCGTAACTTTTGGTGATCCAGCTTTGCGCTGTGTAAATCGCGCGGTTGAGACTGGGTGTAGTGAAAACAAAATTTCATACGTCCTTGACACACCTCCGTTTCTACCATCGCTATGCAACAGTGGCACCTCTCTGATTTTCTTCCCCATCTTAGAAACTCAAAAATGACACCAAATATTATGTCTACTTCACGCACCAACCTGTTGCGTCCACGAACCTTCCCCCTTCTTCGACTTCGTCTTGATTTTGTATTTTTTTAAAATGAATCTTTAGGGAGGGTCTGAGCGAGCGCGTAGAGAAGTGTCCAACATTTGTGTCTCCTTCCTGTCTACACTGTAAATAACAACAAAAACGATATGACTAGCTTCAGTATTGATAAAAGGTGGTCCCCGCCGAAACGAGGAAATGAAATTTGTTGTGTTAAAAAATTGATCGTATTTTGAAAATATTACTATGTTACTGAACCTCTGTACTTTCGTGTATTATATTCACAGAAAAATCTACGACGAGATGGAAATATTACGACGTATATAAGTATAGAGAGAAATACAGCTACGAAGGTAGAGAGAGAGACCTTTTGGGAGTGAGGTGCTCTTTGAAATATTCTCGGGATATGAACGGAATATTTTTGTTCAGTGAATAACATAACATTGCGGCCCAAAGATTTCAAATACCCAAACAATTAACTGCTCGTCGCGAAGAGGTTGCGCTTTGAAGAAGTGCATATTTGCCTACCGACTGCTCCCCTAGGTTTCCAACGCAGGCCACAAATTTCGTAGTTGAAGATGTCATAAAAACACATATTGTTATTACAATCAGCGACGTTTAGACCACGGAACGTGAAGTCAGCTGCGGTACACAAATCCACGCGGCCAGCTGAAAGCACAAAACAGAGTTGGCCAGTCAAAACACTGTTTGACTAAGCATAATGCCCTACCGTAAAATTGTCGGTATAGACCGGAAAGTGTCTCTTTCCCTTCTATACTCTTTCTTGCCATTCTCATCAGGCGTTTTTTGTGGTAATCGCACACAAATGTCAACCGGCCTGGTGTTCCGAAACATTTGTAAAGGGACCATGAAAGGATTTGGTTCGCCCTGTGGCCTTCCTTCTGCTAAATGTACCTGCTTGGGCGCAGCGAAGAGAGACGGGCGGAAGGTTTCAAAACTTCGTAATCCCGTGGAGTGTATCCAAGACTGCCAACCTCAATCAGCCGCCCAGGGATTTTTTGCGCGTGTCCGACGTATCGCAATGATTTCTCCGCGCATAACGGCCGCAGCTTCTTCGACCCGCCCCCCTCCCCTCCTTGAAATTCTTGGTTTGTTGACTCCTATTTCACCTATTCGCCTTTCTTCTGGTAAGTAAACGTGTTTCCGCGCGACGAAGAGAGAGGGGTGGAAATTTATCGAAACAACGGAATTCATTGTAGTGTACTCAAGCCTTGAATCTGCAACCAGCCGGGTAGTCATTTTTTGCAGCCGTTCAGACAGCTGCAATGATTTATGCCGGCATGCCGGCCGCGGCGTCTTTCCCCCGGAATACAAAACCTCCGTATGTTGACCCGATTTCACCATTTCGCGTTTGTTACGTTACGTACATGTGTTCGCGTGCGAATATAAGAGGTGGGTGGACATATCTCGAAACATCGTAATCTGTTGCAGTGTATTTAAGGTTTGCTTCCGCATGGGGCAGTGTACGTCAGGTCATCGCAACTGTAACGCCTGCTTTCTGCCCTTCCTAGTCCGCCGCGGCTGACGGTATGTCGATCGAAAAACCGCCTAGTTATCGAAGCCTGTTTGTAGTAACGTACACCGCAAGCGCGTCTTAGCAAGACTACGAGTCCCGCAGAACGCCACATGGCATGTCTGGTGCGGATGTGCGTCTGGCAGTCCTACCGTAACGACGCCTTTTTTTCCTTGATCACCCTCAAATACATCATATTAACCTTCGTCTGCAAAATTACCTAGTGTAAAAGCGGTTCCCGTAGCGCAACTTGGGCCTATTCGCTTTCTTCGCAGACATTACGCGCTGGCGTGCCTTACTTCCGGCGCTAACTGCTATTCATGCACGGAGACCGCTTAAAATCGTAAGTAATTACCGCACTCAGAATTTTCATCACCGTCTGCGATCGCTAGGGGTAGAATTGGACCCGATATATTGCGAATGTACACGCATCTAGCTGCCTTTCCCATGCCTGTATTGACCGCGAAACACCCGCCCTCGTGACAGATATTTATCTAAGGCCGTGATACCATACCCCTCTTTGCTCGTGAGCCGCGAAACGTAAGTGTCCACCATCTGCAACTGCTGATTCGTATTTTTTTCTTTTCTTTTTCATAACCCCGTTATGCCTAAAAACCCGTCTGGGCGTGCCTGCTGCGTGTGGCATTATATTTGCTGTCGACGGCCATTTAAACATAAAACTGGCCCGCTTGATGACGCATACGTATTTAGCGGCTGCAACTGCGTCGAGACTTCTTCCTCTTCGATCATTTCAGTGACAGGTGGGCAAGCTTCAAATTTTACATTGTTAATTTCCTCGTTCCAGGTGGTGTTTAGCGTGAAAAGGAGAGAGAAAGGCACACGAATCGCGGGTTAGGAGCAGCATCTCTTTCCTGCATTTGAGATGGCACAGGCCTTTCTTTTTATTTTCTACGTTTGTTCTTTTACCCCTCCTTTTCCCTTTCTTTTCCTTTTTTATGCTCTCCCTTT
Source organism: Haemaphysalis longicornis (assembly GCA_013339765.2). Taxonomy (NCBI): domain Eukaryota; kingdom Metazoa; phylum Arthropoda; class Arachnida; order Ixodida; family Ixodidae; genus Haemaphysalis; species Haemaphysalis longicornis. The sequence goes on along the minus strand of CM023450.1, from coordinate 209,553,136 downwards.
CTTTTATCTCCCGCCTCCCAGAGCACTACTTATGCAGGGGCGGAGTACTGCCTACTTCGGAAGGAGCCGTCATCCCTACACTCGAGACGCTAAACTAGGTAGGACCAACCTCTCTAATAAGACTGCTCGGCGCACAAACAGCACTCGCTCACCAAAGATACATCTGGCCACTCTCGTGTCATAGTTAGCCGCCACCTGCCATGAATAACCAACTCAACTCTAGGCCCTCAGACCACAGCAGCTGTAGAGCACTGGACCACGGCAGCGGTTAGGCCAGCGATACGCAAAGGGTGCTAATAATTTCTGGGTCCGGACAGGCTGCCTTTGGACCTTGACCCTTACAACGTTCAACGCATGAATTATGTCTAGCGAGGGAAGCTGAGCTGTAGTACTAGAGGAGCTCTCATACATTGAGAGGGTACCATAGGGTTAAGTGAATTTACAAGAACAGGAGAAGGCCTAACGGAGTTCACTAGCGGAACTAATCGGTGCTGCCAGGGACCTCAAAAAAAGAAAGAGCATGGAGTGAGCTTCCTAATCCACACAGAAGTAGTAGGGAAGATTGAGGAATTTTTTAGGGTTAACAACATAGTTCAATACATGGTGGTCAAGTTAAACAAGCGATACAGGCGATACAGCTAAGCCTATGTGCCAACCACTCAGTACAGTGATAATGCCGTAGAAAGTTTCTAGGAGAAAGTCGAATTATCAATGAAGAACCCTACAACACAGCTCACGATTGTGGTGGGAGAGTTAATCGAAAAGGTAGGCAAGAAGCGAATAGGCGATAGGTCAGATGGAAACTTTGGAATTGGCAGTCTCAACAGTAGAGGAGATGCAGTGGCAAGATTTGTAGAGACGAATAACCTGAGGATAATGATCCCATTCTTCTGCAAACGAAAAGCAGAAAATAGACAAAGAAACCTCCCTATTGTTCGAAAAATGTAATTTATTTCTTTTGTAGCGACCACTCAGGAACTGTGCGGGTACTAGGCGAGATTTGCAGCAGGCGTCGTAGGATGGCTAAATAAAAAGAAAAGGTGATTGTCAAAAGATAAAGAAGAAAACACGAAAATTTAGAATGTCAGCACATAGTCATACAAAGACAAGACGCACGAATAACTAAGAACCTTCAAAGCAAATTTGTACTTCTAAACGAAGAGCAAGAGGATATTGTACACTGGCTAGGTGACAGCCTAACAACTGCAATAACAATCTGCAGCAGTGGTAGCAGAAGCAACATACAGGAAGCAAACTCTAAAACTAACTCTGTTAGCGACGAAACCAATTGCGAAACATATGATAGTGAAAGTGTCGACTAATGAGGATCAGACTGAATAACCAGGGCTCTAGAATTTTTCTAACAGATAAGTGAAATTTGTGCGTAAAACATGGGGCAGCGATCGAGGAAATGCTGAAAACGGAAGGACGGCGAAAAGTATGTAAGAGAAAGCTAGATATCGGAAAACAGAATGTACGCACTGAGAGACGAACACGGCAACACAACACAAAGCATGCGACCTAATAATACTAGCACATCCCCCCTTCTACACCACGATACACCCCAGCCACGTTACACGATGGGCAACTACTGAGTATACAAGCTCAGCTGGCAAAATCCCACAATAACCAAACACGAAGTTGAAAAGCCTCTCAAGGGCGTGAAAACAAGAAAACCTGCAGGTGACGACGGTATAACCGTAGATCTTAAAAACTGTGGCGGGTATATTGCTTTAGAAAAGCTGGCTCGGTATTCTCGGATTACTTAAGGGCTTTAAAAGTGCTCAGAGCCTTGAAGAGCACGAACATATTATTGACTAAGAAAAAGGGAGAAACGAATTTTAGAATTACAAGCCCACTAGCTTATTTTCAGATGTATACAAGCTTTTAACCAACATTATAGTTAACCACATAAGCCACAACCAAGATTCCCGTAACCCCGGAGGGAAGGCTGGGTTTAGAAAAGGACAGTTAACAATCATGGCATCATCAAGTGATAGAACAATTTCGAGAGTACACCGAACTCCTTTCCATGGCATTTCTAGACTATAGAAAACCGTTTGATTCAGTACACACCATATCAGTGCTGGAAGCATTACAGCCCCAGGGAATTGTTGAGACCTACATATGTCTTCTAGACAACGTACATTTCCTATTTTATTCATATATTTGGTATTTAGGAAATAGTGCAGATGGTTTTTCACCGTCCTAGCAGGACAGGGTTACATCAGGTTTCCAACACAAATGTCAAACGTTTCAGATGTTGTAGCATGCACGCAGTCGGAATTCAGTGAATTCCACTCATCCACGGTTCGTAAGAATGAGTACTTAAAATGTCCTTTTTAGAAACATATGTTCTAACATTTTTTTAGTAATTTTGCGGACCGCTCGGGACGTGGCAGAAGATACAAATCCTCGTTTAAACCAGATTCGTGATGGTACAGTTTATAAAAAAAGTGGTTTAACCTTGTCTGGTTCGTCTGGTTTCGAGCTACTCAAGGCCACATTTCCTTATCATTTCGGAGACAGACGAAAGGTGCCTGAAGTCGGAAAAAATAACTCTGGCGCTTAGTCGCTGGATTCCCTCCAGTTTATATCTTTCTTTAAATGTGGATTTCACACCACTGCCGCATATTTCATTCACTGGTCGAATAAGTGTTTTATAGGCTGTAAGTTTTACTGTCCAGTCACACGCCCGCAGTTTCCTCCTAATAAACGGAGCTTTTTGTAGGCTTTGGCGCAAATTGTATCTATCTGAATGTCCCAACTAAATTTCGAGTTGATTGTCAAACTCACGTATTTCACGTCGCTCACAAATGTAATGCATTTATCACCTACATGTTCTTTGTATTTAGGACGAATTTTTTGTGTGTTATTGTAAGAGCACAAGTTTTTGAGTAGTTGATTAACATCCGCCACCTCTCGCACCAGTGAGCAATTTTACACAAGTTTTCATTCAGCGATAATTGATGCAGAGTGTTACTCACAGTGGTATAAAAAACATATTCATCAGGAAACATTTTCACAATCACATCCGCGTCTAGGTCATCAGCAATATTATTAGCATGTATCAGGAACAAGAGTGGCCCTAACCCCGATCACTGAGGCACTTTTGAAAGTACGTCAATGTTTTGGAATTGACAGCTCTTAACTTCGACATACTGTGTTTTGTTTTTTAGATAGGCAGAAATCCAATTCACAAGGCGGGGAGCAATGCCCACTCGCTGTAGTTTACGTATTTATTGAGAGTGTAGTATCTTATCAAAAGCTTTTGATAGGTCCAAAAATATTGCGTCAATTTCCTTCCGATTGTTGATGGCATTGGCGAAGTCATGTATAACTGATACGAGCTGTGTCGTGGTTGAAATCTTTTTTCTAAAGCCATGCTAGACGGCGACTAATAAATTGTGGGATAACCAAGAACGAAGTGATCTGTCTAGAGATAATGTGTTGAAGCAGTTTGCAGCAACTACTGATTGATTGATTGTGGGGTTTAACGCGTCGACGCAAGGCAGGCGATGAGGCGCGCCGTAGTGGAGGGCTCCGGATTAATTTTGACCACCTGGGGATGTTTTTCGTGCGCCGAAATCTCGTACACACGGGCGTTTTTGCTTTCCGCCTCCATCAGAAAAGCGGCTGCCACGGCCGGGATTCGAACCCGCGACCTCGTGCTCAGCAGCGCAACGCCTTAGCCACTGAGCCAACGCGGCGGGTAGTTTGCAGCAACTACTGATTAATGATATTGGTCTGTAATTCGCCGCAAGTAGTTTGCTTTTGTCCTTGTGAACCGGAACGATTTTTCCACACAACCAATCAGAAGGTAGGGAACCCTAATTCAATGACGCATTAAACAAAACATATAAATATTGCGATATCATATCCGCATAACGCTTCAAAAAGGCAGTGGGGATACCGTCAGGACCAGAAGACTTCTTTGCGTCAAGTTTTGAAAGGAGGAGGCGAATACCATTTACGCCTAAATTTATATCTGGCATTATTTTACGCGAAACAAGGTAGAGTTCTATCAGATCGAGTGTAGAACACGGGCGACTAAATACACTGTGAATTGTACTGTTCACCACATTAGCAATTTCACTGGGGTGAGTAACTTCACAGTCGCCTAGGTGGAGCTGGTCAACAGACTTTTTACTTCCGGAAAGGTATCCCCGACAATTTGCGGCGCGTTTTTCGTGAAGTTCAGAACAAGTGTGGTGCCAAAAATATAAAGTATGCACGGGCAGGATACTTCTCACGCAAAGCGACAAATTACCGATCCAAAGGGCGTTTCACAGGCTGATATCATTTCGCGAAACTCTGATGGCATGTCGGGGGGGGGGGGGGGGGGGTATTCAGGAAGCTCGACTGTGAAAACGTAGGATTACAGATAAAGGGTTGCAGATACTTGGACCCCTTAATATTTACAGAATACATAGTCTTGCTAGCTGAGTCTGAGAAAAAAACGTGCAAAAAACGCTTGAGAAACTTCAATCACAATGCGAGGCCATAGGACTAAAAGAAAATATGAATAAATGTAAAGTCATTATGAATAAACAAGCCGAACGCGCCTTCTTTTGCCTGTCTAACTAAAGGCTAGAACAAGTAAAAGAATGCATCTATCTCATTGCTGTCATCAGAGCTGACCCCAATGACGAGAGAGCAATTTGGCGCGGATACGGCACTGGCTAGGGCGTTTTCGGCAAACACTACCAAATGGTAAAAGTAAGCTACATCTATCCCTCAAAGGAGAAAGTGAAGCCAATGCAAATGGCCGGTGATAAATTATGAACGGAAACTTGGCCCTTTACTAAACAGCTAAAATAACCTGGGGAAGCTGAAAGAGCCATGGAACATACAATGATCGGAGTAACACATAGGGACAGAAATCATGCTTTGCGGATTACGGGGCAAATTTGAGTAGATGATATCACAGCTTAAATTAAACAGATGGAGTTGAGCAGGCCGTATAATGAGACGAAATAACAATCGGTGGACCACCAAGGCAGAAGAATAGGCCTAGAAGGAGGATCTAGAAGGAGGAGGTCAATAAATGGATCCATTGACAAAGTAAGAAAATTTGCGGGCAAAGACTGGACTCAAGCAGCTTAGGACACAAGCGCTTGGAGGTCAATGGGAGAGGCCTTCGTCCTGCAGTAAACCTAAGTAGGCCAATGATGAAGGTTGTAATGATGATGATGGTAAAAGGCGTTTTAAGCGCAGTAAATGCACAAGCACAGTCAGGTTGACTGGTCGACATCATCTACTCCAACCAAAAGTATTGTTAAGGACTGAGTGAAGCTCACACTTTGGTTGGAAAGTTTGTAGCTCCTTTCGTATCCCTTGGTGTATGCTTTTGAACACTTCACTCAAATGCATGTACGTTATCAATTGTTCCTTGTGCGCCACAAAGCGGAGATCCCACTTTTGGGCGGCTTTTTTTTCTCTTACACTTCCGGCAAAGAGAAGCGTCGTCTGCTGAGCGTCGGCGGGCCTCGGTGGAACTGTTGGTTATTTAGAGCTCCCTACAGCATACTTACATGCTAACTATTTTTCTTTTTTTATATTTTTCCACAAAATCAATACACTTCTCATTACGGTGCGGTAAAACTAGCCTGCACAATAAATCCACGACGGCCGATCAAAGTTGCCCACAAAACTGTTCGGCCGACGGGTAGTCGGTAATCCCTCGAGAAGCGAAAACTGCGGCGCGGCAACAATCGCGCCTTAATTAATTCTGCTCTGTTTGGCGAGTTTTTAGATTGTATTAGACTTAGTAAGGCTTATTAAGCCCATACAATGTAATGATAGCGCTAATACCATCGGCAATTTCGCTCACGACGCTTCGGCCGTGTGCTACGGCTAATTCATTTCCCCAGAGCTGCAAACTGCATATGCTCGTGCGACCGGCGTGCTCTTACAAACCATACGGTGAGTAAAGTGCAGGAGAAGAGTTGCGGAGCGTAATTAAGATAATAAGGATATTCACACCGGCCAATTTTTTCAGCAAAAAGCAAAAGCAGGAAAAACACTATCCTTTAGTGGTAAATAACAGTCTCAGACTGGACGCGTATGCGATTGCATTTTCTGCTCGAAGCAGCGCAGTTAGTGGTCATCAGCTATGTTCAGCGAACCTTTCTGCGCATGTCTTATTCACGGAATGTTCAGGTTACAAGCCAGAAATTCTTTAAACCAGGCAGGAAAGATTTAAACGAGACATGAGCAGTGCCCCTCCTTCTAGTATACCGGTTATTGCCCCAGGCCCACGCGTTCTGTCGTAGCGCAGTTGTATGAAGTTTCCCACACACTCCATCAACGTGGGTGTTTACGATGATGATGATGATGATGATTGCTATTGGTTTCCCCTTTGAAGTGGGGTGATGACATGTCATCTTACCAAAAAGGACTAATATACCCATGTTTTACACTCTTGGTTGAATACTAGCGCTGCTAGGGCAGGCACAAAAAGCCTATTAGGCACAAAATACTTTTTTTTCCTGTTACAGGTGTTAACTGTCCTAGGCAATATTCCCCTCTGCTTTTCGTCCACCCGCATTCTAATCTTCTTCTTGTTCTCTCGACAACCTTGAAGTTACTTCTTCTGTGATACCCTTAAATCCTTGGCCTTCTGGAAGCCCTACATTCCCTTGATGTAGATTTGGATGGATACCCTCACATTCTAACACTATGTGCCGCATAGTTGCTGTTTCGTTTCCGCAGACCACGCATACCCCATCATTTTGTTACTCTTGTGACAAAACTCTTAGTTCCAGGTAGCCTGCTCTAGCCTCAAAAAGCAAAGCACTGCCCTGGGAATTATCATGGAAATTTTCCTTTCTGATGTTCAATTTCTCAGCCCTGTACATCTCTAACGAAGTTTTAGCTTCCATTTTTTCCCTCCATTTATTCGTTTCGATCTGTTTGCCTCTTAACATCTAACCATGCTCTTGTTTACTTGTGTGTGGGCGATTTCATACGCATGGTTTGCGTATACCATTGGGTAATTTAACATAAATCTCTCTGGATGAGCAGAGGATGAGCCGTTTCAAATATCAATGCATCATTTAGGTCATTGGCACGATTTGTTCAGTTTTAAACTCTTGCTTTGCATATAAAATAAGTCAATGGCACCTTTAGAGGAAGAATTACGGATGTGTACGTCTTTTAAAATTCGTATATCTTTATATAGGGTAAACAGTTTTTTTTTTCATGCAAATAAACGAGAGGCAAGGTAGGCTTGTGCGCCGACGGAATGTAGAGACACGTCTGGCAAAGAAACCCGTCACATAACGTGACTGGCAGTAATGAGCACAAAAAAATTAGGGAACCTCCTTTGTAAAAAAAGAAACTCCTCGCAGCCATCAGAGGCAAGACCGAGTGTGGAATAATACTTTTGTGCAATCATATGTAGGTTCGAACAATGGGGCAGGCGAGGCCCCAGCGTTCACACTACCCTTAAGCGACGGCTCGTAATATCGGTTAGGGTGCAGTGGCCTAATTTATAAAGCTTACATCGCGCAGAAGTCTCCGGGAAAGCGGTGGCGCTGAATGCACGACGCACGCTAAACAAAATTCCACGTGGCGTATATGCGTCCCTTGGGCTACCTTTTGTTACTGTTTGAAATTTTTAGAACTGATCGGAGTAACGGAGTGGAATGATAGTACTGCCTCTGTACGCGTATGCTTGACGTCACCACAAGAGGAGCCAGCTTAACACGGTGGCGAAGGGGTGGCTAATTAAAGTGAAACTGAAATGAATTTGTTAAGCTCCTGTTTTTGCGTGCACTGCGGAGAATGGTTGAAATAAAGACACATTTCATCGTTTATCTGCTCTATCAGATTCTATTTACTTTAAAAATCCCGGAAGAAGAAAATCTACCATGCGTGGTCTCCGATGGCCGCACCCACTAAAGCAGTCATGTCCTTCCAAGGTGGTACGTGCTTAGACAATGTGGAAAATTAGAATTGCACCTAATTTCGGTTTCGGCTCTGTGAAACAACATGCTTGGAATTGTACGCTATTGTTGCCTGGGCATTCTCCATGTCTCAGTAATCAGCTTAAAGCGCTTTTGCCATGTTGTCGGCTGTGAAATGCGCAAAATAAGTCTACCAGCACGTCTTGGAATCGTAGCAATCACTAGCCGAGGCCTACGCAGTGGAACAACGTCCTCCGCTCTTCCGGCGACGCTCAAATTCTATGCGCTTTTCTCCCACCTTTGGAGCTTGCCTGGTTTGTGCTTGTATCGTATGAGGCGTCTTCGCACCAAACCAAGGGTCTGCTGATTGGGGACTATGCCGCAAGCAGGCGGTGCTTATGGCAACGCCACGCCAACTCGCCAGCGAGTCACTGTCACTCCGCACGCGTTCTGAGAACACGCTCAGGGAGGAACAAACGTTATAGCACAAAAAAGGTGAATTCAGCATAGAAAACATTGCCCGAAAACCTATAAATAAATCTAAAGAAAAAACACATGCGCTGTAGTAGAGGCTTCAAGCGTGCGGATCTCAAAACAGCAGCATGATGTTCCAAAATACTCGGCCATAAGCCAAGGCTGCAGGAGCAGAAATATAAAGTCAGAATATGTATAGTAATTTTGCATTTTTATTTCTTTTTAGCATTCCAAGCAGGTTAGATGACAATTTCCTGAATAGCGACCGTGCTAAACGTCCCCGAAATTTACGCAAAGATCTCACCTCCAGCGACTGAATTTTTAAGGCGTTCGCAGAAGTGGTGTCGTGGTGCAGACCACTGTGCTAATTCAAGCAGCGCGAAAAATCCTTCCCGCGCTTTGGATTTACGCTGTACGATAAAAGGTCCAATTGATTTTAATTCCTTATTGCCTTCATTACCTTAACAGAATTTTATCCCGCCTTGAATTAGCCACATTTTTCGACAAGCATAGCAGTCAGCAAAGCGGGACATGTTGACTTCTGTGGAGCTACTTGGACCTGAGCGCGATACAGTTTCCAGACTCACAAACTGAACGCACATTCTTTCAGACACAAACGTGTCGTGGCTTAGTTTCAACAGAGTAAACGAATTGCGATTACCCACCGGCGGCCGGCCGGCTAAACGCTGGGCCCTTTGACTGTCATAGGGTCGGCGAGCAGTGCAGTAGCGCAGTCAAGCCCAGCCATTATCGTCGTGACGTCACAAGAAATGTGATAAGAAATCGGCAAGGAGGATGAAGATGGGAGGGCAGCATTTTCGAATTGATGTTTCTACGGAACAACGTCGCGTAAACGCAGGTAGAGTTGTCGAAACATGGCCTAGAGACTCCAGACTGCAAGTTGCGCTTGTAACCCAGCGGTGTTCTCTTCAGTGTCTCTTTAAGCAAAATATTAACAGACGTCGGTTCAGAAGATATGTACGAGAGTAAAGATGGTTGTGGTTCGTTTCCCCGAAGTCCGGTGTCGATCAGGAACCCAATCGCCCGGGCTCCGGTTGATTTGGCAGGGGGCTGGCAGGGCGATGGTGTTGAAGTTTTTCGAGACGGCAGTCGGATTGAGGAACTCAAGGCACTGGGGTTGATTAAATGAAACGAAGAGTTTATATGCAGCTATTTACAGTAGGAAAAATTGGTACATGAGTAATAAAAAAAAACTTCTAACTTCAGCTCCAAGTGCGCACAAATCACTCGATCTCCTCAACTTCGTCTAACTCTCCTATCCTCTGAGCGTACACAAACCGCTCGAGAAACGAGCGCCGAGATTCTGTCTCGCCACAAGATCCGTCGAGTTGCCCGGTACAGCGCTGTACCCTAAACTTCCGACGCGATTATAACCTCTAGCCTAGGGGCTCACAAACGGCAACCTAGCTTTAACGCTCGAGACGCTTTGTCCCGCCACGAGCTGCCCAGCTCAGCGCTCAGACAAGAACCATTTCCTACGGCCAAGCTCGGTCTTATAACACCTCGAGATCACCCTCTTTAGGGAACGCCCCTGAAGCGTTCGTACACGCGCAAGGGAGTGCCCAAATTCACGTAGACAGCTGTCACTCTGCGCGCTATTGAATATTCAATGAGACGCCGCCACCTTTGTGTCAACGGCACGCTCGAGGACAAGCAGGTGCGAGCGACCCCGCGGGGTGAGAACGAAAGGCGGCGACAGTGCACTGAGCCGTCCGGCGCGCGTTTACAATGGTGTCTCGCGCGGCGCGCGCTTCGACGGCGATAATTCCACCTCTTCCGCGCGTCACGTTGACGATCCTTGGAACCCGGCGGCGCCGTCTGCGTTCTCAATGCGGGATTGTCCCTGTGGTACTCGGTGGGCCAGACAATCCGTCTCCCGTGCGCGCCGTGACGAATTGGTGACGGCTGCGGCGTAGAGTCCCCAGTGCTGAGCCCCCAGACAGAGTGGCGGGTTCTCATGCACAGCCCGGGCGCCTGGCCGCTGATCTCATAAGTGGACGTTACAACTCCCCCCTTTAAGAGGGTTAGTGGACCTCTTTAAAGAATTTAAAAAGGCCACTCATTTCATCTCTCCTTCAGCAAGAACAGCGTAACAAACAAGGTAAAAAACACGTGGAAGGAGATAGGTATAACCACAAATGAGCCCCCTTCCATTTCTGCAGCTCACCCGAACCCTCTCTCACCTAAACTACAAACACAACCTATTCACTAGCCGTTCAACAGGGACAGAATACTCTAGCAAACCGGAAACACACCAAAAAATGCGAAAAACACTAAGTGCGAGTTAAAATAAATTGGGTCGTTTCTCCGGGGCACGTAAACGCCACGAACAACGAGACAACTCCGCCTATAACATTGATACGCGCTATAACAGCAACCACGCACAAACATTCCGGCACTCGACAACAAGAACAAAATGAATAAGGACTGGCAAACAACACTGGCAATTTTGCAGTCAACGGAAATAGAACGTTAAGAAAATTTGCATTGCCACTATGCGCACGCGCGCAAATGCCCTCCTTGACGGCGTAGCCTGATAACGTTCCGTCAAGAATGTTCGGCTGTGCTTTCGCTAACTTGCGGTGCACAGAATGTACGGTTCGGTGCGCGGATCGATCAATACGGTGCACGGATCGAGCACCCAAAGCATCTCGTCACCCACAACCACGGCACACACACACACACACACAAGCACCACCGACGAAAAAGGATGGGTGAACGGGAACTTTCACGTCCGTCGTGGCAGTATTAAGGCTGGGAGCAATTCGATAATGGTCTCCCCAAGCAACATTCCGAAAACAGGGTAGTGCATTAGAGTATTTCCAACCCCTCTGCAGAAGACCAGGACCGTGTAGCGTTGCAATATCAACGCAAGTCTCGACAATTTAGCCCCATGAGGCGAACACAACTTGGGGGAAGACGGAGTGGTACCACAAAATTCGACTCCGCTTTCTGTCCCGTAGGCCTCGCGGCCGTGCCTTTCCAATGCCCCAACGTACGGCCATGCCGCGTGCTGGCAGCGTGAGCGAAGGGTTCATGCTGGAGGGGAATGTCGGCCCGTGAACGTGACGACTTTCTCGGGGTCATTCTTTCCCTTACGTACAGAGTGCCCCGCAGCAACCACCTCACCAACATCTGTTATTACCAAAAACCGCTAGAACACGCTATGTGCATTCTGAGCAGCGGCCTGACCAAGACAGTTTTTTAGCTGTCCCGGAATGCACTCGTCCTGGCACAACTCAGAACTGGGGCCTGCGACACACGGCCAGATCGCAGAACTTAGTGCGTCAACCCTTCCAGCGCGGCTCCCGACTAAATCTCGGTAATGGCCGCAACCGACACTAAAGCTACGAAGCACTATCTCAGACACCAGTTTCGCGAGATCGCCTATTGCTTCTCGTTCCTCTGTTTCAACTGTAGCTGACTCCTCACATGGTTTTTCCCTTTACTTCGCAGCCTCCTCGAGAGCTCTCATTCTTGGTTTCGCAGTGTCCACGCATACCTTTTGGTGTTCTCCATCAGCCTCGTCGGTTACACTGTCACAATCAAGACTACCTAACCCACACGGTATCTCCGTATCGCTCCTACCCTCTTCAAATGTTCTGAGCTCCTCATCCTCCATGTTCTCGCGTTCTCTCTCACTTTCTCTTCCATTTTCTACATGTTCAACCCAGTCTACCTTATCCGCTTCCTTATCCACCTTTAACTCCAGCTTTTCCTCAGCGTGATCGTCAACTCCGTCTCTTTTTCGCTCCATCTCGTCACATGCTTTCTCGTCTTCTATCTCCTTTCTCTTCGGGGCGAGCTCCTGAGCGCCCGACACGGAGTTCGCTTTCTCGTGCGACTTTTGAACGGAATATGGAACGCGGCGGGTCCCAGGACATTCCTGTGTGACGCCAATCTTCTCCGGTCCACCGATTAAAGTTTGGGTGCTGTCCGTGCTAACAAGATCGGCATGTATTAGCTCAGTGTCGGTTGCAAACGTAACTTGCGGCCACACACTAACAACAACAGGGTTACCCTTTGACTGCGCTCGCTGGAACACTTTTCACGCTCGCTTCCCTTTCCATGCAGCTGTTCCCGGCTGAGCCGCTCGCCACCTGTGCGCAGCCACGGCCGCTTATCTCGTTCCCGCGAGGCTTCAAGTTGAAAAACGGGCTGCCCCCATTAAACTTTGCTGTCAGTGCATAACTTGGCCTGCTCGACGAGTTCTGCCTTATGCGCGGCAGCTCCATCCTAAAACCTTGCCTGCGAGGCTGCTCGTCATGTTCGAGCATCACTTCATTACACCGCTCTACGGTATCACCGGACGCGCATACCTCGTCGCTCCTCATCCCACCGTCCGTCTCCACCCGTTCGACACCGGTGGAAACACTAGCCTCGTGTAGGGAGCCACGGCTACCTACTTTGGCATCACCCAGTTCAACTCCGAAACATTGGCCGGCGCCATTCAACTTCACTGTCGCTATAAAATTCGCTGGGTCTGTGCCCATTGTTACTGCCTGCGGTTGCCCGAGCGCAAGGGCGCTTGCCTTCTACGCTCCAGCTCCAACTCATACCTCCGCAACGGCTCTTTAGATTCCAGCCGCAGTTTTTGTATACGCTCCTTTGATTCTCGCACCTCTCTTCTCTCCCGCTCCGTCGCCTCGCGGGCTCTTTCCTCCGCTTTGCGTGCTTCTTTTCTCTCTCGCTCCGCCGCTTAGCGCGCTTCTTTTCTCTCTCGCTCCGCCGGCTCTCGCGCTATTTCCTCCGCTTCTCGCGCTTCTTTTTTTTCCTCGCTCCTCCGCTTCGCGCGCTGCTTTTCTCTCCCCTTCCTAAAACTCCAACCCCATTCGTCTAAGAATTAACGTCTCAGACTCCGCTTGGACCACCCCTCCCGCAGCCGTTCCTCCTTGAGGTGGCGCCTCATGTGTCTGACCATTTCCGTCTCCTTCCGCAATATTTGCGAGCACGCTCCGCGTGACTACCATCCAACCCCAGACTCAAACATCACCGCCATAACGAAGCGCAAGAAATCCCACTCACCCGCACCTTCGGTGGTCGGCTGCCGCGTCATTGGCCCCATGCGCTGGCTTGGCTCTCCTCCTCAGCAGCCATCGATGAAGGCGGGCTTGCGTCTGCCTGCCGCCCCTGGTTGTGGCCTGGTGATTTCTTCTGCCAAATCGTGTCGGCTGCGCCAGTAAAGATGGTTGTGGTTCGTTTCCTCTATGTCTGGTGCCGATCAGGAACCCAATCACCTGGCCTCCGGTTGATTTGGTAGGGGGCTGGCAGGGCGATGGTGTTGAAGTTCTTGGAGACGGCGGTCGAATTGACGAACTCAAGGCGTTGGGGTTGAATAAATGAAACGAAGATTTCTTATGCAGCTATTTACAGTAGGAAAACTGGGCACATGAGTAATAAAAAGAAAAACTTCAAACTTCAGCTAGACGCTAGCTCCAAGTGCGCACAAATCACTCGAGCCCCTCAACTTCGTCTAACTCTCCTATCCTCGGAGCGTACACAAACCGCTCGAGAAACGACGGCCGAGACTCTGTCTCGCCGCAAGATCCGTCTAGTTGCCCGGTACGGCGCTGTACCCTAAACTTCCGACGCGATCCTAACCTCTAGCCTAGGAAGCTCACAAATCCCAACCTAGCTTTAACGGTCAAGACTCCTGGTCCCGCCGGGAACTTCCCAGCTTAGCGCTCATACAAGAACCACTTCCAACGACCAACTTCGGCCTTATAACTCCTCGAAATCACCCTCTCTCGGGAACATCACTGTAGCGTTCGTACACGAATAAGAGAGTGCCCATTTTCACGTAGATAGCTGTCACTCAGCGCGCTACGGAATATTCAATGAGGCCCTGCCGTCTTTGTGTCAACGGCACGCTCGCGGACGAGCAGGTGCGCGCGACCCCGCGGGTTGAGAGCGAAAGGCGGCGACAGTGCACTGTTCCGCCCGGGGCGCGTTAACAATGGTGTCTTGCGCGGTGCGCGCTTCGATGCCTGTAATTCCACCTCCTCTGCGCGTCACGCCGACGATTCTTGGAACCCGGCGGCGCTGTCTGCGTTCTCAATGGGGGATTATCCCTGTGGTATTCGGTGGGCCAGACAATCCGTCTCCCGAGCGCGCCGTGATGAATTGGCGACGGCTTCGGCATAGAGTTCACAGTGCTGAGCCCCCACACAGAGTGGCAGGTTCTCACGCGCAGCCCGGTCGCCTGGCCGCTGATCTCATAAGTGGACCTTACATACGAGATTACTCTATAAAATTTTGAAGCTATAGTTTAGTAATTTTCTTACATAATTTATACTCCCATACGCACCACTCCATACGTACGTCGTCACGGTGTTGGTGTGGCGATTGGCAGAATAGTTCTCTTTTGTCGCGATCGTCGGGGTCGTGCGGAAGCGCAAAATATGAAGGAAGCTCACACAAACGCATAAGACTTCAAAGTTAGCGAAGCTGTACGCAACCTTCACGATCACCACGATGGTTTAAGTCTACAATCGCAGCCGATTTGCTTCTCCGCTGCTGCCGCAATGATCTTTACTCCATCGTTGCTGTAAGTGAGAGCTTGATTCAATTTTTTGGAAGTGATAATCCCTGTACATCACCTTGGAGGGGCGTTCGTTATGACCTGTTCCGAGCTGTTCGCTATGACCTGTTCGCTTTTTGTCGTTCCGAGCAACCCTTATGAAAATGAACTTTTCCTTTCTGTTTACTTTGTGTCTCCTGCATGTTGACGGTGTGGCCTTTCTTTTGACTTTTACTTTGTGTTAGCTCTAGGACATAAGCAGGCTGTGTACTTTTTATAGACTGCCGGATAAACAGCCATGATGTTTTACCTTCATATGTGCTATGGTAAAGACGAAGTTTAAATTTCTATACGAAGATTTTATTTTGGATGAGAAGTATAAAACTTTAAAACTGACTTGCTTTCTTCTCTTTCTGATTTCCGTAATGCTATTGCCCATGTGTGTACTCAAGGCAAAATGAAGTAAAAACACTTTGGCCTGTTTCCCCTGTGTTGCCTGTAGGACAAAGGATGGAAGATGGAACTTGAATTTGCTCTCCTAATTCTTTTTCTGTGTGCCGTAATGCTGTTGCTTATGTATGTACTGAAGGCAGAATGAAGTCAAAAGACTGAGTTATGTCTCTTGTGTAGCCTCTAAGACAATGGGTGGAAGTATAACTATTTGATGCCTTATATTCTTTTTCTGAAGAGCCGTAAACTAAACAATCGTGCTGTGCTTTCTAAAGTAAACATAAAGTCGAGCATGTAAGCCTTATTTATACTCGAAAGGTTAGGTTTTTTGGCTTGGCTAGAGATTGTAAGAAACAATGCCGACGATTTGTGGAAATTCTGCAGCACTGTATACGTTATTTCGTGCTAGTGAGGTCTGATAAATTCGCAGAATTATTATTACGAACTGGTACGTTTGTATGAAACAGTGGCGTAAGAAGAATACATATTGAACGAGGCTGTTCGAAGTGCCTCGTCCCTCCCCTTACGAAAAAAATTTGGAGGGAGAAGAATATACAGACCAGAAAAAGTAAAAAGAAAACAAAATGCCGAATAGAAAACAAAGCAATGAAAACAAAACACCCTAAAGAGTGGCTTCCGATTGTCCTAGTCTGTGTTTTCCTTCAGGGTCGTTGTAAAATGGCTTATCCTTGCAACTAAATGCTGAAGCGGTGTACTGTTTATTGGGGTAGAGCTTGCGGTAGAAATATATTGCGACAGAAAACAAAGGGACACAGCCAGACGAGAGCTAACAAGAGCAACAACAATGTCAAAATATAACATAAGGCAGAAAAAACTTCAATTAAAACACGGTTAAAAAAAAAAAGATCACTGAGCTGGTTTCGAACCTCCGCCCTTGGGGTTAGTAGGCGAGTACTTAACCTCCAAGCTACCAAAACAAAATGCGACGACCTGTTAAACGTAGGTCTAAATATTTGAGCTTGCATAGTCTTGCTAAGCCTCCATTTGAGTGAATTGTTTGCCTGCGTGGATTTGACGCACGGTGCTTTTGTGTGCTTGCGTGCGTGCATGCGTGCGTGCGTGCGTGCATGTGTGTGCGTGCGTGCGTGCGGGTGGTGTGTGTGTGTGTGTGTGTGTGTGTGTGTGTGTGTGTGTGTGTGTGTGTGTGTGTGTGTTGTGTGTGTGTGTGTGTGTGTGGTGTGTGTGGTGTGTGTGTGTGTGTGTGTGTTGTGTGTGCGTGCGTATGCGTGTGCGCGTGTGTTTGCGTATGTCTGCGGGGAATAATTTTTGTATCCGGCCGTTCTGTTTGTGAAAAGCCCACAAACCGTGAATGCTTGGACGCTGAACGAAACTCAAAACAGTCAATCTAGATGTAGATACGATGATAATAACTTCGTTTGTTAATCATTTTTATTTACTTTTGAATAGCAACAACTTATGACAACAAAAGACGTTGCTCGAACAAGAAAATATACTGCAATTATATATATGTGTGCTATTATCAACTTTAACGAAATACTATAACGGCGTCTGCCTAGTCTGTTTCAGGGATGATCATGAAGTAACCAAGTAACTGCTAAAACTCTATGACTGCTAGATAGCCAACTGTAGTAATAAGTCTTGTCTGGGCTAGCATATATGCAGTCATTGTTATAGGTGCGCAAGAAAAGACGTGGCTGGTTCGTTGTGTGTGGTTTTGGTGGTTTGTTTTCGATTTGCTGGTGTTTACGTGAATTACTACGTGCTCCTCCTGCCGTAATATTACGTGTAAGTGCTTTTGTGCTACCTGAAACATCGTGAGTGGGGGCAAAGCGCCTGTGTCATCGCCGTACTGCGCTGCTGTAGGAAACGCACGTCGAGGTCGCCATTTGACAAAACACCTCACAAGTTGTGCGTGCCTACGTGAATCAAGAGTCTCTACTGGAAGTTCCAGTCTGTCGACGCGACGTGTGAAAAATGCTGCGTGTTCTGCCGTAAGTGATTGTTTATCGTGGTGCATGTTAAAATTTTCTTACGCGTTGCCGCAGCGCCGTTTTGGTAAACGTGTTGAGTATTTTCCTTGGTGCTCAGCTCGCCGCGCTTCTTTTATTGTAAATTACCGGCTGCGTCGGCGCGGTCACATGAATGGGCTTCCAGGAGCGGCGGCCAGTATGCTGTGTGAGTGATCGACCCCCTTGCCATTGCCGGCAACGAAAATGTTATGCTGACGGCCCAGCGGCCACCGCTTGGCTTGGGTGGATTCGACCGCTAAAGCTTGTTGCATGAAAAAAAAAAAAACTGCGTCAATAGTACTAAAACAAAACGCCCACTCCCCGATTTTTTTAGGAGGCAGTTGACCCACAGTATATTTTTTTACAGGATGTAGGCAGCTTAGCATTGTTCTAACGGGTAGTTTTCGTTTACGGGTAAACAAATGCAAGGAGGCTGCATTACATTTGTATTTAGGATACGTAAGAGTTGCATATACGTTGATTTTTCAACATTTAAGCATTGCTAGCAACTTTATAAGTAGTACCACATGCACAAGGTCTTTAGGCAGTGAACATTTGACCAGATAATTGTTTAGACGTCGCAGCTTGAAAACATGCTGTTCCAGCCTGCATTGCTGGTGCAGTCACAGGGCAGCTTTCACTGTTTAAATGCAAGAAATTTTTCGACCTTCCTAAGCTCATCCAGCATCGTCATGATCAGACAGAAATTCTTGTGTGGTGTGACGTTATTTGTAGGTGGCTTGCATAAATTTTGTTAACCGTAACATGTTAAGCATATGTTGAACATGTTGATTCTTACAAATATGCATGTGTTCGGGATACAGTAACGGTGCGAAAAAGATTAAACAGGGCGTGGGCTTGCCACCGTGCTCCTTCGCTATCCCGTTTTTTCGTTTCGTCAGCATTTGAACTTGCTTACCCCTTGGTGGTATTGGCATGCTGAGACGTTCACCATGTGCCTCGGAGAGAATTTTAATGGCGCCATGAAGACAAAATACAAGTCTGTGTTATTCGAAAGATTTCGTGTGTTATGGTGCCTCCAGCACTTCTCCAAGTGCAAATGATGCTTTATTCTCTGAGAAATAATTAATTGAAGTTAAATTTTGGTTTTCCCGCTAAATCGTGCATTTTCAGGGTCTGCCATGACATCACAGGAACCGACTGCTCTGCAGCCGATTGGGAAGCCTTCTTTACCGTTAGTGAACCTAGATGGTGCCACCATACCGTGGCAAGCCGCTTTCTGCTTTTGGTTTGTTTTTACCGTATTTAAACCTGGCTTGTTTTTGTTCAGCTAGAAAAAAACGTTTCCTGAAACATAGTGCTCCCTCGCGTGAAACATAGTGCTCCAAGAGTTCCCGCGCCTTCGTGTCGCTGGACCTGCGCAGAACCTTAACTTTTTTAAGTGCGAATGCACTTCTTAAGCGACCCGGAATCACGCGTCCACCGCCGTCCGTCCGTTCGTACCACATACCCACTTAGGGCGATTGGCCAAGTGGAGAGTTCCTAATTTCTTTAGCACATACCCACTTAGGGCGATTGGCCAAGAAGAATTCTTTCGCATCACCCGTGCATTCCCACTTCCCCATCGACGACTGCTGCTTCGCCAGGAGCGGAAGTCGGGGCGAGTACTGCGGCGTCTACCTCGTCGGTCACGTCTACGCGAACCTCGTGTCGCACGCCGTGTCCACCTCGCCGGTCAGGGACGAGTCGCCGTACAGTGCCGTCTACACCGACGCGTACTCGGGCGACGGAATCGTGGTCGTCACCCTCTACCTCGCGCCAAACATCTCGCGCGACGACGTCGTCGAATACGTGGACGCGGCGATGGAGAGTGTGGCCAGGCGCGTAAAGCCCCCTGACCCGGTCGTGGTTGTTGGGGACTTTAACGTGGACGTGCGAAAGGGCGGCGAGTGGTTGATGGAATACATGCTCGCCAACCACTCCATGACGTGCCTACCGCTAGAGGCTCCCACCACCATCAACGGCAGCTACATCGACCTGGCCTTTGCGAGGAACTGTCTGATACGCGCGGTCTTGCAACAACTCTTGACCGTACATTTCAGTGACCACAAGGCGGTCATAATGACCGTCAACTACAACGACAACACCAACAAGTGCTGAATAAAGAATACTGTCGTTTCACTTTACTTGCGTGTGTGTGTGATCTCCTCGAACATACACTTTAATTCACCAAGATTTCCAGAGAACGACTAACGGGGTGTGGGAATCCCCACTTGATCACGCGGGGGTGTTAAATGCAACTAACGGGCGAATGCCAACACAGTTCAACATAACTCCCCCTCATAGCATCACCCGTGCATTCGCACTTCCCCATGCTCCCCTTCGGGGAAATGCGGATGTTTTTTAGCAGTGGTTCACACTCACCACTCTTGCAGGCCAGACAGTGAGTGGGCAAGTGGGCATTAGTTTTGTTCTTAATGGAGAGATCATGCTCACGCATATGGTCACTGATACAGCGTCCGGTCTGCCCTAGGTAGACTTTGCCACACTTCAATGGTATTTGATATACCACACCCACTTTGCAGTCCACGTAGGGGTTGGCGTGTTTCTTGCCGCACCCTTCACGCTTCTTGTTTCCTTTTGCGATGCGTAAGCACATGCCTGCAAGTTTCACAGGTGCCGAAAATACCATTTTAATCCCGTACTTGTTGGCGACCTTTTTAAGGGTATGGGATGTTCTATGGACATAAGGTATGACCTGAGGCTTGGTGGCTCTCTGCTGTTCATCTGTGAAATTCGCTCTTTCATTGACCTTCAACTTATTCAGTAAGGTGTCCGCTACAGCGGTCATAACCGGCTCCGGGAAACCAGTTGCCTTGAGGCGCGATAGCTGTGCAGCGAAACGTTTATGCATAGAATGAGGGCATGACTTCATGAGTGATGATAGGAAGCACTGAGTGGCTATAGCTCTTTTTACGGTCTTCGAGTGGGCAGAATCGCAAGGGAGCAGCTCTTTTTTCGACCATGGGTGGTAGCTCCAACATACATGATTATCTAAAAAGGTGATCGTGATGTGTAAAAACTGCATTTGGCTAGTCGATGAAAGTTCATGGGTGAATGTGAAACCTTCCCAATACGCCTCAAAGGCCTTTAAAACTTCAGCAATGGCTTCGTCATTTGTAAAACCAGGTCGCTTTCTTAAAAGAACAAGGGAGTCATCCACATATCTAAAACCTTTTGCAACAACATCGGTGTCGAGTACGTCATGCTGGGCGCGGTGAACATCAGACAAAATAATGTTGCGTAAAACGGGTGCGACACACGAGCCTATGCAGATGCTCTGTTTTTGCAGGTAAGTTTCATCCTCGTACCTAATAAAGGTGGAGTTGAGGTAAAACTCCAGCAGGGCTAAGAAGCTATCCACAGTCACTCCTGTTGCATTTTGAATGGCTACTTCGCCATTAAACTCAATACATTTGCGAACTGCTTTAAACATTGGCGCATGAGGGACCGAGTAAAATAGATCTTCAACATCAATCGAAAAGGCGCTTCCAAAAGAGTGGTCTGCCTGTAAGAATTCAACCACCGCTTCTGAATTTTTAGTGGTGAAAGGATCGTTAATCTCAAGAGGCCTTAACTGCTTGAGCAAAAACCGACTAAGCCCATTTTGCCAGGTTCCCCTTTCGCTTACATTCTAAATGGCACCTCGGGCTTATGCGTTTTTGCTGAGAAAAATACATTCAGCTTGTCTCCTTTACACTTGGTAACAGAGGTGGGTTGCTTACCTAGTTCCAGTTCTTTGCAGAGCGCCACTGCTTTGGATTTCACACGTGTGGCTTTCACGTTCACTGGCTTAAAGTTCTTCCCACCTGCTGCAGTTACCTTTTCGTTAAAGAATCCCAACGATATCACTGTGAAACCCCCTTCCTTATCTTATTGCAGCAGTCTCAAGTCATTCTTTTTGAAAAAGGAGACAATACTCGCCGTTGGGTCATGCCTCCTCGAGTGGTGGGGGCGGTTACTGGTTGTCTTCAGCAGACAGTCCACGCCGTCCAAGAGACACCTTTCCTGGTTTTCTTTTTCCGTATTTCTGGCCACCCCGCGGTTTAGAGACAGCCACTCGTGCGGTTCCACGGAAGCCTGTACGCTGTACTTGAAGGTCAGTGACAGAGCGAATATGGCAGATCAGCAGCAGAGACCACCAAGCCTCAGGTCATACCTTATGTCCATAGAACATCCCATAACCCTAAAAAGGTCGCCAACAAGTACGGGATTAAAATGGTATTTTCGGCACCTGTAAAACTTGCAGGCATGTGCTTACGCATCGCAAAAGGAAACAAGACGCGTGAAGGGTGCGGCAAGAAACACGCCAACCCCTACGTGGACTGAAAAGTGGGTTTGGTGTATCAAATACTATTGAAGTGTGGCAAAGTCTACCTAGGGCAGACCGGATGCTGTATCAATGACCGTATGCGTGAGCATGATCTCTCCATTAAGAACAAAACTAATGCCCAATTGCCCCCTCACTGTATGGCCTGCAGGAGTGGTGAGTGTGAACCACTGCTAAAAAAGTTAAGGTTCTGCGCAGGTCCAGCGACACGAAGGCGCGGGAAATTTTGGAGGCCTGCCATATAAGAAAGAAGGGAGAGGGATGCGTGAGTGATACATCGGTGTTCCTTCGCAAACCAGAGATTAATTTCTTGACATGTGTCTGTAGTATTGTGATAGACCTGCCTGTAAAGATTGTATTGAATGACGGAATGCGCGTGTGTGACCAGATAGTAGTGTACTTATATGTCTATGATCTGCTCCATAAAATTTAGTTGAGAGTTTGCGCTCGTCCCGTCCGTGCTGTGTGTGGTGTCTTTTTCGCGGAAGGCCCGTGTTCATTCACCAAGATGAACCAACTCGCCCAACAACAAGTTCTTCTAAATATCTGTGTATTAGTGGATGGATATAATAAAGAAAAAATGTACAGAAATACCCTTTGAATGCGTAACACAATCTACTTGAGGAACACAAATACATAGCTACGACCAGAATACTTAAGGCAGAATTGATATAAATAACACACCAAAAGCAAGAAGCTGTAACTAAAGTAACTGAGATAAAATTAAGTGACGTAGAATAATGGTTTGCCTGTTTTTATTCGGGAACAAGGTACTGACGTAAAGTGTAGAATCTGGTATTGCTGCACCGTTATGCCTGTGTGCGGAGATAGTATTTTGTTGATTTTTGTATGATCTCTTGCTCAGATCGCAACGCATCCTGGAATCAAATAAGCAACTGGAAGTGCGGCTGGTTAAAGGTGATTCTCCTCTGGATCGCTGTGTTCGGTAGAGAACCCACCACGGGGTCACTTTGATTACAACAAATGTTACAATCAGAACCGACCCGTTCGCGAGTTGCTAAAAAAAGCGGAACCATCTAAATGCTCGTCTCATTGGAGCGCTTGTCTTGACTGGTCGCATAGTTGTACAATAGAAAAACCGCGAGTCGATCTGCTACAATTAGCCCTAGTTTATAAATAGTGTACGTAGCACCAACGCTGCGTGCGCAATTTTATAATAAGAAAATTAGTGACAACAGGCATCCGATCACGTAAAGCTAAATTGCGTAGTTTTTACGCTGCGTGTATGCATGTATAACGCAGCGAGACTAATTGAAATTTCGGTGCACCGGCGACGAGATAGGTAATTTCTCCAAAGACATTGCACAGTAGTGTGACTTAGACCAGCCGGGATACTACTTCCACATTTGTCGCCATTTTTGCAGCAATGGTGCTGAAAAAACGCATTAAACACGCAACATAGACCACGACAACTTTTTGGCACAGTTGAATAGCGGAATGGTGGCATCTGGGCAAGCCTGCACGATGAGAACTTGGCACGCCTCTGATTGCTTAGTTTTGAAGGGGTGCGCCTTAAATAAACGAAGCGGGGTAGAGGGTGCTCAAACAAGAAGAGAAAAGGTCCCTCTGCCATAAAATATTTATTCCTGTAACCTTAGAGCTCGCACTTGTATCGAAATACCATGCGAAACGAACAGCTGTATGAAACTTCAGGTCAAAAAATTCTACAACTACGCATTTTTAAAGGGGCCGTTAGAACAACATGCATCCTCGTTCATTCTAAAACAAGTAGCTTTTGGTAACCAACTCAGTTTCATTCCGCCCAAGAGATAGGCTTTTTAAGAAAGGTCACAATAATCGAGAACTTAATTTTTGCTACATAGTGATGTAAACTGGGTATAGTGACGTAATATGAGCGTGCACTGAAACAAAACCATCATTGTGTTTTTTGTAAGTTCGCATATTTCGAATACCTAAAGCAGTGCTAGAGGTCCCACTGCAATTTCGCACACGAGTTCGGTGGTGGCTGCTTTGGGGTGGCCTGCGCAAGCCAATCACCCCCAAAAGTTTTCAAGACGCCGTGTGTGAATCGCCTGAAAGTTGCTGAAAAGTTGCACTACTCCATCGGCTTTTTTATAGTATCTGTGGTTATTCCTGCGATCTTTGGTTTAAGATTGACGTCAGCTTTCTCCGTGAAGAGCAAACAATTTTGCCCACCGAACTGTCCCTTTCTTCACGGCTGCTTTTAGTATCTCGGTATTACAATAGTATTTAGAGGAAAAGCAGTGATAATATTTTTTAACTTGGAGGCTGTATATATATATTTGCAGGTTTTCTCAGGCGTCACATAACCATTACTTTTGTCAAGGCCGACGATTAAGAAATATTTCTGGGTATTTTCCCGAATCAGTAGCATATTAAAACATATTCCAAATAAAGCTTGTCGCTATGTAATCAGAGCGCTGAAACGGC
This sequence comes from Haemaphysalis longicornis, assembly GCA_013339765.2. Lineage (NCBI taxonomy): Eukaryota > Metazoa > Arthropoda > Arachnida > Ixodida > Ixodidae > Haemaphysalis > Haemaphysalis longicornis. The sequence goes on along the minus strand of CM023450.1, from coordinate 209,528,986 downwards.
TTACGCTTGCATGTGCACGAGGATCAGATAATAAGCTATTTTTGACAGCAGTGCACCCTACATTATATCAATGAATTCAGCACGTCTTTGAAAAACGCAGGCCAGAGATCTAATGGCACCAGTTTACAACCACAGAACAACCCTTATAACTTTAGTACGATATCGCAGGTATTCCAGCTTTCTGGTCTGATCCAGAAATTCGCATTAACTAACGCTTTGCGGGGAAAAATTTAATATTTGTACACACCTGTAAGAGCAGAACTTGGGGCTTGTCCAGTCGTCCTTGCTGCTGGTTCTGCGGAGTGGCACATAGGATGACGCTGAATATATATCACGGGGGGGGGGGTCTTTCTAGTGCAACCTGAAAGCCAACCGCTTCACAAAGGCCGTGACGCCAGCCCTTGATATAGCTTAGTGCTGCTGTTAATATCGGGAGTATGCTCACGCTTGCCGCTTGCCGGAATAACACGCAAGCTGTTTTTTGCAGCTGGACTAAATGGGTGATAGCCAGCCTTGTCACAACAAAGCATTCCTCCTACTACAGAGGGCGCAATCTTGGCCATTAGTGTCACTCCCGACCTTCTATTTGGAATAGCATTAAAGATCGACCATCTAGAAAAAGAAAGTTTTGACACCACAAAATATCATTAGTTGTAGAAGTTATTTCATACAAGCACTGAGTTTTATAAAATTAAAAAAAATAAGGTCGGCATTATTTGTGCGCATAGAAATACAAAGGGTATTTGCATGTGCGAATGGGCATTAGCTAAACATTCTTCAAGATAAATATTTGGCAGAAAAAAAGGCTGTGCTGAGCAGATAGGCCGGAAAATGTTCATTTTTGGAGCTTAGAGAAAATTACAGGGCTGTTGGGTATTGAAACCCTCGCAGCGGTATAATACCATACTGAGAGCTTCTCACCCACAGGGTGTTGGGCGAAGAATTGATGCTAATGGTCACCTTTATTGGGAAATGCTCAATGGGCAGCTGCTTGTTTAAATACCACACACGCTGGATCAAAACGGAGGGAACAGAAACTACTTTGCTCAAATTTTGCATACTTGAACCTATCCCTTTTTTTCAATCTGGCAAGTGAATTGAAATGGAACAAATCTACAGAAATTCAGAGAAATGCCTCTCTATGTAATACCCGTATTCCGCTTTAGTCTAGTGTCAATTCTTTAAAGCCAGATTTGGTTATGATTAGCCAAAGATATAGGGTTAAATATTGGTTTATTTTTTTTTCTTTAACGGGAACAATGTAAATTTATATAATAGCAATTGCGTGTCGTTTATACTCGATTTACGTCTTTTTCTCAAATGCTAGGCGCAGTACGACACTGGCAGGTCTCTGCTGTTTTAATTTGTATTTCCAACGTGCGCCTGCGAACTTTTTGAAATTTAGAATTCGTGAAAAATAAACAGTTCTACAATTTCAAAACAAAATCTTTCTACCTCTACCAACCAACGGTTCTTTCGTGGCATCCGGGAGAAGGATTTCCGAACGCGGCTGGGTGGGGGAAGAGAAAGGAGGGCGCTTTTCACTCAGGGAGCACAGTGTAGAAGGTGCGGCGAAAGGAGGCTAATACCGAGCTTTCCCCGTGCTCACCCCGGCGGGAGCATCGGCGGCACCCTTTCGTCGGCTTTGTCATCTGCTTTAGCGACGGCGTTGAGCCTGTTTTGGCGCAGCTTCGCGTCCATTGCGCGCTTATTCGCACAGATGATTATCATGTTCGACAGCACCTCCTGGGCAACCCAAACCCGACGGAATAAAATTGGTAGTACGGCACAGATACGTTAACGATTGGTTTGCAGGGAAGAAAAACAAAATGTAGAGACCACTTACAGACATCTGGCCGCTATCTTTTGCGCACTGCTTGTCACGCATGGGACTGGCTTTTAAAAAATTGCTAATTATGAATTCGGTGGTGTTTTTATTACAAAAGACGAATGCAGCAACTGGAAATGAACCTGGATTACAAACTTCAGAACATATAACGCCTGGGCTTTCTATTTACCGTTTTCCACAAGAACATTAAACACAGTGGAGCCGCTCTACCTCAAGCCTACGCGATCCGCTACTCGAAATAAAAAAAAAAAACTTTTCGCCCCACAATCGTCGGCTTTGCTAAACCCAGGCTTCCATACAGAATACTGAGGTTTTCTCTTATAATAAAAAAACTCTACTAAACCTTTATATAAAGCTAACATTAAGTATAAGCTGTTAATGCGTCTAATAATCGTTTATCTTATCAATTATTGCTTTGTGTTTAGGTAGAGTACTTTAGGTCAAGTCATGACGACAGCTAAGTAAAGCCAAGTTCTAAAATCCCGTTTCCTCCACGCATAGCCGCCCACGTGTGGGGTTTAAGCCACCATTCGGCGGTTTGTAAATACACTAGCGTCAGTGTTCCTTCTAGGGTATATTGGTAGAAAATTTTATGATATCGATTTCGTTACTCCGATTGGTTCTAAACATTTAACACCGTAGGAATGGTTGCACGACACGTCCTTGGGACGTATTTAGGACGCGCCTTGCGTTTATTGAACCCGATTTGCCCGAATATTCTACGCGACCCTGCATTAGTCATTTAGAAACCTACACGGTTTCCAATATTACAAACCGCCACAGGTGAATATAGGGAATTTTGGTGCCGCACCTCCATTTTTTTCGACTGTACATATGCTTGCACAAAACAATTATTGATGATGATGATGGTTGGTGTTTTATGGCGCAAGGCCAACGAGGGCAAAGAGCGCCAGAAAGCAGTTATTTGAGTTTTCATCAGACCGTAAGTACTAAAACAGAAAACTAAAGTAAAGGTGATGCAAAAAAAAAAAAGACAATGGAGATGGCTGGTGTATGGGGCCCAGGGTGATTACACATGATATGACAAGAGCTGCAGAAAGTTTACCTCAGCTAAAAACTTAAAAACACGCTGACTAGAAAACATTGGTTCGTCGGCTAAAAAGTATGATGGGTGCAAAGGAATGTGTTGTCGTATAATTCAGGGGAAATGTTTGTGTCGTGTTGTGTAAAGTGCCTTGCATGTGGGTTAGTATGTGGACTACGGATAGGCCCTTTCCACACCTGCTACACGTGGGTCCCCAAGTACCAGTGAGCAGGTGGGAGTGCGTCGCATGTGTGTGGCCTATCCGCAGCCTAGCCAGGGCGACTTCAGTGTATCTGTGTGTGAGTCAGTTTTGTAGCGTCCAAGTTGTGGCTTTATTATGTGTAGTTTGTTGTCTGTTTGTTGACTCCAGTTTTAATTGCCATGTGTTACGAAGCTGTCGTCTGATGTGTGTCTTTAGGTCGGTAGTAAGGTACTGTTGTAAGTCAACTGTAGTCATGAGAGCAGCATCACCAGCCATTTGGTCGGCGGCCTCATTGCCAGGGATTCCACAATGCCCTGGTACCCAGCATATAGTTATTTCAAGATTTGAGGCATATGCAGACATTAGTACCTGAAAAGAGCATTTATGACATAGTTTTTAGAACAAAACAATTATTACACCGTCGCAGATTTCCCTCATCGCTTCGAGCACTTCTTCGCACACAATAACGTTGTTTTCTCTTCCTCTCTCTCTCTCTCTAGAATATATATATATATATATATAAATATATATATATATAACAGAAATAAGGGTTGGCAGTCGAGAAAACCCGGAAAGCAAAGGGAGGATGTGGTAGATCATTGAAACAGATTAAGAATTTGAAAGAAAGAAAGAAAGTGAAGAAAAATGCCCGCCAGGTGGGATCCGAACCCACCAGACCGGTATTCTGCACCAGACCGGTATTCTGGAGGCGTGGGTTCGGATCCACCTGGCGGGCATTTTTTTTTCACTTTCTTTCTTTCTTTCCAAATTCTTAATTGTTTAATGATCTACACATCCTCCCCTTTGCTTTCCGAGTTTTCTCGACTGCCAACCCTTATTTCTGTGTTATTTTCAACGAGACCCTCATTTCCTATTCTGATTCGCTACATATATATATATATATATATATATATTTATATATATATTATATATACACAAAGTAGAAGTACGCTCTTCGGAGACTTTATTTCCAACGTTTCGACCTGAGACAGGTCTTCCTCAGGAAAATGAAGGTAAAATCGTACGGACTCAGAGTGGGGGGGGCGCCCCGAAAACACAAGCCACATGGAAACAAACACACCACGACCACCCCCACACAAAACAGAGCTTATTCTGCCAAAGGCAGGCGAAAAAGAGCCCTTTAAAAAAAAAAAAAAAAGGGGGGGGGAAAGGAAGAGGGAGGAACAGTGGCAAGGAGGAGGCAAGAAAGAGGCAAGGAGGAACACACTGCATGAACGCGGGTTGTGGGGATAACAGAAAATGCGACGAGTTCACGGGTGGCGAAAGGCCTGCGTCCTTCCTGTCTTTCCACTCATGTTTTGTTTGTGTCTCTTTTTCATTGTTTCCCTCTTTTTTTTTTTTTTTTGTTGCCCCAGAGGCACGGCACATACCGACGGTCGCCTCTCTCTTCTTGTTTTCATTTTTTTTTAAATTGCCGCGCTCCGACATATTTTTGTGAATTGGGCCCCGGGCTCCACGCGTGCCGGCGACAGCCGAGTACTAACAGTTAACAGGCCGTACATTGACCTGGCGCGACACGACGCGACGCCGTGTACAAATGGAGGCTTAGGCGGAGAAGGGGACGCCTCAAATGGGCTCCCCCATTGGCTTTTGTGGGACCCCCCAAAGTCGTGGAGGCTGCCTGCGCTTCAGATGCAGTAATTGGGGCCCCCCTTGCATTCTTGACCATGCCGCTGAAGACGGTCAGTAGTTAATCCTTGTTACCGGTGACGCGCATGTAAACTCACTGCTCGTGGCGACGTGTGCCTTGTAGTTTTTCCCTCCCGGAGACACCGGATGTTTTTGGGCCTTTCGCCACCCGTGAACTCGTCGCATTTTCTGTTATCCCCATAACCCGCGTTCATGCAGTGTGTTCCTGGTGGTGGTGGTGGTGATTTATTAACAAAGGAGGGAAGAGAAAAGGCCTGGGGATATTGTTGAACTCAACGGGGAGTTCACCCTCATACGACCCAGTCCAGGGAAGGGGATTGGGCTTCAAAGGATAGGAAAAAGAGAGGGGGGAAGAGGAGAGCGTTAGGAGAGTGGGAGATAGTCTATATCGCGTTCGTTTAGTCCATGACTCGATGGCTACAAACGCAGCGCTAGTCCTGTTGTAACCAGGAAGTTGACTAGGTGCTGGAAGACCTCCCGTCGGATGGCGTCCGGTCCCGTGGGGAACAGGAAGTCTTCTAGCTTGTGGCTTGGGGCACCGAGTCGCTGGAGTTCGGCCCGGAGTTGTGTCCTTGCGGTGTCGTGCTGCGGGCAAGAGCACAGCAAGTGCTCTAGCGTCTCGGGTTCTGGGCAGTCGGCGCAGGTGGGGGATGCTCGGCGGCCTTGGTGGTGCAAGCGCGCTCCCACGTTGCAGCAATTGAGCCGCAGGCGAAGAAGGAGCGACCGGGCGTCTCTGCTAATGCGTCCGGGCAAGACCCGTGGGGCTGGCCACTGACTACTCGGGCATCTGGATGCTTGGCCTCCACCACTCGTGCCAGGATAGTCCTTGCAGCGTCAAATGACACCACATCCCGGGAGGCTGGAACCCCTGCCTGGCGAGCAGCACCTTTGGCCAAGGCGTCTGCAACCTCGTTGCCCGTGATGTTCACGTGCGATGGCAGCCAGTGAAGTCGCAGTGGACACCCCTGCGCCTTTCCCCCGCATGAAGCTTGGCCGCCAGCGACCGCTCAACGTAGCCGCTAGAGCTGGCTGGCTGGTCGGCGGCACGCAGACGGAGGAGGGCAGACCGTGAGTCAGTCAGGATGATGGCCCCCCGGGCCTGGGTGCCCTGCTTGAGAAGAAGATCTGCAGCCAAGTGAAGTCCAGCCAGCTCTGCGTGGGTGGATGAGGCAGGGAAGGGCAGGCTGCACACCTGGCTGGTGCCGAGTTCTAGGGCCGTGCAGGCGGCTCCGGCTCTGCCCATCGACTGTTGTACAGATCCATCCGTGTACACTTGCAGATGGATCTGTAGTGTGTTCCTCCTTGCCTCTTTCTTGCCTCCTCCTTGCCACCTTGTTCCTCCATCTTCCTTTCGCCCCCCCCCCCCTTTTTTTTTTGAAGGCTCTTTTTCGCCTGCCTTTGGCAGAATAAGCTCTGTATGCTGTGTGTGGTCGTTTGTGTGTTTGTTTCCCATGTGGCTTGTGTTTCGGGGCGCCGCCCCCACTCTGAGTCCGTACGATTTTACCTTCATTCCTGAGGAAGACCTGTCTCAGGTCGAAACGTTGGAAATAAAGTCTCCGAAGAGCGTACTTCTACTTTGTGCGTATTCCTGCAGCAACTAAGGACTCCACTTCACGACTATATATATATATATATATATATATATATACACACAAATTGTTTCGACCACGGTAAAAAATAGAGAACAGATTTAATAACGTTTCGGCCAGGGACCGGCCTTCGTAGATGATGAAGGCCGTTCACTCATCTGACGAAGGCCGGTCCCTCGGCCGAAACGTTATTAAATCTGTTTTTTTTTTTATTTTACCGTGGCCGAAACAATTTTTGTGTATATTCTACCGCGTCCTGGAAAACTTTGTTCCTATATATATATATCTATATATATATATATATATATATATATATATATATATAATATATATATATATATATATATATATATATATATTTAAAGAGCGTTCGGTCATTCATTACGTGTTCACTGCCGCTAAACCACGATACGTGGCCGGTTTTTTTACCGGCCGCCGTTCTCCACCTCCCCGATACCGAATTTGTGTATTGTTTTTTTGTGAATGGGAAGAAAATATGTTTACTCTTTATTAAAAGATGCGAATTTTACAAAGTACACACATCAGTATTCCTTCGTCTAAAAGTACATATTATCTTTTTCTATGTACAAAGCACGAGTTCAAACCTGACCAAATCATGCAAAGGGGTTATGATGTATTGAAATTTCAAGTGATGGTTCCACAGTTCAATCGACAGTTCTGTTTTCAACTCGGTAAGGGGATACGCAATTCATGCCACTAAAAAACACGCCCAATATAACGAGAAGCTACCGGGGTTTGAAGCAGCCACAGAAATGTAGTGCACGCGACAACTGAGACCAGTGCGTTACGGCATAACGGCTGGATCTGGCGAAGTGACCCGTATACTTGGTTTAGGGCCACCCTCCGTTTCTTCTTTAATGCTTCCTACCAGGTTTAAAGAATTAGTGCCTAACAAACGGAACTGTTATGAAATATCGCGTGCGCTAACAAGAAACTGTACATCTGATGGCAATCTAATAATAACACTGACAGCGTCAAGCAATTAGCTACCGTAAGTAGACTGGGAAGATGGCAAATAGTTGAACACACCTGTGATTCTTATGAGATGACCCCGAGGAAAAGAACTATTTCTAAGCCACTGTGCACATGAATTAGTGACGACAACATATCTCTGAAAAAAGCTAGCGAGAGTCCTCCACGACGTTATTCCGGTCTGACGCATCGATGCACCGTAAGATCTGATGTGTTTACAAAAATTTTGAGGATTATGTACGTGCGCGGGAAGTCAAATTTCGAATAGTGCCTTATGTGTGGCGAGAACATGTGGCGAGAACATATCACTTTCTTTCAAATGCCCGTGCTTCAAAAGAATGAGCTCTTTTGTTGTTGAAAGCGTGCGAGATTAGCCATGAAATTGTGAGATTTGTTCGTGGGTAAATGTACAGAGGGTAGACACGTTCTTTAACGTGGCTAAGAAGGACATATCGGCATCGCCTAGTAAGGTAATCAATTGAATTCAGTATTCTTCAATGGTTTTTTATGGCCAGGAACACAGGTATATATTTAATTTGTACAACAAGACATATCTCCCACTTGATTCACACGCAAGCTTAAACATCATTTTCTGTCATCATTTCATTAAATTTTTCCGCGGCTGATATTCCATATTGAAAGTTTCGAGAACGTGAACGTGTTTGCAATGTTATCGATTCGGCTTTGTATATACGGCATTCTTGTTTATATTGGTTTTTCGACAGTTTTATATAATTCTGTCAGACGTAACTAATTCCGCTTGAAACTTGGAGCGTTGCGATGACCGTTGATTATACACTTGAGCAGTTGAAACACCATTTTTATCGGTCAACAAGGGTAACGGGAAATGACCCTTCTGACAATGCCTCAAAACGAGTAGTAGGCACCGGGTGCTATCTATGTCACCTGAGCACAGCAACAATAAGGCCATAGAAAAACACTCACCAAGCGGGAGCATATGAAAGCGGCAATGGGAAGCGTTGGTGAGTTCATTTACCAGGAGGGTAAAACCTTCTGAAACAAAACTAATACTACTAGGCACTGTGATATTCATTTCAGCCATAAAAGTACTCTGGTCAACTACTTTAGGATGACGGAACGCGTATGTGTAAGCCAGAAATGTTCAGTACCTGAACCTCCCATGATTTGCAGACCTAATTATCTTGCTCTAAAACTAGGAAAACCAATAAAATTTTTTCAAGTATTTTACCCACTGCAGCCAGCTTTCTGCTGAAACAATAATGCGTACGGAGGAGTCTTAAGTTATATTACAAAGTGCCGCAGAAACCGTAGCCTAGGGGTTTTGAATAAAGTACTAGAAAGAGGTGGATCAATATGTTTTCTCGGAAAGGTTGTCAGTTTTGATGTATTTCACATCGCGAAATAAGCGGAGCGATATTCAGCAAGTGCTATGAAATATTGAAGTTCCGGCTTCTTTCATCATTTAAAAGAACCGTATACCACCGAAGCGCATGTTCCCCAAGTGCAATGAAAATAATCCTCACAAAGGATACGTTGAGGAATAAAAAACGAAGAACTTATATCCTAAAATTGCAGGTAAGACATACCACAAATTAGACGGAACAAGTGGACTTTGGATAGACGCGTGACGCAGAGTATGAATGGACGGGTGACGCAAAGTACTGAAAACTGATGGACCTAGTTTGAGATATGAGAATTAGAGAGAAAGTACAATAAAGCATTGGGTAGACTAAATAACGGAATTTGGGGTGCAAAGGATGGACTAAGGCATCGCGAAGACGAAGGGTTTTGTGCACATCGGAGAGCCATTGGTCCTCCTTGGGATGCAAGCGCTTGGATTAGGGTAACGACGACAGCAACAAATTGAAAGACGCCTGAGATGTCACTACGGATTTAAGAAAAACGTAAAATTAAAAAAAAACATATTTTACAGATTGAGATGTAAAAACATTGGTTTATACAACCTGAAAAGCGGTACACAATGTCGGAAAAGCCCAAGAATGATTGTTTCTGAAGGTCAGCTGCGGCTAGCGATAAAATACACCCTGAATAATTACCAAAACGTGCACCAAAGTCCCGCAAAGAGAATTCCTAGATTCGAACTGGTAAAAGGGAAATCTCACATGCACCTTACTTATTTTGAATTGTAACATACATCACTCCGCAAGAAAAAATGCTAGGATACAAAATTTTAGGGCGTTTAGAGAAACCCTTTGGTGGCCTCGAAAGTAGTTTCAGATTGCCGGTGTGCGACCCGACACAAAGGATCTGAGAAAAAAGTACCGTGCGGACACACCATTTATATTGTAAGCGCAGGCCATTCACACCCAGACGTAAGGTGCCTTCAGATGATTGCTATATTGTGTTTTAATTAACAGCTCATTTCGAAGATACCTGTGAGATAAACTCAGACGTACGTGTAGGCACTTGACTCACAAGAAGTTTATGCAAAGGATGGTTTTACCATTTAATTACTGGCATGTAAAATGCATAGATAATAAGGTACAAAAACGGAAGACTAATAAAAGAATCGCTATATATACCGGCCCAAGCAAAGTCATGGAAGGAGCAGCCTATTTTAGACAAACGGTTTTAATTTAATAATAGTAAGGCAGAATATCCGCCCTTCATCGATACTCCTTGCATACTCCATTGTGTCGTATTGGGGTGAACGCTAGTTATACAGAGAGGCGTTACAATCTGTTTCAATAACAATGACTTAACTTTATTATGTAGCACTGGTGATTCTTGTACTGATTCCTGATTTCCCTTCTTTGCAGTGTAATTATGAGCAATGTGAATTTGTAATTTATTGTGCCCCACCTAGTTTTTTGGAGAATATAAGCTGAACTTGGAGCATAGGTTGTTAAAAAGCCATCAGTTTCGTCTTGGTATTACAGCTCTCCTACAATAAGCTAGAAGTAAGTCTGCCTCTTGTTCTGGGTATATCCTGAGCTATTACGTATTTATTTTTAACTCGAAACAACACTAAAGATTAATTGATTTGATTGATTGTGGAGTTTAACGCACCGACGCAACGCAGGCGATGAGGCGCGCCGTAGTGGAGGGCTCCGGATTAATTTTGACCACCTGGGGATCTTTAACGTGCGACGAAATCTCGTACATTTGGGCGTTTTTGCTTTTCGCCTCCATCAGAAAAGCGGCTGCCGCGGCCGGGAATCGAACCCGCGACCTCGTGCTCAGCAGCGCAACGCCTTAACCACTGAGCCACCGCGGCGGGTAACACTAAAGATTATCAATAAGAGGGTATTGCATGGGATCAAAGGTCTGTGTACTCACTGGGGAGCACAATCACTCTTAGTCATTTTTGTGAGTACGGTATAAAAGTGAGTGCAAATGACATGTGACTACAGACGTGAGTACAGTACTCGTTCGTACATGTGCATGCGGATACAGTACTCATGAGTAGGGTAATTTTAAGTACAGTACACACCAGTACTACTGTCATTAGTACGATGATGAGTGAGTGCATTCAACCGTGAGCACATGCACTCGTTAGTACAGCCCTCACTGGTAGAGCAGTGCAAGCACATTTTGATTACAAAATAAATTCCGGTTACCCGTGCGCGAGTCGGAAATATTCAGCCGTGCCGCAATTTCCGCTTAGGTGTCGAGGATTCTTTATTCAGACACGAGAAGACGGCTCCACTCGCAGTAGCCGATTTAAAGCTACCGGTTTGGCAGCCGAAAAACTACCGCCGTTGCGCGGTAAGAAAGGAAAACCGAGGGAGTGATGGCAGTGGGGAAACGCGGCTACAGGTGCTCCGCCGTTGGGTCGTTGTTTTTGTTGACAGATTCGTAGCCGAGGACACTGGTGGTTGGTTTATTGCATTGTCTCCATTGCAACTGTTAAAAAGGACGGGCGGTCGAGGATGCTAATAATGCATATACTAAGCTCACTGAAAGTTCACTTTACTTACTCTGTACGGAAAGTATTCAGCAGTTACTGGGCACGCACTCACGCTGTGTAGACCTTCAGTGATCTGAGCTGCTCATGCAAGCCATCGCGAATGATCAACGGGATTCGCGGCAAATTGCTTCGATTTTCTGTGCCACCGAAGTTGTTCGCACCGTTTCGCTGTGTGCACTCAAACGATCCTTTTACTGCCGTAAGTGCCCGCGCCTGCTTTAACAGGCTCCCGTTTTGAGACATCTTGTACAGATACTCTAGGACTATGGTCCCGAGTAGTGCTGTTGCCAAGTGAACATATAGCACCGCCATGCCAGCAAAGCTTTGAAAAGTTGTCCTGCATTGAAAATGAAACATCCCAGTAAACCTGAGGTCATCTGTGGGTTGCGAATCTGACAGCACAATGTTCAGCGGTATGCGTGCGACGCCTTCCTTCACCTCGCAATGTTAAGGAGCTCTGCCATCTTGCCGATGGAGGAGCGCTTCGCAAGCGATTAGCTTAAATCTGTTTCGTACGCGTTGCTCCGTAGCTCGTTCATGGGTCTGTGCAATGTGGGAGCTGCTGACGTCAGCGATTTTCTCTGCCTGTTCTTCCCCTACGTTTACCTCCGGTACACTACCGGGGCAAAAACCATTCGCTAGCCGCTACGCCGGAGATTTAACTCGCACTTTGAAGGGCCTCGTGATAGGGCTGCTTTTTTAGGAACGCAAATGCAAGAATCCGGCTTTTTCGCTCAAGGTCACGTCTTTGAACCTCTCGTACATACTGTAGCTACCACACAACAAAACCATCGCTCTCTTTTGTCCATTCCTCTCAGCATGCTCAGCGCGATGCGAGGTAGCAGATGCACATTTCCACCGTGCAACCTGCCCACCAACATGGCAACTATGGTGGCGATAGTATAAAATATCAGGCCTCCGAAAAACGCGACTGAAAACTCTGTCGCTGTGCCAGACACAACTAGCCAGACACAGCAGACACAACTAGCCAGACACAGCAGTTGGACAGGGCTGTAAGGGCAGCCAAACACCTGCAGCAACTGTATGCACTGCGGTCGTCGACTGCCCATCCACCCCCCCCCCCCCCGCCATATCCCCCCACACACGCACGTAAAAATGAGCTTTTGCCGCTAGGCACATGTGTTTTGTCCAGGCTCCTCGCAGATATGAACGAAACGACGAGTTGTTCGGCACTCCGGTCTTTTTCCCGCGGTGGCACCTTCTCCTTTGGCTTTCCTTGCACTCGCGGGTCCTTGTCTTTTTTGTCGTGATGGAGGTGGTTCGGCGTTCGTGATTGAGACGCTTGCGCATGTTAGCAGCATGCGCAAAAGTGTCGGCGCGCCTCTTTTGTGGTTGTTTTAACAACGACATTCTTTCTTTTGCTACTTAAGCATGAAAACGTTGACCTGTCTGTCTGTCTGTCTGTCATAAAAACGATTAATTAAAAGTTGCAACATTGTATCACGTTCTGCGAAAGATAGAAACTACATGGGTCGTCGTCAAGTAGCTTGATATACAATATGTGCACTCTCTACAAATAAATAAAACTTAAAAGAATTTTTCATTTAGAGGTTCAGATGGGAAAAATATTTTCTTGCTGTAAATCTGGTACCATACCTCATACTGGTTAGCATTGTTCAGCAAAAATAAAACAAAAGGGATATTTGAATAGAAATATAAATACAAAAGTGATACTCGCACAGTTATTTGATGAAATATATACGTGGATATAGGTTTTGAGACCGAAAAAAACGCTAAAAAATATTTCACCGACACATGCACAAAAGCTTCTCGCCAAGCCTAGAGCTCGTGGCTCGTGAGTCAAGCGAAACAGTAAACAATGGTTCCAAGGTGGGACGCGAAAGCAGTGCGAACGCGCGGACATTCAATAAAATTTGCAAAACTTCCGTTGGGTTCATCATGGGAGGCCCGAGAAAGAAGGAGAACAGCATGAGAGGTGGGCGGAAGTACACAAGAGGCAGTTACATGGCGGGGCTGCAGAATACCATCGTCGTTCGCTACATTTACTGATAGCGAGCGGGGCCACCTATTGTTCTGATGAATCGCCTGTCTTTTTCTAATGAGAAACTTCTTTCAGATCATTTAAGCAATATCTTGGAATTTTTATCACGTTAGTTCAACTTAACATCGTTATTGCAAGAGAACCGCGGCCCATCATTCTTTCTCTTGTTGGCATTCGTACTCAAACAAGGGCAAGATGATCAAAATGATGCAAGACTTGCGCGTCACAATCTGATCCGCTGCCTTTCTTCACAATAATTTCAAACGGTTTAGTTTGAACAGTCTGAGGCACACTAAACAGTATATTTTAAATGAGCTACTTTAGGAATACGCAAGTGAAGATACGTTAGTGCAGGGAACAGTGCCAACGGTGGCGATTTACTTGGCACATCGAAATGATAGGTTATCTTGCGACAAATAATAGTTTGGAGCATTCTCAACTAGCGACGTTCGGAAAATGAGATCATAGTATGTGGCTTTACCATGAATACGTAGAGATGATAATGGTTGGCATTTTTTGGCCCAAGGCGGACTACGGGCAAGGAGCGCCAAGTAAAAGTTGTTTTATGAGGACGAGGTGATGGTAAGTGTAAAACATTCAACTAAATTTACATGTAAAATGACATAAAATATAATGTAGATGACTGGTGCAGAGGGCCAGGGTGTCAATATGCATGGTAAGTAATGAGGTGTAAAAACTTGACAATGCTAAGAAACCTAAAAGTACGCTTGTGGGTGATGATGGGTTCGTCCCATAAAAAGTACGATCGGTGTAGTGGATTGTAGTTGTCGGTGTAGTTGTGAGAAGTGTCTGTCTCGTGTTGTTTCTAGTGCCTTGCATTTTATGAGGATGTGGAACACAAATAGAGCCTCTCCGCACCTGCTGCACAGAGGTCTTGGAGGATCCAGTGAGAAGGTGCGCGTGCGTTGCATGTGCGTGCCCTATCCGTAATCTAGCCACGGTGACTTCTGTGTATCTATTGCGTTTGTCGGTGGTGTATGGTCCCAAGTGTAGTTTGATTGCGTGTAACTTGTTTTCTGTTTGTTCACTCCAGTGTGTTTGCCATGTTTTGCGAAGTTGTTGTCTGATGTGTGGCTTCACTTCGGTGTAGGGTAATGTGGTTATTTCTACTGTATTCACAAGTGTAGCAGCAGGAGCCATTTGATCCGCGGCTTCGTTCCCGGCTATACCACAGTTGCCAGGGACCCAGGAAAGAACCAGTTCAAATCTATGCACATACACAGACATAATACCCTTGACAATGAGATTTACAACGTGGTTTTTCGAAGAATTTGTTGACGACAATGCCCGCACAAATACGTGGATATGGCGGCACTCAAATAGGAGCAGTTCAGAACAAGGATGCTGGCAGCGTATTATGCAGTTGGATTGATTTGTGTTACCGACTTGTATTTCCAGCAACGCGCCGTTCCACCCTTCTCTCTCAGTTCGGCGGAAGCACTGTTGCGTTACCATTCATTGAATGAAAAAAGCCCAGCAGAGAATGTTCGATAGGCGAAAAAAATAACAGCGCAATTGAGGAAACCATGCAATGTCCGGCATTTACATAAAGCGCTCAATTTTCGGGAGTAACATAGCCACTTTAATTATATTAGCGGACATGGAACAAACTGTTCGAACAGAATTTTGAGAAACCAATCTGCATTATCAGAATGATCTGATCAAATAAAAACTATTCATCTTATACGTGTCCTCCACGAAGCAAAACCTAAAACAGAAAACTTCTGAAAAGGATGTTGTAAACATAAATACGTAATATTGAAAACAGTCCTAGCCAGCACTATGCTTGGCTCTGCTCAAAATTGCATTGTTTGCAAACTGCGCACCTAATTGCTATAATAGTAACATTTAGCATCATTGGGGGAAATAAGCAAAATACTGCACAAAAAAAATAAAATGACTGTCGTATTTCGCTACTTTGAAAAATTTAAATTTTATGTACCCATGTGCAAGACAAATGGCCTAAGGATGCTCCGTAATCTTACGCAATACTTTGAGCTTGAAAATTTTGTTTGCATATCCCGTGTTCTTTCGTGGGGTTGCTGCTTAGTAAAATATGTTTCGGTAAATATTATCATATTATTTTTAATTTTTTCTAGTCGCTAATTTTTGGCTCAATTTCTTCTATAGTAACAAAAACACGCGACCTTGTCTGGGTATTTATTTTTGTGGGAATGCAGGGCGCTGCAAAGTTAGATAATTTTCTCCATTTTTTATTTCACGATTGGAACATTCTTTTGGTGAATTTTGTTGCTAAGTCTCTTATTTTTGAATGAGTGGATTAAAATGCACAATATTTTATTTGTGAACTTTTCGTATCATTTTTTTTATTTTGGTTACTTTTCGTTATTTTATTTTAGTATAGATTAGTTATTCAAAAATTTGTTCGACGAGTTATCTCCACTTCCGCTATTATACAGAATAAACGTGTTTCTTCCGGGAGTTAGGCTGCTTTCTGGACGTGCAGGACTTATCACGGGCTGCTGATTTTTGCTTTCTTGCTTCGCATTTCGTATGTTTTTAGGCGGTAGTTTTTTCTTAGCCGTTGCTTTTTGGAGTATATTTGTATAAAGCTTATTCAGTCTGATCCTATTCCCGAAGAGTTTTTTTTTTTTTTTATGTTTTGGACTCAAAACATTATCCAAATCATCATCCCGATTTTCGCAATTATAAAACTTACGTTGTTCTCATGCCAGTTCTGTACAAATACGTTTGTAAGAATTCTTTAACATAGGCATTTTTATCGAAGAGTGGAATATTATTAAGAATACGCGATGTGAAAACTGGACTTAGTTCCACTGCCTGAAAGAGTTAAGGATGCATATTTGGTATTTGTCTTTAAATGTTTAGATCATGCTATTGACTGAGACAGTTTGACGTCGTCTACAAAATTGCCAGCACTCTCGAAGTTATTCACAGACATCGTTGTGTTTCGAGTAAACCAAGTTTCTTCTCCTGAGCAATGACTGCGTAATTTCAATAGTAACGTAAGGCCGAAGTACGTTCAAAATAACAACATTGTGCCTCCGTTTAAACTTGCTATTGTAGTGGGATAGTATATAGTTGTAGAAATCACGTTTTCTCTCTTTTTGAGTCTTATCTTCTTGTTTCAACGTCTTTCTCTGTTTTGTGCACCCCCGCCCGATGCCACGCGGTGATCGAGGCGTGTACAAGTTAAGATAAATGAATTAATAAATGAATGAATGAAGGAAGGAAGGAGGGAAGCAAAGAAAGAATTACCGAATGAATGAATAAAAAATATCAGTGCATAAATTAATTATTAAAATTTATCTAGAAATTTATAGCTTTATATGGTTCACTCACTTGTTATAATTTTGTGCATTTTCAACGTTTTTTTTTGTGGGCGATGATTAAATCGTCTACATTTTAAAGAAGATGTATAAAATGCCTAACTTTTATTTAACCATATTTCTTTTGTAAGATTTTGCAGTCTAGTGCTCTTATTTTTTGGTTTTGTACCTTTCCTTTGGCGAATTATCTCCACTTTTTCTAATATAACTATTAGGGACGAAGCCCATTAGGGGCTCGGACAGTCGGCGTCTCATGGCATCGGTTTCTCACGTCGTCGTAGTATCATGTAGAGACGCTTATTAAACACCCGAACCCCCGTTTTACAACGCCTTGGGCTATAACGTAACACATACTAAACGAACTCACGGGGTGACTCGTTTTACAATGCGTCACGCTAGAATGTTTCATCTCCACGGGAAAAACGCGCAGTAAAACAGCACACCGGAACACTCGTTTTTCAACGACTCGAGTAGAACGCCTCGCGCTTCCAAGACGCGAGACTTGCAACAAAGCTGCATACCTCTACACCACAATCGTTTCCTCTGCTTGGGTGAAAACGCCGAGGTACCAAGACTACACTTATACACTGCATGCTTCTTCCCTCCCTAGGTTTCACTTTAGAGGACTTGGCCGGGAATATTTTAAACGTGTTACTTCTGAAAATTATCCCTTATTGTAGACCTCCAGGGAAATATACGTTTTCAGATTTTGGCTGTTTTTTATTCGCCTTTGGCACGTTTTTGCGGTTCTTTTTTGCTTAGAATTCGGTTTCTGGAGGATAGGCATAAAGCATATTTTTGAAATCGTCAGATACGTTTTGTTACCTTTTTTTTGGTATTAAAAACCTCTTCGACCATTTATCTCCACTCTGCTACAATAACAATCAAAGGTGTTATCTTTGGCAGTTGTGCATTTTTTTAAACTGCGAGGCGCACCACAGCTTGGTCGTTGTTGCTAAATTTACTGGTATTTTGAACGCTCCACACCGGGCTCCGTTCGTTTTGTCCACGGCTTCTAGAGGAGATGTATGAGACGCAAGTTGCCGACATCGCCAGCTCATTTTTGTAGCTTTTTAAATTTGTTATGGTTGCTTTTTTATTTTGTTTAACCAGTATTCTTAATTTACGCTTTATAAGTATCATTTGTGTTACTTTCGCCAGGTATGCTTGGTTTGGAATTGGAGCGCTTTGTCATGTTGGTTCATTTTCACTGTTTTTATTTGTATTTAAAACTTTTTCTTCTGCGTCCTTTTGCTTACTCTTTGGAGGCATATTTTGGATATTGCCAGATCATTTTTGTGAAATTTTTATTCTTCTAATTTTTTTATTTATTTGCATTTCAAACTTATGTTCCACGAGTTATCTACCTTCTCACTATTATAATAAAACACGTGTTACTTCCGCCATTTAGGAATTCATTTCGAAATACAAGGTTTGCATATTTGCTCACAGTTTGCTCATTTTTGCTATTTTTATTCGCATTTTGAACATTCTACTCCTCTCCGGATTTGGGTGTAGATGAACAATATGCATGGTTTTGATATCATCCCATCAGTGGCACCCTGTTCATTTCCGATTTTTAAAACTTGGGTTTCAAAATTTGTGTTCAACAGAATTTCCCCATTTTTGTTACTACAAGGATTAACTGTATTACTTCCGCCTGTTATGCCCTTTTGTGAAAATGTATGGGCTTACACAGTTTGCCAGACTTCGCAATTTTTATTCGTATTTAGAATGTTCTTTTGTGAGCTTTCTTGCTTAGTCTTCATTTTTTGGAGATTCATGAGATGCATGTTTTAGGTTCAGTCAGTGTATTATAGTAGAAAGTTTTTTATATTGATGTATAATAATTTTTGGTTTCTCGAAACCTATTGCCAGTAATGCATTTTTGTAAAAATGCACAGCATTACGCAGTTGACTAAATTTCTATATGGTTATTTATTTTGAATGGTTTTGTATGGACTTTCATGCTTGTATTCGGAATTTGGAGATAATTCATGAAATGAATATTTTTCGTTTGTGTCAGATAATTTTTGAAATTTTACTCTTTTTTCTTTTTTGGGTTTATCGAAATTGTGTTCCACCATTTATGCAGCATAACAATCGGAACTGTTGCAGCCAGTTATGCATTTTGTGCAAATACAGGACGTTAAACGGTTTTCCCCTTTTCGCTTTTTTAATCTCATTTAAATTCTCCTTTTCCGGGCTTTTCTAGTTTGGTCTTAAGTTTTCGGAGGTGATTCAGATTCATATTTGTTATTTCGACTGGCCATTTTTGTAAATTTTTTTCTACGTTATTCTTTATTTCTAAAGTTTGTTCGGCCATTATCTTTGTACGCTATTGTAAACCCTAAATGTAGCAATTGAAGAACCGTAATATGTGCCTGTTGTTGACAAAGGGAGTTACAAGGTTAGAGAATTCTTGCTCAATTTTATATTCGTGTTTCAAATGTTCTAGTGAGGACTTTTTGCTTAGTCTCGTGTTTTTGGAACAGAGGTACAGATGGAGTATGTTAAAGTTTCTCAGAATTATTTTTGTACAAGTTTTTTTTTTCAAAGTTTTGTTCTAGAAATTATTTCGATTTACACTATGAGAGCAATGAACGGTCGTTCTTTCGCAAGTGGTGATTCTTTGTGTAAATGCACGGCCTTGCACGGGTGGCTTCTTGGTGTTTTTTCGTATGAGCGGCGAAGCTCCCCTTGTTCGGGGCAAGTCGCGCGTCGCGCCGTCGCCGTGTCCACTAGTTCTCGAGGCGACCGTTAGAGGTACAGCTGTGCAATAGTTCATAGGTCGCCCCGTATATGGCGCGCCGCCGCCGGCGCGCCACCTCATCATCAACGCTAACTCGTCATCAACACCTTCGAAGCGAAGGCAGCGGCGCGGAGAGCTCGCGACGTGGCTGCAATGAGGGCCCGCCGACAAGACCCCACGGTGAGAGCTCGCGAGGCCGAAGAAAGTAGCCAGCGTCGGCAGCAATCGCAAGCCAGCACCAGCATCGATCCGGAGGCGGCGGCAGCGGCGAGGGCTCGCGCAGCCGAAGCAAAGTTGGCTCGTCGACAAGCGGATCCCGAGGTGAGAGCCCGCGAAGCATCGATATGTAAATAATAAACATCGTGTATATAAGTGTATATACAATCACCCCTATAACAACGTGTCGAGTCTTTATATGATGTGTGGGCAAATGTTTTACGGTTTTACCGATAAGCATTGCAGCTTCGCCCCTCCCATCATCATTCACTTCGTGGAGATTGCGGGATTTTTTTTTCTGGCGTTCTTTACCCTTTGTTTTCTACAAGAGATATATAAAATGCATACTTATGATTTTGTCAGGTCATTTCCTTGAACAATTAATTGCTTCTGTTTTGGTATTCTCAGTTTTTTACATTTTGTAGCACCAATTAAGATTTTATTTCCTCAGAAGTACGAGGAGGCAGGCTGGGACTAAAGGCTACAAAGCGTGACAGATGCCCCAGCCCCCTTGGTACAGTACAATGATGAGGCAAAATGAAACAAGCTAGAAATTCTAATTTGAGTTACAAAAATACAAGCAACATGTAGAGCACAAGACATTACAGAACAATTATCTCCATTTATGCCAACTAAGCAATGATATACCTATGAGGAAGAGCGTCAGACAAGGCGACACGATCTCTCCAATGTAATTCACAGCATGTTTACAAGAGGTATTCAGAACATTGGATTGGGGAGAGGTGGACGTAAGTGTTAATAAAAAATGCCTCAGTGTCCCCAGGTTTTCTGATGAGGTTTCCTTGTTAAGTAACTCGGGGGACGAAATACAAAGCATGAATACCTCAACGGACAAGCAAAGTAGAAACGTGGGCCTGAGAATTAGTATGCAGAAAAGTATAGTAAGGCTCAAAAGCCTCGGCAGAGCACAGCGGTTTGAGATTGATGGCGAGGCAGCGCAATTGTAAAGCAAATATATCTACTTGGGCTAGGTAGTGACCCCGGATCCCAACCATGACGCAGAGATAATTAGAAGGACATGAATTGGGTAGAGTGCATTCGGCAGGCATTCTCAGATAAGGAATGGCAGCCTACCAATGTACCGGTAGAAGAAATTGCATGATAGCTGCATTTTAGCGGTACTCACCTGTAGGGCAGAAACTTGGAGGCTCACTGAAAGGGTTTAAGTTTAATTTAAGAAGCATCAGCGAGCAATGGAACAGAAAATGATATCTGTAACATCAATGGACAAGAAGTGAATAGATAAGGGTAAGGGAACAAACGCTTGTTATGAACATATTAGAAAAAAATTTCACCATCTTCCCGCAGGGGAACTCTGCGTAGTATGCGAAGCAGTCATGGGGTGTACTCAAGTTTTCAGTTCGATCGCGGCGTTGCAGGAGGAGAATGACGGGAGCGGAGCGGGCGCGTGCGTCAGTTATACAGCAGAGCTACAGTGGCGCCCCCCGCGGAGTATGCAGCGGCTACCGTCGCATCTCTAACCCTGAGCTGCTTCGTATTATCGCGCGTGAGCCGCAGGTGTTGCCATTCGTTGCGCAATCCCGGAAAAGAAAGGAGCTTCGGAGAGGAGAGGAGAGGAGACATGCCGGAGAGGAGAGGAGCGTCGGAGAGGAGAGGAGGAATGCCTCGCATACTACTCAGGGTTCCCTACGGGAAGATGACGACGGTGGTTGAACGCGAAGCTATCTCGTGATGGATTCTTCGGTTAGCCAATCCCTAGGGGTGCCCTGTCACAATCATCATCATCGGTGCCTGGCCAGGCATGCGCAGTGGGGGTGTGGTACTCAGGGTTCCCCTACGGGAAGATGACGTCGGTGGTTGAACGCGAAGCTATCTCGTGATGGATTCTTTGGTGGCCAATCCCTAGGGGCCTCCTGCCACAATCATCATTAGCGGTGCCTGGCCAGGCATGCGCATTGGGGGTATGGACGCCGCACAACGGCGCCCACACAACAGCGGAGGAACAGGCTCGACCATAAGCTGCTTCGCATATAAAAATTAAGAAGAATTGCGTGTGAACAGGAATGTACCGTAATTACCCGATTCTAACGCGCCCCCGATTCTAACGCGCACCCTATTTTCCAGGCAAAAAACCGAAAAAACTTGCACCTCAGTTTGTAACGCGCAAGGAACTTTGTGAGCAAGAAAAACGAATGCGAGAGAAACGGGCGATTTATTCCCCGAAGTAATCTCACTCATCTCACTCCTCGTCGCTCTCCGAGAGCTCTTGTCGCCTTCCGCTGACCGCAACATCTCGTCATTGGTGCCGTCAAGCGCGTTCGCGATGCCACACTTCTGAACGAACGTTCAACCATGCTCGATGGGATCGTGAACCACGCCTCGCATGCCCATCCCGCGAGCTTCTTCAGAGGCATACGCTTCAGCCAACCGCTCGTTGAGAACGAGTGGGAGCCGCTCGTAAGCCGCGGAAGCGGCGCACCTTCGTTGCCGCTGCTGCGAATTACTGTTATCAAGCACGCAAGTGGAATAATTTGACAATTTGTGTGAACGCCGAAACAAAAGCCTAGACAGCTAGATGCGAAAAATGGTTGCTAAAAGCTTTGGCGCCATCTTGAGATGGCGATGGGTGGAAGGAAATTTCAGCTGTTTCGTCAGTTTCGGTTTCATATCCTATTCTAACGCGCATGCGATTTATCGGCCTATTTTTGCGGAAAAAAGCTGCGCGTTACAATCGGGTAAGTACGGTAAGTCGAAGGAAAGATAACAGCTGGTCACTAAGGGTAACAGAGTTGTCCCTAGAGAAGGCAAGTGGGGCAGTGGGCGGCAGAAAGTTAGATGGGCAGAGGAGATCAAGAAGTTTGCGGCGATAAATTGGTCGCAGTTAGCCCAGGACCCGGATGATAATTGGAGATCTATGGGAGAGGCCGCCCACTGCCCCTGCAGTGGGCGGAGGCAGGCTGCTCCTGCTGCTGCTGATGATGATGATAATGATGATGACGTATGAAGTATGTTACGTTGAGCAATTCTGCAATTTTCACGAATGCAGGGGTAACACGCTTGTGGCTGGGAGTGGGGGGGTAGTCAGCAACGAGTGTTTTACACTAAAATTAGCTTTAGAAATGTTTTGAAAAGTACTTTAGAAATGTTTTGCCCATATAAACGTCTCGTTCAAGATTTATTTTACATGTGGTGCCTATGCTTGACGCTTGATCTTCAAACCGTAAACTCTGTCCACTCGACATCGCGGCGCTGGCGTTACTACGCACCGTCCCATGAAAGCCCTCAACAAGAAGAGCTTGTTCCCAATAGATATTAAAAATAACCCTAAATCCTGGGACGCCCGGCATCTCAGTAAAATGCGGAATCGGCGGCAGTACCAAAATTTATTGCTCTAAGTGCCTAAATATATAAAACAGGTCCATCACGCTTTAAAAAAACCGACATAACAATAATATGTTTGCCGATTTATTGTTCAAAATCAAAAGTATGAATTTGACATATCTCCAAAATAAAAGAATAAACAAAAAGCAACGCAAAACAATGTTCCAAATACGAATACATATACGAAAAATAAGGACTCTAGGAGGTCCGGTATTTTCAGCAAAATGAATAACCTGCCGAAGGAGCAAATTTGATGCCTACTATTGTAAGCAGAGATAATGTGTCGAACAAAATTTTGAATAACAGAAAATTATGAATGATTGAAAAAACAATTTCTCCGAAATGTCTCACGATATGAAAAATATGAACAATATACATATCCGAAAACCGAACGCTAAACAAAACGAGTCCACTAAGGCACGTTATAAATACAAATAAAACCACCAAACTAGGTCCAACTCTGTAGTGCGCGTTGCATCAGGGAAAAAATACTTCAATCGCTATTAAAAGGCACACAATCGCTACAATGGTATGAATGTACATTGTTAAAATTAAAATCGTTGTCGTTAAAATCACAAACCTAATAACAAATAAATAATCCAAAGTCTTTGGCTACTCAAGAAAATCTTGCTTTAATAACTGGCACTCGAAAAAAGCGGCATATGAATACTACACCCAAGTAGGCAATTCTCTCAATTTCTACTGATTTCTTGCATTTCTATTTGATAAGCACATAACACCACGCGGTGGGCCAAACAGGCAAAGTTTGAGAAAAGATATTTTTTTTCTCTACGTTTTTATCCAGCGTGTGCGTTATTGAAACAATCTGTTGCCCACTGAGTATTTCTGAATAAAGGTGACTATTGAGCAGCAACTCTTCGCCGTCACCTTCTGGGTGAGAAGCACTCCTCTTGGGCTTTAATACCTAACGGTCACGTAAGTCTCTCTAAGCTGAAAAACAACATTTTCCGGCAGATTTACTAGGTAAAGCCTGTTTTTAGCCAAGTATTTATCTTTCGACAATATACTATGCTAATGCCAATTCTAATTTGCTAATAATCCTCTCCTTTCTTCCTACTGAAATAATTGCCGTCTTTATTTTAATTTTACTTTTTAAAACTCAGAACATTATTGAATTATTTCTACAACTAAAGGATATTTTGTGGTTTCCTAAAATATTTTGTACGTTGTGTGTTCTGTAATGCTATGACAGATAGAAGTTCATCCCCTTTATGTCTCGGTAAGGACGCTTATTTCGCAGATTGCACCCTTCGCAGTAAGAGGAAGTTTTTGTTCTAACAAGTCTCGCTATCGCCCCTTTAATCAGGTTGCAAAAAACAGCTTGATTGTTTTCCCGACACGAAAGGAACAACAGCCCTAATCGATATCAGCGGCCGGTTTCACAGCCTTGTGAAACGGATGGCTCAGAGGTTGCGCTTGAGAGACCTCCTCGCCATATATATTCGGCTTAACCCTATCTGCCACTCCGCAGGACTAGCAGCAACGGTGCCTGGACAAGACCCAAGTCTGCTCTGACAGGTTTGTAAAAATCATGAATTTTTCGCCTACAAAGCGCCGCTTGATCCGAATTTCTGGATCAGACCGGAAAGTTCGCATCGCAGTGATTTCGCACATAACTTGCAAAGGTATTTCTGTCATTGTAAAGTGCCGACGTGTTTTTTCCTGCTTCTCTTTTTGAAGACGTCCTCAATTGGTTCTTTTGAATTAGGGCGCACTGCATTAAAAAAACTGAATATGTGATCCTCGTGAACATAAAAGTGTAAGCTATCTTTCAGCGCTCTAAAAAGATCACGACAAACTTGTTTTGGAGGTTTGTTTTAAAGCGCTAGGAATTTCTGGTTAAAACGCAATTAAATTTCTTATCCTTTTGGCCTTGCTAAAGTAATGTTGTCTGACGCCTGAAAAGAGCTGCGAATATATTTTTACAGCACTGAAGTTTCAAAAATAATATCACGACATTTTCTCTAAATACAACTGCTCACAACCGGATACTAAAAGCGGCCAAGAAAAAAGTGCAAGTCCGGTGTACAAGATTGTTAGCTTTCACCAGAGAAAGCTGGCGTCAATCGTAAACATAACGTCGCAAAAACAATCGGAGATAACAGAAGAAAACCACTGGAGTAGTGAAAACGCTTCTACAACTTCCAGGCGGTTTCAACATGACGTCCCAGAAATTTGTAGGTGTGATTGCCTTCCGCAGCACATGCCAAAGCTACCACCAAACAACTCATGTGGGCAATCGCAGTGGGGCCTCTAGTATTGTTTGAGGCATTATAATTATGCTAACGTGAGATTAGCACAATGATGATAACGTTTTAGCGGCGGTTCATATTACGACACTATGCCTATTTGCAAAAGGGTTTGCTGAAGCACCAGTGGGTACATTGTACTACAAAAAAAAAA
This sequence comes from Haemaphysalis longicornis, assembly GCA_013339765.2. Lineage (NCBI taxonomy): Eukaryota > Metazoa > Arthropoda > Arachnida > Ixodida > Ixodidae > Haemaphysalis > Haemaphysalis longicornis. Next base: position 209,503,614 of record CM023450.1, on the reverse strand, counting down.
ACCAGCGCGAAAGACATTTTACGTCACTAAGTAGCAAACCTGAAAACTTTTCAATTATTCTGGCCTTTTTAAGGCTCTAAGGATTATCTCTTTGCTAGAGTAAAGCTGCGTTGGTTACCAAATGTTAGATATCTTAGAATGAACAAGGATGCATTTTGTTTTAACGACCCTCTTATGAAATTAACGTCGTAGAACTTTTCAAATGGTTTCAAACAGCTGTTCGTTTCGCACGGTATTGTCGATACAAGTGCGCGTCTCACGGCATAGAGTTTCATACCAATATATACTAGAGGTAACTCTGGCGGCACTGTCTAGGGGAGGCGCGCTTCATGGAGCGTTCCGTCATGTACCGGGAAGGGACGTTTCACTTGTCCTTGGCATGGCTGATGAACAGGCTGAACAGTTTGAAAAGTTGGCTCTGGCTGCAAAAAAGGCAACAATATTACTGTAGAAGCTTCATCAAATTTGTTTTGCTAATTTAAAATCAAACCTCCGAAAAGATTAATTTGTCAGTGATTATTTAGAAGCTTCATGTACGGCGAACAAAAAAAACATATTACCCTTTTTTTTATTTTGGCATTGAGACAAAAAAGAAGCCATATGGCCAGCTAACCCAAGTATTCGAGGAACGTCACTAGCGGCAATGTCGCCGCCCACTGCAGCCCGCGAGTGCAGCGCCAGATTTCCCTCTAGAGGGACAGATTTCCCTCTAGTATTTCCCTCTAGATTTCCCTCTAGTATTTCCCTTTAGTAAGCCAATGCATAGAGGTGGCCGAGATGCGAAAACGACCTTTGTGGTTAGCCTTTCTGGACATGAAAGCGGCGTATGGTAATGTATACAGGGAGCGGCTTTGGAGTATCCTGGAGAGACGAGGGAGTTCAGGCAGAATTCATTAGCTTACTCAGGGAGCTATACCGGGAGAAACAAGTGAAAATAGTGTGGGAGGGTGTAACATACAATAGGCCTGTATACATCTACAAGGGTTTACACAAGGATGTCATCTCTCTCCGCTGCTGTTCATGATCTACATGGCGGGGTTAGAAAAGAAGCTAGAAGTCAGCACGCTCGGGTTCGACTTATCCTACACGAAAACGGGCAGGAGGTGCAACAACGGGTTCCGGGACTAATATATATGCAGAGATGCAGCGATGGCGTAGAGGTAGAACACCCGCCTCGCGTGCAGAAGGACCGTGGTTCGTATCCCGGTGCCGGACAATTCCCACTGGATTAAAAAAAAAATCCGCGTATTGATGGAATTGCACAAAGGGGCTTGGGGTGCGGCCTGACCCTGGCGACCATTGCCGGTAATGCACTCCCTCACCAGAGCAGGATTGGCCACCCTGGTGTAGTAACGGCCACAACCTCTCATGAATACACCAATTAACCCTCGGCCCTCAGTCCCCAGCGGCGGCGAAGCAACTGACCATGGCGGCGGTCAGACCTGTGACGCAGCAGAGGGTGCTATGAATCCCTGGATCCGGACAGGCCGCCAATGGAATCTGAACCTGGCAACGTGTTAACGCGCGAACCTTATCTAGCGAAGCAAGTCTCGAGGTGTTGTTCGAGGAATTAGAGGGCAATAAATGGGATGTAATAGGGCTTAGCGAGGTTAGGAGGGCAGGCGAAGCCTTTGCGGTGCTGAAACATGGAGACGTTGTATCTTACCATGGTCTATACCTGCTGCCCTGCAGCTTGCAGGGCAGCAGGTCTTCTAATTAGACTCAATAAAAGGTAGAAGCTCAAGGTGGTACAGGGCTATGCCCCCACATCCAGCCATGACGACCAGGTAGTGAAACGCTTCTATGAAGATGTGGAAATCGGCAAATGGCTAAAGTAAAAAACACAGTATACCGTAGTTATGGGGGACCTCAATGCTAAAGTATGCAAGAATCAGGCTGGAGACAAGGCAGTTGGGAACTATGGTCCGGGCTGCAGAAATAGCAGGGGGGTCCCACTATTTGAGTTTGCAGAACGGAATAACCTACGCATAATGAATACCTTCTTCTGTAAAAGGGATTGTAGGAAATGGACCTGGAGGAGCCCGAATGGGGAGCACAAAAATGAAATAGACTTCATATTATGCGACAACCCTGGCGTCGTGCAGGATGTGGAAGTGCTCGGAAGGGTAAGGTGCAGTGACCACCGTATGGTAAGATCTCGAATAAGGCTAGACATTGAGGAGGAGGAACCTCAACAAGCTAGTACGAAAGAAGCCGATAAATCAGGTAACAGTAAGACGTAAAGTAGAAGAGTTCAGAATCGTGCTGCAGAACCGATATTCCGCCCTCAACGAGGAAGCCGAGCTTACGACACAGGAAGCCAGCGATAACCTTACACGCATTATCACGGAGTGTGCAGTAGAAGTCGGGGGCACTATGGCTAGACAGGCTACTGGTAAACCTTCACAGGAGACGAAAGATCTAATCAGGAAACGGCAAACCATGAGAATCTCCACCGCAGCTGACAGAATAGAAACTAGCCCGGAAGCTTTCGAAGTTAATCAATAAGCCGTAAGACAGCTGACATACGGAAGTATAATATGGAGAGGATCGAATACGCTGTAAAGAATGGAGGTAGCCTGAAAGCAGTGAAGAGACGTCTTGGCGTGGGGAAAAATCAGATGTATGCACTTAAGGATAAGCAAGGCAATGACATCACAAATAGGGATAAAATAGTCAGACTGGCCGAGGAGTTCTATAGGGATCTGTACAGTAGCCGGGACATACAGGATAATGCCGAACGAGACAGTAGCTCAGAGGAGATAGACATTCCACCAGCAACGACCAAAGAAGTAAGGAGGGCTTTGAAAGAAATGAAAGGGGGCAAAGCACCTGGTGAGGATCAGATAACAGCAGACCCCTTGAAGGATGGCGGCGAAATTGTACCTGAAAATGCCTAATACGCAAAAAAATACGGCGACATACGCAATGGCTAATGATCGCAATGGTACCGGAATCTTGGAAGAACGCGAAACTAATCCTAATCCATAAGAAAGGCGACATGAAGGACTTGAAAAATTACAGGCCGATCAGCTTACTGTCAGTCGTCTACAAGGTATTTACCAAGGTAATCGCTAACCGAATCTCTGCAACCTTAGATTTCAGCCAACCTAAAGAACAAGCAGGGTTCCGCAAAGGTTATTCAACAATGGACCATATTCACACGATCAATCAGGTGATAGAGAAGTGCGCTGAGTATACTGAACCCCTATATATAGCCTTCATAGATTATGAGAAAGCATTTGACTCAGTCGAAGCCCTAGCAGTCATTCAGGCATTACGGAACCAGGGGGTAGATGAGCATTATGTAAGAATACTAGAGGATATCTACAATGGGTCTACAGCTAACATCATCCTCCATAGGGAGAGCAGTAAAATACCTATAAGGAAGGGTGTCAGACAAGGAGACACAATCTCTCCAATGTTATTCAGAGCATGCTTACAAGAAGTATTCAGAATGTTGGATTGGGAACAGGTGGGAGTAAGGGTTAATGGAGAATATCTCAGTAACCTCAGATTTGCTGATGACGTTGCCTTGCTAAGTAACTCGGGGGACGAATTGCAAAGCATGCTTTCCGCACTGGGTGAACAGAGTAGAACCGTGGGCCTGAAAATCAATATGCAGAAAACTAAAGTAATGATCAATAACCTCGGGACAGCACAGCAGTTTGAGATAGGTGGCGAGGCAGTGGAAGTGGTAAGCGAATATATCTACTTAGGCCAAGTTGTGACCCCAGATCCCAACCATGAGGGAGAGATAATTAGAAGGATCAGAATGGGTTGGGGTCCCAGTCGAAAAAACAACAGAAAAATACGACAGAATGATCCTGTGAGGGAATGGGACATTCTGTAGTCTGTAGTAATCCTGTCCTGTAGTCTGTAGTAAACCCTGTCCTGTAGTCTGTAGTAAATCCTGTCCTGTAGTCTGTAGTAAATCCTGTCCTGTAGTCTGTAGTAAATCCTGTCCTGTAGTCTGTAGTAAATCCTGTCCTGTAGTTTGTCGTAAATCCTGTCATGTAGTCTGTAGTAAATCCTGTCATGTAGTCTGTAGTAAATCCTGTTCTGTAGTCTGTAGTAAATCCTGTCATGTCTGTTTTCGTAGTAAATCCTGTCATGTCTCGAATTCAACTTGTTTTGCCAATAAAACTTACTTCCCGTGATGTTTTTTTCTATTAAGTACCTGAAGTATGCAGGATATGCATAACAATTTCAATAAAAATATGACCAACAAACATAAGCATTTGGGGGAATTCTTGCTTTCTGGAACAAGCTTAAAATTGTTTTCAGTGAATAACTGATTTCAGAAAGCTGTTCCAAAAGGCAATGTAAGCAATGCAACAAGTGGTACATTCATGCATGCAATACAAAAGTTTGATGTTACGCAGATTGCACATGCCTGATGCATGTGCAGTCGCGGAAACTCGTGGACACGCACACTGCACACGCGGAAACTCGTGGATGCGGCAGCCGCAGAACGTACGCTGGAACACGCCGGAGACAACGCGTCTCCAGCGAATAGCGTGGCCGATGCTCGCGCTAGGCCTTTTTTCTTTAATAGCCGTGTAATTACAAAACCGCGTAGCTGTTAGAAGAAATACAGAAGTCTTTCCTTCAGGGACACCTAAGTAGCGCTACAAAATTTAGCTAGACTCATTTGGGCACTTTTCAGCTGATTTGGCCGTGCTTCTGAAGCAGGGCCAAATCGCGTCCCATCATCGCGTTCCGTCAATGACGCTCAATCTGTTCATGAAAGCAAATTTATTCTCCCGGATAGAAAAAAAAACTATTAAAACGAGCATGGACAATAACCGTTCGAAAATTCGTTCCTTATATTAGTTAGGACCATTAAAACACAAGCAAAAACAAATATTTCTTGAACCTGATTTATTTAAACAGCAAAACTCGAGAGAACGTGAGAGAATTAAAATGGAAAGTCAATATTTAGCTGGAGTGCTTGCCTTGGTGAACCTTGATCCGTTGACAATGCATTCGCACAGCAAAACGTGGAGGGGTATCCTGTGGCGAAAAGCGCACGTCTCTGTGGTGATGCACTATCTCGAAGAGTATGCACGCCCGATACCTGCCGAAGTCACGCAGGGGTCATTGCAAGTTCAGTCGATTGTCGAAGCACATCGCACGTATTCGAGATCACACTGCCTGCGAAATTCGTCGTATTCACTCGCATCAATGTGCCAATAATCCCAAGCACCACGGTTTGACGTCGCTAGAGGAGTCCTCACTTCGAGATGCTTGAAATCCGGACCACTGATCTTGCTTTTACCACAGCTTCCGAAGCTTCAAATGTTGCGGCTGATACTTCGCGGAGACATAAGATGCACGTTTTTACAAAAAGTTAGGCGTAACTTCAGCTAGGCAAAGCGCCGATGTTAAATGTGAGCCAGCCACTCGGCCACGCTGCCACCGCCAAATTTTGACCGAAAGACGAAAAGCAGGAGGGAACAAAGCAGGAGGGAACAAAGGAAGGGTAAGGAGGGAACCGGCCGATCACGAGAAGTTGTTTCGCGACCCCTCCTCACCCCTCTCGATTCTTCGTATTGGGGTCTCCCCGTCCCGCGAGTGCTGTCGCGCCGCGACATGCATGCCTTCAGTGGTGACGATGCTTCCCCGAACTTCTTCCGAAGGGCCGGGCTAGAGGGAAGGCGCGCGTTTTCTTTCTTTCTCATTTATTTTTTTAACACATCTCAGTAATGCAACGAGTTCACTGGCGCCCCGTTCTTTTTTTTTTTTTTCACACAGGTAGCGGCAACTGGTTCGCTGTTTTTAAAATCTTATTTTAACTATTTAGGCTTGATTGGACACATGTTTCGCGTTAAAATAAACAAATTGCGTGCTAAAAAAATAAAACAACAGCACGCAGATTGAACAATGGGGCTCTCGACACCCAGAAATACGTGTCAGAATGTGCGCTGCAATTATTACACCACGTCTTCAAAAAGCATGTCTTGCTTGTCCTTTATGCGTCCGCTTTGCCGACGGGCTACCCTTATTGCCTCATTCTTTTATCAAAGATTGTCCACAGTACAATATATGCAATTGCAATTCACTCAAAGAATTAAAAGAATTTGCAAGTTCTTTATGTATCCATTTCTTTGGTTATGGGGCTACGCTTAGATGTTGCAACATTACAGTGATTTGTGCTAAGTTGCGTTGTTAATTGCAAATTTGTAGCGAGGTTTTTTTCAAACACGACCGGAATGCTAATGGCAGCAATGCAACAAACGTTCATTACAACAGACGCTTGGAATGCAATTCAACGAGATGACCGTCACTCGCACGCACCATTTTTTCGTGCAGCGCACGCTATAAAGTGGGAATTCGCTGCACCGCACAGGCCGAGAACACACCAAGTTTCGGAGCATCTGCGTCGATCGCGGCGCTGGAATACAACCAGTCCACCCCTTAAGCGGCGCGCGGCATTCCCGTGTCCAGCCAAGCAGCGGCACCATACCACCCTACTATCCTGTTCGTGCTATCTCGTTTGCCCTGTCTGAAGCTCTGTCCTCAAAGGCAATGGTCCCGTGTTATCGATGCTCTCCAGCAACCACCCGCGTTGCTGTCGTTCAGCGCGGCGTTTTCCAATGTTTGCTGTTGTTCCAGCGTATTACATCGCTCTCTCGATGGAAAATGTGGTCCCCGCGTTGATGTTGTCCAGCTCTGCGTTTTCCAGTGTATTCCGTTCTTTCCGGCGTATTCCACCGCTCTCCTAATGCTGGAAAACGCGGGGTTTGCCGACAGGGTAAACAAGAGATTTTGTAGCAATACTGAACGGTCTGTCGTGTGACACTTTTGCAATGAATCTAAAATTCTCTTTCAGACTGTAAATATCTGCAGGGACTACAAAATGTTCGGTCGCATGGCAAATAATAATAGTAATTACGGAATCCAGTCGTAGTGGCTGAAGGACAGTCTGTGGTGCAACAGAAATTTTTGTAGTGCCTACAGGGTGTTGCACAACAGAAGTTTCTGTAGTACAACAGAAATGTCTCATGCGATCGACATTTTGTAGTTCTACTACAAAGGTTTTTGTAGTGGGACTGAACAATGTCTGTCGCATGATAGATATGTGTGTTGTACTACATAAATTTCTGTCGTACGACAGACATTCTGTCGTTCTACTACAGAGATTCCTGTCTCACAACAGACCATCCTGCATTCCCAACACAGAATTCCTGTTGTGCGACAGAAAGCCTGTCGTACGACAGATTTTCTGTAGTTGTACTACAAAATTCCTGTCGCACGACTGAGACCATCCTGTAGTCCCACAGAAATCCCTGTCGTGCGACAGAAATGCCTGTCGTACGACAGATTTTCTCTAGTTGTACTACAGAAATTTCTGTCGCACGACAGACCATCCTGTAGTCCCAACAGAAATCCCTGTCGTGCGACAGAAATCCCTGTCGTGCGACAGAAATTTCTGTTGTGCGACAGAAATTCCTGTTGTGTTTTTCGACTGGGGTGCATATGGAAGACATTCTCAGATAATGAATAGCAGCCTACCATTGTCGCTGAAGAAGAAGAAAGTATGACAGCTGCATCTTACCGGTACTCACCTACGGGGCAGAAACTTGGAGGCTCACTAAGAGGGTTAACTTAAATTGAGAACGACTCAGCGGGCAATGGAGCGGAAAATGATAGGTGTAACATTAAGGGACAAGAAGAGAGCGGAGTGGGTCAGGGAGCAAACTGGTGTTAAAGACATATTAGTAGAAATTAAGAAGAAGAAATGGACGTGGGCAGGGCATGTAATGTGAAGGCAGGATAACCGCTAGTAATTAAGGGTAACAGACTAGATCCCCAGAGAAGGCAAGCGCTGCAGGGGGCGGCAGAAAGTTAGATGGGCAGATGAGATCAAGAAGTTTGCGGGGATAAATTGGTCACAGTTAGCACAGGACCGAGGTAATTGGAGAATAATGGGAGAGGCCTTTCCCTGCAGTGGGCGTAGATAGGCTGGTGATGATGATGATGATATGCAGACAACATATTGTTAATGGCGGACAACCTGATAAGTATGCAGGGCTTGATGCATATATGCGGTGAAGAAGCGACGCACCTAGGGCTATCCTTTAGCAGAGAAAAATCGGGGATCATGGTCTCTAATGACATCGAGGAGCACAAAACAGTATCAGTGCAGCAAGTAGAAATACCATTGGTGAAAGAGTATAAATATTTAGGAGTATGGCTGAACAACAGCGAAGATTACACGCAGGCTCATGAGGCTCAACTTAAGACGAAAGGAGACGGAATGCGGCTATAATGAATCATAGAGTCCTCTGGGGATACAGCAAATACGAGGTGGTAAGGGGAGTCTGGAAAGGGGTCATGGTACCAGGATTAACTTTCGCTAATTTGGTTCTGTGCATGAAGCCAGAAACCCAAGCGGGCCCGGAAGTAAATGAGAGGGCGCTAGGCAGATTGGCCCTAGGGGCCCACAGCAAAACTACAAATGAAGTGGTACAAGGGGATATGGGCTGATCGTATTTCGAGGCGAGGGAGGTGCACAGCAAGATAAAGCTTGAGGAGCGACTTCTTCCTGACACGGAGGACGAAAAATGGGCCACGAGGGTGTTTAGGTATCTGTATATGAGGAGCGAGGACATGCGGTGGAGATGGAGGACCAGACAGCTGACCAAGCGGTACGGAAAGTCGGAAGGGAAAGCGGGGTTCACACAACAGTTAAAAAGCAGGTAAAGGCAGCAGAGACGACGAAGTGGGCACAGAGAATGGGAGCAAAAAAAACCCTGGAGACTTATAGGGCAGAGAAACGGGAAATTCCGAAGGAGGGATTCTATGGCAATACGAGAGGCAGTGCGTTGCTCTTCGAGGCACGGGCAGGGTGCCTGAGAACCTGGGGATACACGGGTAGCTACAGGCAGCAGGATGAAACGTGTGCATGCTGCGGCAGTGATCGGGAAACTATAGACCATATTGTCAGGAGCTGCACAGAGATACGGCCACCGCGGGGTGAGGGCAAAACGACGCTGGCGGAGGCTTTGGGATTTTGGGTGAGGGGGAACCTCAACTTCAAGGCCATAGAGGTGACGAAGAGGCGACTGGAGTGGTGGTGTAGGAAAAGTAGGGAAGGGATGGGTACGCAGGCGGAGTATTTATACGGATAAGAATTCTATGGCAATTCATACAGATAAGATACAAATAGGCGTCGATTGACAATTAGAAATTATCTGGGTCAGTGTTCACATTGGCCATACACCCTGTGTCTTAGGCGCCTGTTACCATCCCCCCGATGGTCGCGCTGATTTCTTCCATAGTTTAAACAATACAATAGGCACCATCTTGCACTAATTTCCAAGTAGCTTGTTAGACATAGGGGGTGATTTTAACTACCCGGGTGTCAACTGGCCAACAAACTCCGTCACTTCGCAAAATATTCGCCTCGAATGGCTTAGCTTTATTCAATGTATGGATTACCACCAACTGACGCAAATAGTACGCGAACCAACGCGGAGGGATCACTTGCTTGACCTCATTCTAACAAATCAACCTGAAATTACTAACACACATGTCATAGACGAAATAAGTGATCATAAGGCCATGCATTGCACGCTATCAGTGGCACGCGCTGTCAAAACTAAAACAGAAAAACAAATCTTCAACTACACATGCGCGGACTTACAAAAAAATGAACCATATGCTGGAAACTTTACCTGTTAATCTTGAAACTGGGTTGCAGGATCGTACACTGAATGAAAACTGGTGTATATTTCGCGACAGGCTTAAAGGAATAGAAGATCTTGTGTACCAAAAACATTAATAAGCTCTAGAACAAATGACCCATGGTTTACCCGTGATGTCAAACGGCTTTTAAACAGGAAAAAAAGGGCCTGCAGAAAGTCAACCCGAACCAACGATCCTGATGACTGGCAGAATTACAAACAGATTTCGACTTCAACTGAACAAACAATACGCGAGGCAAAACAAGTATTTTAATGTTACGCTCCCAATTATTATGAAAAGCGGCCCAAGCAAATTCTGGAGTATTTTGAGCCCGAAGAACGAAAACACGGTACCCGTCCCAACCAATGCAAACGGGTATAAGTTATCCTTGCAAGAATGTGCCGAGAATATAACAGAGCCTTTGCCCAAATTTTTACTACTGAGCTGCCTTTAAATGGCTATTTGGAGCAGTCGCAACCAAGCATAGCTTCTTGTTTTACGCCACTTGTAATCACTGCCGACGGCGTGGCATGCGATCGACCACCTAGCCTCTAAGACTGAGTGGTCGATACCATCAGGCCCCGGTACCGGGCTGTTATACCGTCAGGCCCGGGGCCTGACGGTACAATAGCGAAGCTCTTGAAAAAACTTCTCCTTACTCAGCTGACCTGCTTTCGTTGTTATTTCAGCAATCCCTAGATTCAGTTTGCTTGCCGGACGATTGAAAATTTGCCCATACCCTACCATTTTTCAAATCTGGCGACCGGTCCGATCCCCTTAAGTATAGGCGTATTTTACTTACTTCAATCAGCTGCAAGTTGCTAGAACATATTCTTTTCGCGCATGCTGTAACCCACCTTAATCAGAATAACTTCTTCATTAGCAATCAACACGGATTTAGGAAACATTTCTTATGTCAGACACAACTTTTTGAGCTGGCCACTGATCTCTACGTTTCCCAGCACAGGTGCCTTTGTACCGATGCCATTATTGTCGATTTGTCTAAGGCTTTCGATCGGGTTCCACATCCGCGTCTAATGCTTAAAATTTGTAGCCTTAATCTGGATGACAAAACGACCCACTGGAGTCGCAGTTTTTTAACAAATCGTTGGCAATCTGTAAGATTAAGCGACCAAGTTTTTACCCTGTGGGTGTCTCACCAGGAGTCCTTCAGGGGTCCATACTAGGCCCTCTACTATTTCTAATTTATATAAATGGTCTCGCATGTAACATTTCCTCGTCAATCCGTCTCTTTGCTGACGACTGTGTAATTTATAGCGAAATAGTAACTTTTGATGACGTTTCTACACTCCCGCATGATTTATTTGCTCTAACTAAATGGTGCGAAAAATGGCTGATGAACACAAACGTAAAAAAACTAAGCACGTGCAATTTTCTTTTATGACAAGATCACAAACTTATAATTACTTAATCGATAATGCCGAAATTCAATTATGTTTATCCTTCAAATATCTTGGAGTTACATTCACCTCTGATTTAGACTGGGCCCCCCATATAGAAAAAATCACATCAAAGGCGTGTAAAAAGCTCGGAGTACTCAAGCGTCGCCTTTATTTTGCTGATTCAGAGACACGGCTTCACGCGTATATAATCTTATCCGCTGTTCACTAAAATACGCGCAAATCATCTGGCATGCACATCAAATGTGTCTGACTAACATGCTTGAATCCGTGCAGCACAAGGCCGTGCGCTGCATTCTATCATCGTACTCAAGATACCAGAGTGTAACTGCCTTGAAGGACGAACTTAATCTCCCCCCTCTCAACCAACGCAGGCAGCTTTCAAGATTAACTTTTTTCCACACCCTGTACCATCATCCAACACCATTCGATCAGAAATTTCTCCTCCCGGCACTCTATATGTCCGCACGCACCGATCACGCTCACAAAGTTGGCCCAATTTGTGCCCTAACAAACAAATATAAAAACTCACCCCTTGTAGTGGCAGAAAATGAAAGGAATTCTATACCTAGTAGCCTAGTGGACCAAGAAGACGCCTCTTCTTTTCAAACCGCACTGTTCGCTTTTTTAGCAATTCAAAATACCCTTTACTTGTCTTCATCATGGTCATCTTTTCCAGGCTGTAAATGTGTGTTCCTGCTTTTCAAATACCAAATTTTTTGACACTTTTACACTTTTTTTTATATAATGTTACACGCTTTATTTCGCAATTCTATACTTTCTGAGCATTTATAATATTCTAATGTCACTCTTGTTGTGTTGATTCTTTTCTTTTTACAATATTGTACGTTGTGTCGGATTTCAACTCATTTCCCCCAAGGTAATCCCCACTTGGACCCTTAGGTACATAAATAACTAAATAACTAAATAAATAAAAATAAATAAATAAATAAAAAATAAAAATAAATAAATAAATAAATAAAATATTAGTGTGAATCTCTATGTTTCACGGTGACTGCAATCAATAGTGTATGGCAGGGGGCGCACTTCTTTTGTTGGCTGAACACGCACTCACCCGCTTCATTTATTTTAAAGAAAGCTCCTGTTTTTTTTTGCGCGGCGTAGACTGGCTCAAATTAACAAATTTTCTTCGTTTTATCCGGTTGATAAGTCGATAATTATTTCACAAAGCCCTAAAAAAAAAAAAACCATGCGCGGTCTGCGGTGGCCGCACCAACTAAAGGCTGTGGCGTCGGGATTAGGTGCACCGTGATTGGACGATGTCCATGATCAGCACTCAAACACGTTTCGATTTCGCTTATGTAAAACAACATGCTTGGCATCCGGCGTTATCGTTGGATGGGCATCCTCGATATCTCAACATTCGTCATACCGCACTTCTGCCACGTTGTCGGCCGTAAAATCGTAGGACGACGTTGGACGGCTTGGAATCGTAGCAATCGCTAGCCGAGGTGCCGTCAACAGACGTGCCATTTTTGTACTTGAAATAATTTTATCTCAGTTACTTTTGTTACAGCTCTCTGCTGATAATTTGTTATTTATGGCAATTCTTCCTTTAGTTCTCTCGCTGTTGTCTTAGATTTATGTTCCTGATGTAGGTTGTGATACGCGTTCAAAGGGGATTTCTTTACTATTATTTTCTGTGTTACAGTCAAATCTCGATACAACAAATTTCAAAGGACCGCTAAAAATAGTTCGTTATTTTGAATAATTGTTATAGTGAAAAAATGAAACTTGTGCGGGAAAAATTGTGAGCGCAACAAAAGGCTCCACCTACCTTTTTTGGGAAGACGTGCACAATCGCATTAGCCTCTAACGCGGGTCTGGATGCACATTTACTTGGAGAAATCTGTGATCTTCGCCTGACGTGTGCCTCTCAACTGCTGCAAGACGAACAATTCGAAGCTGTCCACGTTCTTGTGCACTGCCTCGAGTGCATTGGTGCACCTGCTAAGAAAAGTGCGCGTTTTTGCAAACACTTCGAAACATCGGCGTTAGACACGGCTTTTTCACCTTGGCTTGCGGGCCCTGTACCTGCGTCGTCGTTGTCGCTCTCGGCATCCTCGTCGCTGGTTCCGTCATCGTGACGGGGTTGACGACGTCTTCAGTCGTCAGTTCAGCAGACGTGCATGCTTCATCGTCGCACTGCACGTAATCTTCAAAGGTTACTGGAGCGTCCACGGCGAGCTTTTCTGCGACTTCATCCCGTGCATCACAATCTTCACTGTCTTCGCGCTTTCAGTTATTCTGATTATGACAGTTGTACACGCCCCCCATTAGTCATCGTTCACACCAACACGAGTAATTTTGTACACTCGAATTCGTTATTTTGAAGTGTCGTTTTATAGGAGGATCATAAAATTTGATACGTTATTCTGAAATAATCGGTGTTCCAAAATTCGTGTTAGTGAAACATTTTTACATCGAAATTAATAGGGATGTGGTAGGGGATTTCAAAATGTTTGTTACTGTGAAAAAATTCTTAATCCGAGGCTCGCAGTACCGAGGTTCGCAGTACCGAGGTTCGCAGTACCGGAATCCATCCACTAATACACACAATGTTTTGTGAAATATTGCCGACATATATTGCTGCTGACCCTTGCATAACGTCTCGGCCCAAATAGAGGTTTCCGTACCTGACATTTATTGTCAATCATGCCGGGTTATTGAGTACCTCCAACTCTGGCCGAAAACCGCTCAAGGTTGTAAAACGTCCACCGCTCAAGGTTGTAAAAACGGACGAAAGGAATGGGGCGGGATTTTTGCGCTCCCACACCCCTCTGAAAGATCGCTACAAAAGAGATCGTCTCTGCCAGTGTCATCGCACCTACGCGGTGATGACGTACGTGCAGATTGGTGCGTATGGGAGTCTAAAATAGGTGAGCGAATCTCTAAAGAGTCGCTTTAAAATTTGGTGGAGTGAGCACGTAGATATCTTCCGAACCGACGTCTGTTTAAATCTTGTTCTAAGAGTCACTGAGTGATTGGTAAACCTTGCGGGGTTACTAGTGCAAATTGCAGTCTGCAGTCTTTGGGCCATGTTTTGGGAACGCTCGCTGCGTCTGCGCTACTTTGTACAATTGAAAAATCAATTGGAAAATGCTGTCCTCCTGTCTGAACCCTGTAAACGATGGGTATTGCGGGCCAGTTGGTACATAATGCTTAAAACAAACAGCGCTAACGACAGGACGAAGGGGAGACCAGACACACACAGCGCTGACTGCCAACTAAAGTGTTATTGAAAAGAAAGGGGATTTTAAGCACGTTTTTCAGAAAGAACATATACAAAATAAGAGATATAACAGTACTAGTGAGTATGAAGTGCGATATCCAATCTCCATGTCCCTTAATTCCAACGATGGACTGCCGGTGCAATCCTTTCCCTATGACTAGTGCATCGGATATCTCTCAGGTGTGTTGCTCTCAGTATCGCCTCAGAATGGCGACTATTTCAAAGGTCGACGTGCACCAGCTACACTATGAGCAGTGTGCAGCGAAGTTGCTGCCCGTGCACTGTTTTAGGCAGTACGCCTAAGGGAGCACCGGTAGTGTGTTGTACTCTTCTTTATTGCTAATTCGATGTCCTCCAAGAACCTTTCTACGGCTTCATCATCGGAGTGAACAGTTGGCGAATGGTCTTGTACCAACGTGAACCTGTATCGCTTGTTTAGCTTGATCGCAATGCCTTCTGCTCTTTTGTTATTGCTGAAGAATCCCTCACTTTGTCTGCTATTTCTCTGTGGATTAGGAAACCCACTCTGTGCCCTTTCTTTTCTTGATACTCTCGATAGCACTGAAGATTTTCGCAAGTGAGCTCCGTGAAGGCATCCTTGGTTCTTGTAACCTCACTTAACCCTATTACATCCCTCTCAATGTCAATAGAGCTCCTCTAATACTACAGCTAAGATTTCCACACTAGACAGGATTCGCGCGTTCAGTGCTTTCAGGGTCAAGGTCCAAATGTGAACTGTCCGGACCCAGAGATTGCTGGCCTGATTGGCGCCGCGGTCCGGTGCTCTATGACTGCTTGGGACCGAGGGTAGACCGCGGTTTGCATTCGTCACTCATGGGAGGTGTGGGCCCAGTACTGCACCAAGGTGGCCAAATCCTTTTTCGGTGAGGGTAGGCTGTTTATGTCCCTCAGAGCCTTGCTAGAGAGGTTGCTTCTATCTAGTTTAGCGTCACAGGGGTCGGGGAGCTGGTTTCTCCCGGAGTAGGCAGCACTCCGCACCTGCATGAGTTGTGCTCTTGGAGTCAGGAGAGGAAAGAAAGAACGGGCAGGAAAAATAACGCGAGAATAAAAAAAAGAAAGGGGACAAACATAAAAAGAAAGTAAAATAAGAAAGGAGTGCGCCCAGCGCAAATGCAAGAAACACTAGCTTCCCCTAACCCGGAATCGGTGTGCCTTTCTCTCTCTTTCTTAAGCGAACGCCGACTCATACGAGGAAATCAACAACGTAACGTTTGAAGCTTGCGCACCTGTCATTAGGATGATAGGAGAGGAACACGCCTCTGCGCAGTTTTAACCGGTAAATTGGTATGCGCGAAAAAGTGGGTAAGTTCGGTGTTGTACAGGCCGTTAACCTAAAATCGAAGGCGACACGCCGCAGGCACGCCCAGAAAGTTTTTAATCCGGCTGCATAATGGAACTGAGGGCACTTGAACACCAAAATGAAACAAAAGAGAAAACAATATGAAGTCGCATTGGCGACGGTGCTCACTTCTGTTTCGACGCTCACGAGCAAAGAGGGGTATGCGTATACTACTGCGGCCTTTGAGAGGTATACGCCGACAGAGCAGTTTTTTCGAAGTCAATACATAACTGGAAGGATAATGGGGTGCGTGTATATTCGCAATACACCTGCTCCTAATCGCCCTCTTGAAATAGCAGGAGGTGACAAAAATTCTCATTGCGGTATATATTTAAGAATTTAAAGGGACACTGAACTGATTTGTAAACATTGCGGGATTACTAGCGCAAATTGTAGTTCGGAGTCCGTAGGCATTGTTTCGACCACTCTGGCCGCGTTTACGCGAATTTATTTAGTAGAAAAATCAATTCGAAAATGCTGTCCTCCTCTCTTTACGCTCGCCCATTTTCTGTGGCGTTTTCGTGTGACGTCAGCAGGAGATTAGCTGGAAAATGGCTGCGCTACTGCACGGTTCGCCGACCAGCCGACCTACCGATCGAGTCAGTCGGCCCAGCGTTTCGTCCGCCGGCCGCGGACGGGTCGTCGCTATTCGCTCGCTCAATTGAAACTAAGCCACAACACCTTTGTGAATGAAAGAATGTGCCTTTCCTTACTTTGTTAGTTTGTACACTGTGTCAAACTCAGAGTCCGGGTCGCTCCACACAAGCGCTGCACAAGTGCACATGCGACGCTTCGCTGACTTTACGCTAGTAGGAAAATCTAAGGCCAATTGAAGGCGGGAGAAGTCAGCGAAGTCAATATAGGTACTAATAAAATAAAATCACCTGAAACTTTTACCGCACAGCGCAAAACTAGGGAGCAAGAAGCACTTTTTGCGCTGGGTAAACAAGCACAGCGGTCAGCAGTACGACCGCACATCTGCGAACGCTTTCCCGTCAAAGAAATGCAATTGCTAGACGTGAGATATTGTGGAAGTTTGGGGGACACTTACTGCAGGAGCGATATACAACAAATAGTCACATAAAGTACTTAAAATGCTTAAAATAAATAAAAGTGTAAACTGGTCGTACATTATAAACCTTATATATCCAACCTGGCCAGTGGCGGCTCGTGGCCTAGCGGTCTGAGGCGCTGGAAATTATTTTGAAGGTCGCAAGTTCGAATCCCCGAGGGTACATGTATATTTTTTTTTGTAAGTTGATTTTTTCGTATGCGGCCGATGTTTTCTGAACGGAGTTCCCCATTTTTGGGCCGTAACGTCACTGCTCCACGAGCGAGATCGCAGAACGCGCGCATACTGACAATGACGCGCTAGCGAGTTCTCGTTGGCGTGCTGTTGCCACAAGCACCGACTGCTTGCGGGCAGTGGGCCCAGGCCTGAATCAGCACACCCTTGGCCTAGTGCGAACTAGCTTTTTACGAACAGACATGAGTGAGGCAAGCTCCGAATATGCGGGAAAAGCGCATGTCATTTGAGAGTCTGCGGTGACGCGGAGGGCGTTCATCCACTGCGTAGGCCTCGTCTAGTGATTTCTACGATTCCAAGCCGCCCTGGGAGGTTTATCTTAGACATTTGACAGCCAACAACATGGCAGAAGCGCGGTACGGCGATAATTGAGAAATCGAGAATGCCCATCCAACAACGCCATCAGATGTCAAGCATGTTGTTTTACAGAACCGAAACCGAAACCCAAACTTTTGATTGCTAACCTTGGGCATCGTCCAATCACGGTGCCCCCCCTCCTGACGTCACAGCCTTTAGTTGGTGCGGCCGCCGCAAACTGCGCATACTAGTTTTTCTTCTTTCGCGCTTTGTAAAATAATTACCGATTTGTCAACCGGATAAACGATGAACAGTGTGTTAATTTGAGCCAGTCTACACAGTGCAAGCAAAAACGGGAGCTTGACAAATTCACTTCAGTGTCCCTTTTTTGTCGTCCGAGTTGCGTACTATAAAAGCGTCGTCAAGGGCTAAACGGTTAAGATTAGTTTCTAAAAACTTCGCTAGGCATCGTTGCCATGCTGCAGTTTCAGACACCATGGTTCTAAAAGGTACTCCGACCTTGTGGGTCTTCGCACTGAAAAAGATGCTTAAAAGTTCCCTTTGCATCTATCCATCGCCTTTACAACACTTGCAAGACTTAGCGTATTGCACAGCTTTTTTGCCTGAGTTTTTAGTTTTTTCAGGGGAAAATCTGGGTAGGGAGTCAATACAGACGCCACCGCCTCTCGTGCTTTAGATTTGTACGCATCCGAAGGAAACACTGCAAAGCCTCCTTCTTTGTCCACCGGTAAGACACGCAACGACTGCCCCATAAATATGAAGCTACTCGCTTCACAGGAGGCTTAGAACCATAGTGGTAAAACAGCGCGCAAAAAACCAGGACAGAAGGAAGAGGACAACACGAGCGCTGTGACCACTATGAATCTGTACCAACTGGCCCAGTTCGCGACACTTTTGAGCTTAGAACCAGCTGGTTTACATCGAATGAGTACATCAACGCCTTCTGAGTACATCAACGCCAATGAGTACATCAACGCCTCCCAACAACTTCCTTATTGACGTGACGGGAAACACTGCGGACTAGTGACAGTAACTCGGGAGCCGATTTCTTGGGTTCTACAGCAAACTTTTGTCCTAGGGAAAGCACATCGGCAACTTGTTCTGGCAAGGTTACATCATCCGCTGTGTACACGGGATGCTGTGTACGGGACGCTATACGGGACGCTGTGTACACGGAACGCTCAAATAAGAAGGTCGTTTTCTCCGCCCCAAACAAACTGTTGAAGCAGTGCAGATTAAGCGACCCAGAGGCCGTGCGGGGAAGGCACTGCAACACGAAGCACGGGAAGGCATATGTTGAATGCGTGGAATGGGTCGTTTACAAAATTCCACTCCGCTGCAACAGATTTTACGTAGGGCAAACCGGAAGATGTCTGAACGACAGGTTAAGGGAACATGCAAATAAGGTAAACAACGCACTCGAAAAGAAAGTGCTCGATGGGTATTTAGCTCAGCACTGCCACACGTGTGGATGCGTGCCGTTCCTTGATAGAACTGCTGTCGTAAAGAAATGCTCAGACCGTATCACACGGGAGTTCACCGTCACTAGCCCTCACTACGAAAGAATTGGACTTTCTGCGCATGCGCCGTGTATAAAAACTTAGATAAGCGTGACTACTGTGCGTATATATAGGTGTGTCTTTTTTTCATTAAACATTTTGGTTCAGCGCTCGTGTGTGTCAAGTACTCTTCCTTGTGTCCGTGTGTAAACCGCGCTGATTTCTCCTAATTAAGAAACAAATTTAAGTTGTCAGTCTGCACTGGTCTTCGTGTCCCTTTTTGTATCTGTCTCCGTCTAAAGTTGCGCAAAAGTTACAGCCATGAATTCAGAATACAAACTAGCCCACCCAACCGAGTTTTTGCAGTGGTAACTTACTCGTTTCAATTGAAGCCCCCTGGATTCCTTTAAAAGTGCACAAGTAAAATGTCGGCAAGCCATCAAATTTTGGGCCAAGGCCATGTCAAAAAGTTCACGGTGAATATTTTTTGTATTTTTAAGAGCGGAGAAACACCACAAGAAATGAACTACTATTTTAATAATGTGTACCATATAATTGAAATAATTGAGGTTCATGGTGTTTATGTTGTGGTAATTCGCAGTGTCTACAGGTGATGTCCCCAATACATTGGGGAATGATAAAGGGTTCGGGAGGTGCACTAAAAAAGAAAATTTGCTTGATATAGCGTTTAGAGCATTGGGTAATCATACACCCATTTACTCGCACTTACGCTACCTATGATGGACCCTGCCTCAATTTGAGATATTTGTGCATTCATTTCATGAGAGCGAGGGATATTGCTCACCATACACCTAGAAACCTCAACAGAAAGCATTGCAAGATTCACTGGCAACTGTTTCCTTTATACGGGCAGGTATTCTGCACTTCTGCTTAGCTCCTTGCTGGCAGTAGTGGTTGGATCCGCGTTGCCATCAGAACGACAACCTCACCACCCCCTACAAGTGACGCCGTCGGCTGCTGGTAAGTGAGAAGTTCCGCCCTACAACGTGTTTCACTTTAACGAAGTGTGTTAAGGCGCACCACCACTGAAATTGCCTACTGAACTGTAGGTATAAAATCAGAAGAGAGAGAGAGAAAGAGAAAGGAGAGACGGAGCCACAGATGCAAAAAAAGTACAAACTGCAAGATACAGATAGAGGTGAGGTGCGGTGAGGTATCTTTTATTTCAATTTATCGTTGTTACATCGAAGGCTGACGATAAAAGCTGCATAGAAGCAGCTTGACAAGCCCGTGAGCCCCATTCAAACGTAAGCAGCAGACGGCAAAATGCATGCTGTACAGCTTCTACAGTAATAAACATAAAACACACCAAAGTACCGCAATTCTATTGCGATAACAAAAATATGCGAAGTAAAAAAATATATATATGCACGCTAACAACTAAACAAAGAAACGATATTGTATTCAAAAAACATGAGAACACTACATGAAAATCATATTTTTTCTGAGAAAAAAAGACAAGCAAAAAAAGAGAAACGACGAGGCACATACAGAAACATACAAAATGCAAATAGTGTCAGTTCACAAAAAATGCACCGGTAAACAAAAAGTGATAAAGAAGTATACATATGAGCTACTGCATACAACAGAACAGGAATAAGCGCTCCAAGAAAAGTGGTTACACCAGTCATAGCGATGTATAATGCATTAAAACGTGACACATAGAAAAAACAGTAATTGTTATTATTGAAGGCCCGAAAAATTGAAGAGTAGCAAAGAAGAGAAAGAATTAAAGGAAGGCCCGCAACGAAGTGTTTTGCAAGGCAGCATTGATAGGTGCTAGCTTGGCGATAACAAGATGGGCGACGTAAAGAGAGAAAAAAAAAAGAAAAATGACCAGAATGACGCTATCAATCTACACACTTCCTTGTTGGAAGTACGTGTCATATCTATATTTGGTGCTTCCAGTTTGTTCAGTAAGCGCGGTAAAATATTAGATAAAGTTTGCAGACCTATGATGTACGAAAGGTGGCCACGTGCCATCGTTCAGTGTTTCTGCAAGTGTACACAATCTAATTAGGGTAAAGGCAGGCCAGCTCGGATACACTTTTGCAATTTTTCGCTAGTTCTTTCTTAAAGCTAAGAGCTAATCTTACATTATAACGATCGAAAATTTTGGTAATGCAGTATTTCTGGAATAAATGACCAGTGTGGGCCGAGAAGCTGAGATTCCAAATGGAACGTAAGGAGTTTTTTTGCAGTACATGAAGTCTCTTTTTATTAGCAAGTGTAGTAGTTCCCCAAACTAGGTGAGCGGAATTTAAATAAGATTCAAACAAAGATTTATGAAGCAGTAACTTAACTTTAAGCGGAATCAGGTGACGATGTTTGCTAAGAATTCCTGCAATGCGAGACAATTTTATAATTACAGAATTAACGTGGTCATCCCAAGAAAGGTGACTACTGAAATACACTCCTAATACCTTCAGGCATTCCACAATTTCTATTGAGTCAGAACCAAATTTAACATACTGCGGAACAATGATTTGTTTATTTCTGGGTCGAAACAGTATAGCTTAAGACTTATTTGCGTTAATTTTTAATCGATTAGTAATTGACCAGCATTGTATAGACTGCAAGACAGCGTTAGTTTTCCTTCCGATCTGGTCTGACGAGTCCAACGAAAAAAGTATGGTCATATCATCGGCATACAAAATGCCCTTAGCTTGTAGACATAAGCATAAAATATCATTAATATACAGAATAAACAACAAGGGTCGTAATATACTACCCTGTGGGACGCCAGCTATTATACGCTCAATACCACAATCGGCCCACTCGGTGATTCAATATACTGCCACTTAATATACTGTCACTTTTCCACTCGATGTACGGTCGCACCATTCGTTCGCGCCGGATGGCTCCTCGGGTGGCTTTGGCTCCTTTCGTCAGTCGGCTTCAGGAAATAGATTAGATTGCTGTGGGCATTTACTGCACCTCACGACAAGCAATCGCCGGGGCCCTTCCAACCAGTTGGTTCACCGATGTCGCCTATTTTATACCCTATGACCTAATTCTACATAATGGTACTTCTCTCGAGCTTTCGATCAACTGAAAAAGATACTTCTTCTAGTGAGTGGTTCCGGACGTCTTCTTTTCCTCCGCGACGACGCCACAGCTTAGCTCTACCGCAATGCCTAATCTATGAGCTCTGCAGAGCGGCTTCGCCGTAGTGTCACAGATATCCTCCGAAGGTACGCTTTTGACTACCTTCGTAACTGGTGTTGCGGTTCTTATCTTTAATACAACACCTGGGACATTGCTTTGCCTATTTGACATAATATTGATGAACATTCCCATAACATTGGTGAACAGTCTCCTCTGTCCTTTATCGTCTGCCGAGAGCCAACATTCCAAGAGAGAGAGAGAGAGAATGCAAATTTATTTATTTATTTATTTCAGGTGCCCTCGTGGCCCAGAGGACATTAATGAGGGGAGTGGTACATCTGGGTGGTCGAATTGTACAGACGTTGCAAACAAATGAAACAATGTACACAAACACTAGACCAATAAGTATGCAGCAGTGCGCACGTACATACAAAGTCTTTACACAATTCTACACAGGTATTGCCTCTAGCATAGAAAACTAACAAAACTAACATTGACTATTGCATGCCAACAAAAATACCAAATTGAAAGCAAAATAAACACTGTGGCAAAAAAGGCCACAAACTAGACGAAAGTGAAGTAATCAGACACTTTTTTTCTAAACTGGTCAATGTTGTTAGTAAGCATTAGGGCTGGTGGCAAGCGATTCCACTCCGCTGTAGTTCTAGGAATAAACGAATTTGAATATGATACAGTGCGGCATTACGGGATACCAACTTTGCAAGAATGATCTAAGCGCAACGAAACATGAGTGGGGGTGAGATAAGAGCATTTTTAAGGGTGGCGTTTAGTTTATAGATTTTAAAGAAGAGGCACATGGGCGATACCTTTCCGCGCAGTGTGAGTGGTTGGAGAGATAGAGTTGTTTTCATTTGCGTCACGCTTGATAAACGGCCGTAGTCATGAAGGATGAAACGCGATGCACGGTTCTGGATTGCTTCAAGTGCATTTATTAATGATTTATTGCATGGATCCCACACTGAACACGCGTATTCGAGTTTTGACCGAACAAGTGACTTATACAATAGTAGTTTAACCGAAGCGGGGGCTAAGAAAAAATGTCGCCTAATAAAACCAAGCATTCGGTTAGCATTCAAGATAATAGAATAGACGTGCATATTCCAACTAAGGTGTGCTGTTAAGATAACCCCGAGGTATTTATAAGACGACACTGGCAGCAATGGGGAGCTGCTTATACTGTAAGAGGAAGGGTGTAAGTCACGTTGGCGTGACAACCGCATTACTTTACATTTATTATATTAAGTGTCATATGCCAGGTCGAGCCCCAATTATCGATAGCATCACGATCCTGTTGAAGGAAAGAAACATCGTTAGTATTTTTTATTTCGCGGTAGAAAAACGCAGTCATCGGCAAAAAGTTTTACAGAAGAGGTCAGATTGTTGGGCAGATAATTAATATATATAAGAAAAAGCAACGGTCCCAAAACTGAACCTTGTGGAACGCCTGAAGTGACAGGAAGAGCGGAAGAGTTAAATCCATTAACAAGATCAAATTGAGAGCGATCTGTTAGAAAACCTTTAATCCACTTAACAACATTAGGGTCTATATTCAGGCGGCTTAGTTTGTGAAGAAGAAGGCTGCGGGGCACTTTATTGAATGCCTTACAAAAATCTATAAATACGCAATCAGCCACGGAAACGTTATCAAGTACACAATGAAGGTCGTTTGTGAAGGCTACCAACTGCGTTTCACACGAAAATAATTTTCTAAAGCCGTGTTGCTCAGGTGTAAAAAATGATAATGATTCAAGAAAACTTGCCAAAAGAGAAGCGATGACGTGTTCAATTATTTTACAAGGAATACTCGTTAACGATATGGGGCGATATATTGAAGCGGAATGTTTGTCACCAGATTTATGGAGTGGAATCACTTTTCCTATCCTCCATCATCTGGAATCTTCCCAGATTGAAGAGACTGATTAAATATTTTGGACAATATAATGGCGGAATAAACTGATGTGTTTTTAAGCACTTTTGTAATAATATCATCAGGACCACAACTGGAAGACAATTTTAGGCTCTCAATTATGCGTACAATGCCATCAAAATCAAAATTAATAGGATCCATGGGGAAATCAATGTGAGTGTGACAGGCAGGAAGTGACGGGTTAGTACAACTCGAAAATGTTTTTGAAAACGTGTCATTCAGAACGACGGCGCAATCAGCGTTGCTGATTCGGTTTGACTGCAAATCAACAAAAAATAAATTGTTGAATCCTCGGTATAATGGTAAAAGTGAGGTTAGCCGAGCCATACCGCTTAGCATGCTACGCCATATGAAGGAACGAAAACATGAGGGTCTGTGAACTAAAATAAATAAATAAATAATAAATGAAATAAATAAATAAATAACGAGGTAATGCGCACGAGTGTTCAACAGCATTTACCGAGTTTGGAAAGCACATAGACAGATATTGGAAGTTAAGTTGGTCACAGCACTTGTTCAAAGCCAGTACTACGCAAGAACACCAGCAGAGCTTTGGTAGCCCGTGCGGCCTGGCGTGGGTTCGACCAAGGGCACAAAACTGCGCTTAGCTCAAGGCCTGCGTTGTGTGGCAGACACAACGATGTTAGGAGAATCTGCCGTGGCACTGTGAAGCTTGGACAGGTACAGATGACATGTTTGATGTCTTCTTTTACATGGCATGTTGGACAGAGTAATGACATGTCCTGCTGAATTTTGCAGAGGAAATGCCGTGTGTACGCCACGTTGAGACGTAGGCGGTGCAATACCGCTTCCTAATGCTTGCTGAGCCCAGAGGCATCTTCAAGCTGCATTTAGGGTCAATGATATGCAGAGGCGTGTACTGATGATTCTTGTGGGTCCAAATGCACCGCTGTGGTCTCTAGGCAATCGACTGTGCGAGGTTTGCCTCATCCTTTCTTGTAAAAGGAACGGGCAGCGGTGGAACAGAGAGGCTGTGGGCCGATGAGGCGGCAATATCGGCTGCAAGATTTCCGGCGACTCCGCAGTGAGCAGGAAGCCATTGCAGTTCGACGACGTGCCGCTGTTGTGTTGTTTGGAGGTGTAGGTGATGTATCTCCCACGTCATCTTATCATTCAGTAGTGATCCTAAGTGTACTATACAGGACCGGGAATCAGTAAAAAAAGCCCATTTAGTGGGTGGCTGCTTCAAGATGTAGTGAAAAGCAGCGCACAGCCCAGCGAGCTCGGTAGCCATCGTTGACATCTTATGGTTACGTGGGACTAAAATGGCGGTTAGCGAAGAGGGAATCCAAATCCCAATCGCCGAAGAGGTAGCCGTCACTGATCCATCCGTGTACACGTGCGTATCCGCTTTATAGTAAGTATTAATGAGCTATAGGACAAACAATTTAAAAGCTTGCGCCGGCATGGGTGCTTTTCGCTTGAAACCACGAGCAGTGGTTGTGATTTGCATGGAAGGGAACATCCACGTTTGGTGAACGAAAGGGACTGCGCCTGGAAATCTGAAAGTAGGACCTCCTGTGCCCTGGACACATATATCGCTGCTAGTGGATGCCCACGCTTTCTACTTACTATGCGCAGTTGCGTTCGAAATAGCTCCAGTGCCTGCAGAGTAGGAAATGAAAGACGTCTACTTTCTGTCATGGTTCCTACAGCGGATGTTGTCTTTGGAACCCCAAGACCGATTCGTAGTATTTTGGCCTGCCGGCCTTCTAGCCCTCACCAGTTCCCTTTGGAGAGTGGGGTCAGTGCTGGGAGGCTGTAGCGGAGGAGGACTTCACAGAGAGGGTCATATAGCCTTAAACGAGAGCTAAAACAGTCAGTGCTGGTAGGTTGTTGCGGAGGAGTCCTTCACAGAGAGAGTCATATAGCCTTAAAAGAGGGCTGACACTCCATCCACCAGCGCTGTAGGACAGCATACCAATAATGTGCGCAAATGATGTCAGCTTCTCTTTTAAGGTGCTTACGTGTGGTGTACATGTCACATGACGGTCACAAGTGACGCCAAGGAATTTGTGGTGATTGACATATGGTATTGGTACACCAGCTGCCATTAAATGGCACTTGGATACATCCCGTTAAGTGAAGCGCACCTGGCGGGTGATATCACAAGGCCCCGTATCGCGAAATCCTTCACCACCGAGTTAATAGCGCGCTGTAGTGTCGCTCGAATCACACGCCTCTTGTGACCTGAAAACCTAATGCATATACCGTCTGCGTACATTGAGATTTTCACCGAATGCGTTAGACATCACTCAAGACCGATTAGGGAGACGTTATAAAGTGTTGCGCTTAGGACGCCGCCCTGGAGGACACCGCGGATAAGATTGTGCGTTGACGTGGCACCATCTGCTACGCGCCTGTAGAGGCTTCTGCTGGAGAGGTAATCGCAGATCCGATCGTACACGCGTCCCGAAATACCTGCAGACCTCATAGCTGTGCAGATAGCTCCATGGAGCACGCAGTCATAAGCTGATTTTATGTCAATAAAGACTGCCATGATCAATGGCCATCGACCCTTTGCCTTGTTAACGTGTGTTGCAAGGGCAATCACGTTATTGATGCTGCTCCGACCCTTGCGGAAACCTTACATCTGCGACGGATATATACCTTTCTCAGTGAGATCCCAGTCCAAGCGCTGCAGTACCAGTTCTCCATCAGCTTACCCATGCAGCTGAGGAGCGAAGTTGGCCGATACGAGTCAATGTGCGTGGGCACCTTGCCAGTCTTTAAGACTGGTACAATGCGGGCGCACTTCCACTCTGGTTCAAGGTGGCCGGTTTCCCCTGAATGGTGAAACACCTAATGAAGCCACCACCTGGCATTCGCACCAAGATGACTCAGAACCACGTAGCTAATGCCGTCAGAACCTGGGGAAGAAGTTTTCTGAACTGAGGCCCGGGCGGCCTCGACTTCCGCTATACAAAAGGGTGTGTCCATGTAAGATGTGTTCGCCGATGGGGTGCTCATTGTTCATAAGGTGCTGGTAGGAAGTGACCCTTGCGTGGCGGTGATTTTGGCACAGAATGCTGCAGCTACAATCAGGTAACTGCACGAAGACCACGACCTAGACTCCATGTCCTCATGAGGGGCTTCCTGAGGTCTAGTTTGGAGCAAAACGACGTCCATTCACGCTTGGCGAGCTATTCCAAATGTCGCTGAATAAGCTTTTGCGTGTGTCTGGCCACTCGTACGTCTTCGATCGCTAAGGTTTTCCGCGAACATCTTTACGCCCTTCTACGGATCGCCCGAAGATTTCATATTCAGCGTCAGCCACAGTATATACCTTCGGAAGCCTGCCGGCTTTGCTGCACAACCTCCGGGCTTTCGTGATGCCATCGATAGCGCCATCGTAGGAAAAGAAAGTGCCAGCACTCTCTCCTATTACGGTGGTGATACCGTTCCAGTTCAAAAATTCAACCGCAGGTTTGCTACGACCAGCAGAAAAGCCACCGAGAGTGATGTACTTTGGTGTGTGCTCTCAACCGTGAGACTCAATGTCGGCATTCCAGCTTGTGGTCGTCAGCAACGCCATGGAAACCATGGTGAGGTCAAGGGCAATCTACATCCTTTCACGATGATATGTTGGGTTCCTGGCTTTACCTACCCATAAAACAAGGCGTTCAGCAATGTCCAAAAGGCGACATTCTTTAGCCGTGGTTGTTTTGCTTCCCAACGAAGGGTGGTGCACACTGAAATATCCTGTCATGATGTGGGGAGGCAGTGTAGCGCGAATAATGTTTCCAGACGAGCGGCGTTCAGTGAAGCGTTTGGAGGGATGTACGCAGCGATAATGGTGAAACAGATGCCAGCATGTCGTACTGTGGCGGCTGCAAATTCTTTGATGCGTCAGGTGGCAGGTTTTGCTCGAGCAGGGTAAGGTTGTTACGCACCGTTAGTAAAACCCTCGTCTCCGCGGCTCCAGTAGATGACAGGAAAAGTACGTATCCCGATAGTCGTACATCTGCGGTTACTCGGGCCTCTGATATGGCGAATAACCGCGAACTGATAATTCTGAACAAAGCGGCGGAAATATGGAAGCCGCTGTCGAAGTTTACGCGCATTCAATTGAAAGAATATTGCTTTTTTTAAATTGATCCACTGGGGGGCCCGTATCCCAGTCGTTGCCGCTACAACCATTGTGCGAGAAAAGGGGAGATGAAATCGAGAATCATCAACATGGCTTTGGCTACTGGTGAGGAAAAAGGGCTGAGAACCAGGCACAGGCCATCCACGAGAGTGGAGATTGAAGATGCGAGGTGTCCGAATCTGCTCCCGGCAGACGATCCTCGATGTGTTTTCAGTGTGGCCCGAGAGTTGGTTCTAGTTGACCGAGCAGCAGGAGTGGGCGTCGTAGCCTGCGTTGAGGATGGGGAATTTGTTGGCTCAGATTGTGGCGCTTTACGAGGAGCTGACAGAGGGACACCTATAGGATCCAAAGGAAGGACATGTGCAGGGTCTGAAGGGGTAGTGCCTGTTCGATCCGGATGAGGGGCGCCGGCTGATTTCGAAGCGGCAACGCCCGTTGTTTTTGGAAAAATTGTAAATACAGATGCAGTCGTTTTGAGGGTTGCGGTTGTTTTGGATTTTTGTAGTTCCTTGCTATAAAGGGAGGGTAATGCCGGAAAGTCTTAATCGACGTCCACGGAGAAGTGTGTGTCTCCCTTCTGCGCACACCTCGTTGAAACTTTTTTGCGTCCAGTGATGAGCTGCAGCTTTGGCAGTCTTGGTCAGTAACATGAGTGGTGTTGTATTTGTATATTGTTTGTTCATCATGGAGGGCCGAGCATTTCCCAGACGTCGCTTCGTGTTCTTTCCCGTAGTTGGCGCAAGGAAGGTTCTGGGCTTCGCAAGTTGCACTGTCTTGGCTGCCACCACATCGTGTGCAGTGCGTTGTAACCTTGCACACGCCTGCCACATGACCGAAGCGAAGACTCCTAGAGCACTGCCGGAGTGTTTCAACATATGCATACACGCGGTAGCGTGTGTAACCGATAATAACGTGTTAAGGGGTAAATTCTCTAGCAAAAATTACTTGCACGCTTTCGGATGATTTACGGCAGTCTGCGGACCGATTTGACGGGTATTCGTTGACGGAGAGCCTCGAGAATCTCAGTGTCTGAGAAGTCCGGGCTACTCCCCGAATTACGCCGACACCGCATTTGCTTGGGCGTGGTTTGTACGCCGTCACCAAAATCCCCGCAATGCTTGAAATTTTTAGCAAGCGCTCCGTTACACCAGCATTACGTGTGTCGATGGCCATAAGGTTGAGTGTATAGTTAGGACGCGCTTACAGCACTCCATCGGGAGCCAGAGATTCCAAACCCTCCTTGACGAATATTGGGTTGAACCTAGTGATGAATTTTGACGAATCGGTGGGATTTACAATATAAATAAGCCCGTATCTATGGGGTTCCTTACAGCTGCGTGCATGTCCAAGGCTTTGTAGAGACTCCATGATCCCCGACCGGGCTTGGGAGCATGCACATTCTGAAATGGTTCTCGACTTTCGGATGGATTGTTAGCCTTATCAGCGCATATCTTGGTGCCACTGGAAAAGCCATCAGTATTTTTCGGGATGTCCGAGATATTAGTCTGGCTCTCTGGGAGAGGTTGCTTAGACGGGGAAAACTCACGCCTTAATTGGCCTGGAGTTATCGAGGGTCTTGGACAAGCTCCGAGAGGGTACGGCAGCTCGTGGGAAGCCATCAGCAACAAACAAGGAGGCGCTGCCGGCTGGATGGCCAGGCTTGTTGGGGCATCAGGCAGCACTGCTAACATTAAACTTCCCACATAGCCAACATGCCGCGCGCAATTGGTACCCCCCAAATGTATACGCACAAGATGTCATCGCAAGCGCTCACCTTTACAATAACATCGCGCGTTCCCGACTGTGAAAATTCTCAGAAGTGCAGACACAGTATATGCCACTTTACACCTCAATGGCTTGGGCAACTGTGGAGCCCTGTACACTTAATGGTGCGCTCCGAAAAGCTGCTAGTCCAATACTAGGGGTTTCGTGGTGTCCAACGCCAAGACAGTGCCGCCAACTGAAATATTACTTCCGGATATTGTACACATCTGCTCTGGGATATACTGCTCACTACTTGCACCTCTTCCATTACAGGCACCGGTACTGCAATCTTACCGTTCCGTGGGGTAGCGTTATGGGGAACCTCACGTCATATGCAAAGAGACGTTTGATTTGCTGTGCCGCGTCGCAGTGACCAACATCAAGCTAAAACGAACGACTAGCAGAGACGTAATATTATTCCTGGTAACAGCGGAAAATAGATGCCACAAGACGAAAAGAAAGAAGAAACATGGGACATACTAACAACTGATTTGTGATGGTATTTGCCAGTCGTTGTTCGTACAAACCCAGTCAACAAATACAAAAAAGAAAAACAGCGAATCAGCCCCACTGAAGCTTTCGCAAATGTACTGAGATGGCAGCGCACGTTCAGCGACGCCCTTCAAGTGCGCAACAAAGCACCATAACAAGCTTGTTGCCTGCGCTGAAAAAGTCGTATTTTATGTCCCCCTACCGTGCTGCAAGCATTACGTTAGCGAAATCACTCGATGTTTGCATGAAAGACTGGGGGAACACATTTAAACGCTTCGAAAAAATCACTGGTCATCTCGCCCGGCGTTTTCGCGATTGAAATAGCAAATCTCAGCCACTCCTGGACCAGACTGTTGTGATAGGAAAGCAAGACAACCAAATCGTGCGAAAAATCATGGAAGCAACAGAAAAAAAAATTTAGGCGATCGATGCTTCAACGCCTCTTTTATTGCCCTCTCCGAAAAGGAGAGTCGTTTCATAATGCGGCAATACCCACCATTGTTTAAAGATTCCTAGGTTATGCCCCCTTCTCCGTCTCGCAGTCAGGCTCAGGGGTACGTTTTGTACATCTTGCTGCAAAAGTAGATTAGTTTTATGCATAAAAATCGCAACGCCATTGCCACGTGGTGTTCACATCTTTCACGTATCCTGTGGTAAATTCGTGATGACTACTTTTAATTTGTTTGCCTATGTTTGTACAAAAACCACTAGCAAACGCCAAAAAAAATCAGTTATTTATTGTGCCCTATTGCCTTCTTGGATCGTACCGCTTGCGCTGTTGCTAAACATTGTTGTAAAGGAAAAAAGAGGACAAACATGACGAATTAGTGCCCCGCAATGTTTTCTTTTTCATGCCTACCTAACTTAGTCATCGGGCAACCCCGGTATATACCTGTGTTTACGTACTCTAAATATACCGCATAAATACTATCCCACTCCATTCCATGGATGCGAGCATTAAAGCCGGCTGTTGTTGACTATCTGCGTTTCCTATAGGATGAAGTTATCGTGTATTTGTGTGTGTTTACGTTATCAAATAAACAACACAGCTCAATCAGCCTTTCTCACGCACGAGTAACGTAGTCATTGTACATTGCCTTCTTTCTTATTGAACCTCACTATTTTGGTCTGGAAACCTATTGGTTGTGCAACGCTGAAGAATATTGTTTATAACGGGTACCACTTTTTGTACAAAGTTACCGAAGAAAAATAAAATAGTGCTCAATGGCTTCGATTTTATTATTAAAATTGCACCATAAGGTCTTGTGTCAATTTTTTGAACGAATATTTTGAGGTGTATGCTTTCACTTCTATGAAAAGGTTTCAATCTGCTCACAAGAATTTCCGTCAGTGGTAGAGCTGCCACAACATGGAATATGAAATGTCATTACGGCGAGTTTCGAAACCTTCGCTAATAATGCCCAGGCTTACAAGATGACGAAATCGACGTTCCCAAATGCAGCTATCGTTGTAGGTTTTCAACCTTAAGTGGGGTCGTAAACGAAACCAATGAAAGCCTGCAAAGAATATCTACACAAACACAAGTTCAAGTCTCCGCACTAAAACTACTAGAAATCAGTACCCGGTGCCCATTTATCAGGTTCTTTTGCATCTCCTTCAAGGGCTTCCTGACGGGGAACAATAACCCACATTGTACAATGAAGTAAATGCTAAGCTAGACAGATCTGGGGCAGTGGCACAATGTCGCCTTTGTTCACGATGGTGAACTCTCTCCACCCAGCAACCGATGCCGATCTGCAGAGCCACGAGCCGGACAATGGAGTGGCGTCTCCAAAGGACGACCGCGTTCAAGCCGACAACGAAGTGTCGTCACAATCGCATGCTCCCCAATTCAAACCAGAAGCGTACGCAAAGTTTCTAAATCAGACTCCACTGCTTCGCTACATCACCGCCGAGCACGTGAGTCTGCTGATCCAATCATTTGCAGCATTTTTGGACCCAGTCCATGTTTTTTTGGGTGTATTGAATTCTAGAAGGATTCAGGGTTATAATATGCTGGCGAAGTAAATGCCATCAGCTGTAGTGCGCTATATCAAACCGAGGGAAAAGTACCTAAGCTTTATACGCACTGATTTGTTTTGAACAAAACCTATTTTTCACAGCTTGCGTAGTGTTCTATGATTGAAATGGCGCGTACTATTTTATGCAGTAGTTGTCCATGACTGAAAAAACAGGATAAAAAACAAAAAAATCATTATCAATGTTTCAAATAGGAAGCAGTGTATTGCGCTCTTCAATATAGGCATCATAAAAATTTCTAAATAATATTATTTCTAGGCCACAGAGTTTTAGGAAATCGCTTTAGAGTAGGCGAACTGACTGTCTACTATGTCTGTTGACTGAGCGTATCAATATAATTATTTTTGCTCGGCAAGTTCTGCTAGAAGAAATTCGCGTTTAATACATTTTTTCCGAGATTAGGTGTTTGATCAGTTAAGTACTTCGACAGAAGAGAAAATACTGAATGCAATCTTTCTAGGCGAAGCACAGTCCAAGTGAAATAGATCAAATGGAACGTGAAAGTCTGCAACAAGTAGTACGTAATCAGAACTGTACTTTTAGAAGTGGAAACGCATGCTAGCTTCAGTGACATTAAGAAAGTGCTATCATCTATATTTTGCAATAGCAACGCAGAAGGTAACATAGAAAAAAGTAGCATGTAATTGGTGAACGTTCCTTGATTATCTTTGCCCTCGGATAATTTGCCAATACGTGCAAACAAGTCACTCTCGCTTCATAATGATGGACTCTCAGAGTACGTAGGCCCATTCACTCCAAGAGTATATAATTTCAGAAAAAACGCCACCAGTATGATAGGTGAACCAGCCGGCAGCGAAGTTTAGCCACCAGAAACAGGCCCCCAAAATGGGTAGGCGGACTCTACATTCAAGGAAGCAACTGGAACAAAAAATGTCATTTCATCCTCGTTTGTTCGACGGAAGGCAGAGAGCCGAGTAAAATTTTCCACACTTTCACCGTGAAAGGAGATACAAGCCCCATGTTTGCCGATAATTTGCCTACACGAAGGTGCGTTCGTCACAAGGTCACCAAACATAACCTCTCATCTCCTTCACAAACCCGGCATGTTGACCTCTATGGCTGTACTCCAAGTAATAGGCACCGCAACAGTTAGGCTACCGCACAAATTTCTTAGTTGTTTGAGATGGTAGAATGATAGTGGCGTAAAAACCTGAAGCAGTTCAACCCAGCGCGAAAGCGGTCGGAAGTGCAGATCAGTAATTAATCCACAAGAGGGGCTGTGGTGTCGTTATCCGATCATCGCTAACACCCCTCACGCACTTTCCCTGCCTCTCTCACTGCTGCCTTGATAAAGTTAACACAGGTTTTGTGCAATGCAATTCAAATTTCCCGCCATTGCTGTGCTAGCGCGCTCTCTGTCTAGAACAGCACGAGCACAAGTTCTGTTGTTTTTGTGCTTGCCTTTATCTCGCACGTGCGCGAGCCTTAGTACGCAGCTTGAGCCCGTCGTTTTCGGCGGGTATATTGATTAAATCTGTAGTCAACAAGGTCGAAAATTATGTCGATATGAGTAGGCAGGGAGCAATTTCGCTAAAAATAACTAAAGATAAGACATCAAACATTTATTGACAATTTTGCCTTTTTGAGCTGCCACGTGGTCGGCCTGACCGCCAATCAATCGTCAGGGAATTGAAATCCCCAGCAAGAATTGTAGATTATTTTGGATACTTGTTTCGTATGAAACACAGTGACTCGTTTAAATGCTCAATAAAATCGGGGGAAGATCCTGGCGGTCAGTAGCCCACCCCGACAGCAAAATTTACAGAGAGATAGATAGGCTGGGTATCACCCACAGGATCTCGATACATGAAATTGTGTCAACTATACGCGCTTGCGCTTGCACATATTTTTTATTTGCTAATATGGCATGACCACCCCGAGATACTGTTATATCTCTCCTGAATAAAACAAAAATGGTTAGCCAATGATAACTCGCAGTCGCTGCAGTTCAGACGAAATCCACGTTTCCATTCCGTGGACAATATCCGTGGAACATGATTGAGTGAACCAGCAAAGAACGTCGTGTTTATTAAGTAGGCTACAAAGATTCGCCAGGGGGATGGACAGCTTAGAAGACAAACGATTGTTTAGTCACTGATCTTTAGCAGCCATGCCGCTGGGATCCTCTAAAAGTACATCACTCTGTTTCATTGCAGGGATTTTGCGCCTTGGTACAGGCACGAAAATTTTAGTTAATAAGTCAAGACTGTACAGCTGATCATTCAAGACTGGTCCATCAAAAAGCACGTTGTATTCTTTAATAGGTTGTTTTCTTGTCGCGGGCAAGGAATTTTAGCTGTCTTTGGAATTATTTGCACTCTTTGCGAAAAGTGTTCCGCGATACATATACTTGGCGACTGTACGTTTTTCAGCTTGCCTACATTCTTTAAGATGATCAGGTTGTCTCTAAAGCTGAGAAACGGGAAAACTACTTGCGGACCGCTCCCTCTTTTATTCATCTGTTCTGTCTGCCCGCTCGATCTATGCACCCTACATGCCAAGTTTTACATAACCAACTTCGTATTCGTCCCTTCAGCCTCTGCCTACTCTTCCGCTCTGCTCTGAGGAAGACCGTTAAGAGTAAAGTTATTTCGCCGAATGAGGTTGTTTATGTCGTCAACAAGGCTAGATCGCTGAGTTTGCTCTGAACCAATGTCCATGAGCTGATTGCATGATTCCTTTAGCGCAAAGATGACATTACCAACGTTTACACGGAAATTGCTCATAGAATCAGAATGTTTCCCGAGTTCAAAAAGGCGCCTCTAATGTCGGACACATGGAGCTGTAGGGCTTGGAGCTTTCTAGATACGTACGTCTCATTCTTGTAGTTCAACGCTGCCAGATCTTTAACAAGTGTCAACACTCGACCTACTTTCTCTGTCTGGGGTTTGTTTTATATCACCATCCCAGATAAGAAAGTGAGCAAGACAAAACAGTACAAGTGATAACAGTCTACCTTCGGCTAGAATCAACACAGGACACCTTATAACGGCAGAGCTGCCGGGAAAACCAAGGAAATTCTTCCAATAGGGTACTTGCTGTTGCAGTGTGGCCTCTGCAACTGCACTCATGCCAAAGTACTCAGTTTGGCATTGCAGCCAAGGCAGATTGAGAATCTACCTATGTAAAACACCCACACTCAGAAAGTGGGAAATTTCTTCTCCAGAAGATTAACCATGGAGTTCAAACGAAGCATTCTCACTGGCTAGTTGGTCTGACACGATGGAAATAAAATTGCGCTACAAGGACGGGACGACTGAAGGAGACACACACACACACAGAGCAGAGTGTGTGCGTGTCTTCTTCTGGCGTCCCCCCTTGTAGCGCAATTTTATTTCCCAGTTCAATCGGTCATAGAACCATCACCGACACCGAACAAGAAGTATTGGTCAGGATGTCTCGGCTCCGCAGTAGGTTTTCACTGGAATGAACTCGATGAAACAAGGCCAACCAACTTCACAGTGCCCGAGTGGGCTCCAAAGCGTCGGTATGTGGCGATATAAAAGTGATGTCCGGCCACGGCACACACCCACTTCCACCTTTTATTACACCTGCTGTCAGCAACGATGAGACTGGAGCCAAAGTTATGAGGAAGTCCAGCGCCTTCTATGTTTACGCACCCTGCGTACCCCAACCACCCTCTCCGCTCAGTGCATGCCACAAGAACACGATTCTCGGGGTGTAGAAATACACGCTCGCCCAACGGAAAGCGCATACAAGGAACGACGGGCAGTATTCTTGCCTTCGTGCTTCTAAACGACCTCATCGACATAAACGTTGATGGTATATCTGACCATAAAATAACCGTATGCCGGTTGACCGTGAAACGACAGTTCACCTTACCGCAGTGACCCCTACAAATTGTCAGAATTCCACCCACAAGGGTAACGTTTCAATGCAATCAATGTAACCCTTCCAAACTTTCTCACGAACAGCTCGCATAATTTTCAAACATTTTCTTGCACCACGTGCAGTGTCGTCTACACTGTCAGAAGAAGAAAAGGTTAGAAGTCGAAAGCGCTAATGATTGTTCCGCTGGATATTACGCACAGGTAATGGCAATGCATCTTCAGTAAAGCAGCACAATCGCTACAGTATAGACGAAATTTCCATCACAGACGCAGTAATTCTTAATAAACCGAGTTTGAGTGGGCCTATCGAAAAGTGGTTCTTTCTTCTTTTAATGTACACATTCTCTGCGAAATATATAACCGTGATAGATTACTTACAGCTGTTCTCAGTAATTTTTTTATTGTCATTACTTCCATGATGAAGCCTAGTAAGCTGTGTTTCAAATGTGTGGTTTCTCGCCCGAATGTTTCAATTCAGAGCAAGGGCTTCATTTCTTAGCGTACGTCTTCTGTACAAATGAAATCTAACAGAAAAATGTTATGACGAATAATAAAATTTTCCAGTAAAGTTGCAAATGTAAGGCAAAGTAATTTCGACAGGCGAAAATTAAACAAAACATTTTGACTTATGACTACAATACTCAGTAATGCGAATTTTTCCCTTACGGCAAAATACAGTCTGGTGGGTAATGGAGTATACCTGCTGGCTGTCACGCAGTGATCGCCTGATCAGCCAACACCCGTAGGCGTGCGATATTCTCTGGCGTTCTCTTGCAGCGGGTAGAAATTAGGAGTCAAGATTAGGAGATGATATCATAAGATGCTACCATGGGATGCTATCTTACCTTCTTTGATAGCCGTTTCATCAGCCTAAATGCGACGACATTTTGGAGACTTGGCTAAATAAAATTTCATCCAGCAAAATTCCCTTTTCGTTGTCTTAGGTAATTTTGGCCGATCCCTAACAGTCTTGTAGAAAAATAAAACTGAACATTGAATCGGCGCATGCGTTACATTCTACTCCTGTCACTTTTCTTATAGTAGTGTCACCGACGGAAGTGTTGGGAGAGCGTTAGATCGTGTTGGCACTTGTTGGCACACTGGTACGCAAAGATTTCTCTAAGATTTCCCCCTCGTTGCTTGGCCTCGTTGCTTGGCCGCGGTTGTGTCGCCACTACTCATAACTTGTGTGAATGGATCAGAGGAGAATACTCGGTTTTGAATTAAATCAGCGCTGAAGCTCTTAATTTATTTCAAACAGTTAGGGCGATTTGAAAATTAGTGTTGGGTTGGGATGAGCGAGCCGCCCCCCCCCCCCCCCCATTTTTTTTTTCAGAGCACTTCGTGTTTTACGTGGGTTCTACAGCAAGAAGCACGCTGGCTTACACTATTTTAATTTAGATGTCAGGAGCGCAGTACGCTGTAAAACAGTGTGGTATGCGCACACATATTGGAATGCATACTGTCGCATACAGATTCAAAAGAGAAGGAAAACGCCATGCGGCAACTTAAAACAAGAAAGTGGAAGCCAGCCATCCTGATGTGCGAGCTCAGGACTACACTACCACGCTACACAAGCACAGACACCGAAACGATGCGGCATGTGAGCTTAGTGCTTCATATAATGCTGATTTTGAATTATAACTATAGTTAACTTTGAGAATTGCGCCCGTGTGTTCGAGATTTTGACGCACGTTAAAGATCCCCAGGTGGTCAAAATTAATCCGGAGCCCTTCACTACGGCGCGCCTCATCGCCTGCGTTGCGTCGGCGCGTTAAACCCTACAATCAATCAAACTTTGAGAATTGCGGGAAAGTTAACGGGATGTTTATAATCGTTATTCTAAGTGCCTTTTTTCGGCTCTGGTAATGCATAGCCGAATTCGTATTCACCAGTTTACGAACGGAGTCCCACTGGCAGCACGCTTGAAGCGCGCAAAACGTAGCGTTTTTTTATAGGCCAGATGTTCTGTTTTTGCGCGCTCCGAAGTAATTCCTAATAGATGTTTCCCAGACGATAACTTCTTTTCGTCAGGTACCGGTTACTAAGGAGGTGCTGTCAAACAAGCTCATCAAGCCATGAACATTAGCGGCGCAATGGGCATTAGGCTGAGACGAAACGCGTACAAAACGAACGTCGCTGAAGTGGACAACCAATTCATCCGCAATGCGCCCCGCCGCGACAGCGGTCCAAAACGGCGACGGGGAGCATGTCCCCGGCACGCTGGGAATGCTGGGTAATAATGCCCATAGTCAGAGCCACATACACTGTCCTCAGCGAGCTGGGCACCGTTACAAAATGTCTGAGATGGCCGAGCCGGCACTACGGGTATATATGTCTCCGTGGCCTTGACCCTAGAGTCTAACTACTCTCGACCAAAACGAGTCAGCCTCGCATGACAGTTCGCTTATGCTTTTGAGGACGGGGTGCGGATTCATGATGTTTTCCCGATAAAAGACGCCGGTAAACAGGCCCCGGATGCATAAAACTTCTGGTACCGCCGCGAATGTGCCGAGCGTACTTCCGCTAAAATTTGCGAAAGTCGGGTGGGGGGGGGGTTGAGTATTGGGACGAGTATATTGGTTTATTTTATTGAGCTTTTCCCGTCTATGCAATTTCGGCCGAAAAAATTTATTTTTTCATCTCGTCTCAACCGCGACTTGCACATCGAATCACGGCTACTGCCACTGTTTTTCTGCTTGGCCATTATCTTAACTGTAAAAAAGTGGTTTTGCGTAAGCCATGCTCCCATATTTTGTAGTCATTTTCTATTCCTGAACTACACCCAGCCATGTGCTATTATTCTGTGTTCTTGGGTAATCACCCACCGCTGTTTGCTTTCTTTTGTTGTTCTTTTCGATTAGATACTTGGGACCAAAAAGCGCTGCGTTGGGTTGAAATAATTTTGTTGTCAGTGAGCGCTTTGTCTTTTGGGGGGCGGTGTCAAAACAGCACACAAGAAATAACTCGCGACAGAAGAGCACCGACTTAACAGCACGACAGCACGGTGACAAAAAGGCACGCGTCTAAACAGCACACGAGATAGCAGCACTGCGTCAAAAGCGCACGCGACAAGAGAGCACAGTGCCAAACAGCGCGGCGACAAAAGGGCACGATTTTATTGAATGCCTAACCGGGTAATCGGTTAGATTTTAACACGTATACAAACATTATAGAGCGCGCAAAATGCTCCGTGTGAGTTTGTTTTCACGTTCCGTTGCTCTTTCTCGGAAAACACGTTCCGGTTTTAATTATTACACACCGTGGGATGTTTGAAATGAAAGCGGCGAAAGCGAGGGCCGTCATTTATTAACACTATTCAGCCACAGAGAGAAAACGCACTTGTATACAACCAAAACATTCCAAAAAAAACGCGGAAGGTTGGCTTGTATAAAACACAAAATGGCTTTTGTTTTCTTATCAACATCAACGTGTATGGAAAAGATCACTTACACTTACCGTTTTTGAAGTAGCCTTTCAATTTTTGGGCATAATAATATAATAATATAAAAATAATAATAATAACAATAATGACAATATAATAATAATCAATCAATCAATCAATCAACCTTTATTTTCGGTGCCCAGGAACAACCCTAGGGTCTTGGTACTGGTACACCATATACAAAACATACATAAAAACAAACTAAATTCAAGACAACACAACACCCAAAACCGTATGCATGAAAGAAACAAAAAAGTAAAGATAGTTACAGTAATCTCAGAAAGCAAAACAGCCAAAAAAAAAAGAACAGAAACAGGAGACCTAGCGTTGCAAGCCATGACACTCGGAGAGCGAAATGTTCAAGGCACGTGAAAAACAGGAAATACTCACTGAACATGACAGAGATAAGTTATACGCATAAAACGAAGGTTTCATAACAAAATGTTCGGAAGGTTCAACTTTGAAAGAAGCTCAGCATTACAAGCACTGGCACTCAAACCTACAGAAATTCAAGCAACGCAAAACCAGGAAATGTGAAAAACAAACAAACAAGAACATGATTTGCCTAAAATAAATACGGCACATAAATTTGCAATGACATAAAGGCACTTAAGCTACAACAGTTTTCAAGTCGTTTGAGAACAAAGAAAAACAGCTCTGGAATATATCAAGACGATCAGAATATTCATTATATGCACATTGTATTCTGCAGATGGACGAGCGTCTTCTACTTAAAGCATCTGTTCTAAAAGTTCGAAATGTTCGGAAAAGTTTGTTCGGCAAGTTGACATTGATAAGTGTAACCAAGTCGTCATACAAAATATCCCCATGAAGAAGTCTATAAAGAAAGATAATATCAGCTCGCATTCGTCGACACCGAAGGGAAGGAAAACTTCTCAGAAAAGGCACGCTGCCGTTAGCGTCTTCTTGTACATGACGGAAACGGTGCCTAAAGATAGAAAGGAACTTATTTTGAACTCTTTCGATACGGTCACTATTGGACCTGCAAGTTCCATTCCAAACAACAGAGCCGTATTCGAGAAGAGGTAAGCAGAGAGCCGAATACAACTTGAAGAAAGGAAGAGGACCTTTAAACTCTCTAGAATATCTGCAAACAGCACCCAGACATCGAAGAGAGCGACGGGTAATTTGTGTAACGTGGGAAGAGAAAGTCAGAGAAGAATCAAATAGTACTCCCAAGTCTCGAATTTCAGTCACCCTCGGCAATGCAGTGCTTGCAATTTTATAGGAGTATTGCAGTTGTTGAGTTTTTCTACAATAGGAGACAACTTTCGTTTTTGAGGGGTTCAAAATTAGGTCGTTTTTGGTGCACCAACGATGGAATGACGCAATATCAGCCTGAAGATAATTACAGTCATGAATATTACGCACTTCTCTAAAGATTTTCATATCATCAGCATACAACAAAAAAGAAGAATTGTGAATTACAGAAGCAACATCGTTAATGAAAATGGAGAAAAGAAGAGGACCCAGAACACATCCCTGGGGTACACCACTGGAATAATCAATCAATCAATCAATCAATCAACCTTTATTTTTTGGTGCCCAGGAACAACCCTAGGGTCTTGGTACTGGTACACCATATACAAGCATTCATAAAAACAAGCTAAAATCAAGACAACACAACACAGAACCCATATATATGAAAGAAACAATAAGATAAAAATAGTTAGAGATCCCAGAAAGCAAAACAGCAAAACAGCAAAAAAAAAAGGAAGCCTAGTGTTAGAAAGCCATGACACCCGGCCAGCAAAACGTTGAAGGCACGTGAAAAATTGAAAATACACAAGCAAATACTCAATGCACATGACGGAGATAGATTATACACATAAAACAAAGTTTTTGTAACAAAATGTTAGGAAGTTTCAAAATGGAAAAACGAAGTTCAGCGTTACAAGCACTGACACTTAAACCGACAGAAATTCAAGCAACACAAAATCAGGAAAAGTGAAAAACAAACAAGCAAGATGATGATTTGCATAAAATAAATACGGAACAGAAATACGGCACATAAATGACATAAAGGCACTTAAGCTACAACAGTTTTCAATTCATTAGAGAACAAAGACAAAGAGCTCTGGAATATATCAAGACGATCGGAATATTCATTATATGCACATTGTATTCTGCAGATGGACGAGCATCGTTTACTTAAAGCATCTGTTCTGAAAGTTCGAAATCTTCGGAAAAGTTTGTTCGGCAAGTTGACATTGATAAGTGCAACCAAGTCATCACACAAAATATCACCATGAAGAAGTTTATAAAGAAAGATAATGTCAGCTCTCATTCGTCGACACCAAAGGGAAGGAATACTTTTGAGACAAGACATGCTGCCGTTTGCGTCTTCTTGTACATGACGGAAACGGTGCCTAAAGATAGAAAGGAACTTATTTTGAACCCTTTCGATGCGGTCACTATTGGACTTGCAAGTTCCATTCCAAACAACAGAACCGTATTCGAGAAGAGGTAAGCACAGAGCCGAATACAACTTTAAGAAAGGAAGAGGACTTTTAAACTCTCTAGAATACCTGCAGACAGCACCCAGACATCGAAGAGAGCGTCCGGTAATTTGTGTAACGTGGGAAGAGAAAGTCAGAGAAGAATCAAATAGTACTCCCAAGTCCCGAATTTCGGTCACCCTCGGCAGTGCAGTGCTTGCTATTTTATAGGAGTATTGCAGCTGTTGAGTTTTCCTACTATAGGAAACAACTTTCGTTTTTGAGGGGTTCAAAATTAAGTCGTTTTTGGTGCACCAACGATGGAATGACACGATATCAGCCTGAAGAGAATTACAGTCCTGAACATTACGCACTTCTCTGAAGATTTTCATATCATCAGCATACAACAAAAAAGAAGAATTTTTAATGGCAGAAGCAACATCGTTAATGAAAATGGAAAAAAGAAGGGGGCCCAGAACGGAGCCCTGGGGTACACCACTGGTTGCTTTGTACCTAAATGATGTTTGACCGTTAACACTTACATAGCAATATCGCTCCTGGAGATAGCAACGTATAAGACCCACTAAGGAAGCGTGAACATCTAACAGAATGAGCTTGGCAAGCAATAACGAGTGGTTGACTACATCAAAGGCCTTGCTCATGTCACAGTAGACCGCATCAAGCTGGCTTCTACCAATGACTGCTGGGACAGCCTGCTCCATGAAGCATGCGAGGTTTGTGGAAGTTGAGCGACCACGCATGAAGCCATGTTGATTAGGAATGAGGACGTGTTTAAGTGAGAAAGACAAGACCTTATGAAGAGATAACTCGAATATTTTAGAGGCAGAACAAAGGAGCGACACTGGCCTATAGTTTATGGGTCGGTTTTTGGGCCTGACTTGAAAACAGGGAATACACGACAGATTTTCCATGATCGAGGGTACGTGCCAGACCGGAGACAGTTATTAAATATTGAGGTGAACACAGGAACAAATATATTTGCATACGTTTTTAGAATTGCAGCAGGAATACCATCTGGCCCAGAAGAAAACGAGGGCTTTAGCCGCTTGATGCTGGTCCGCACGATGTTCTCATCCAATTGGAAACAAGCGGAGTAACCGTCCTGGTGACAAGAGACGCTGCCGTCATCACTACCACCGCTAAGCCCAAACAAAGAAGAAAACTGACGAGCAAAGCAGTCGGCCGCATCTGCAACCTCATCGCCGTTGGAATCCAGTAGACGAATATATTCTTTATTCATTTCGTTGTACTAGATCTAGAATGAATGTACTTCCAGAAGGCTCCCGGCTGATGAGTTGCTTTAGCTTCAACTGACGCCAGGTACAAAGCATGATCACGCTTGTGCAATATTTTGCATAGGGCACGTAGGCGCCGGAACTCCTGAGCGAACTGATTCGCACCAGAGCGCTTCATCTTTCTGTGCGCACGTTCTTTGAGTTTCAGGGCATCCCGCAATTCAGAAGAAAACCAGTGTGGGAACTTGAACTTCTTTGGTGAATATTGCGGGATGTATTTCTTCATACCCAAAAGCACAATCTCAGTAAAACGGTCAACTTGTTCATTGACATCAGAGTGGTCAATGACTGTCGACCAAGGGGCAGCAGAAAAGTAATCATACAGCCCAACGTAATCTCCCCGGGCGAAAGCGTAGCGAGGTTGCGCATTGCTTGAAATTACAGAACGGTGGAGCATTGTAGGAAGGCAACAGGAAATAGAAAGAGGAGGATGATATTTGTCGGGTATTACTAAAGCACAAT
The DNA here is from genome assembly GCA_013339765.2 of Haemaphysalis longicornis. NCBI lineage: Eukaryota > Metazoa > Arthropoda > Arachnida > Ixodida > Ixodidae > Haemaphysalis > Haemaphysalis longicornis. Next base: position 209,459,726 of record CM023450.1, on the reverse strand, counting down.
CAGAGCGTGACACATTAACGCCATCGAAGTTTGAAAAGCACAGGTCCAGAATGTTGCCGCTGCTGTTTTTATGTGATTACGCTGTGCCATGGAAGTGAAAGACGAAAAATCTAGTAACCTATTACCCTTCTGTTGAAAGTGGTGGTTGTAGTGGGAACAGGTGAGGTGGCTCCACTGAACGCCAGGAGCGTTAAAATCTCCAAGGAGGAGGACCTTGAGGTCGCAATGAGTAGTGAGCACCTGTTCAATGGAGGAGACTAACTTATTGAACGCGTCAGGAACTACATCAGGAGGAACGTAAAAAACACCAACTAGAAGTTTTTCAGTTTTAGAGATATGAATTTCGACCCATAAGACTCACCTGCGTTTTCAATATCGCTACGTAGTTGCACACACGGGAGAGATTTGTTAACTGCGAGAAGTACCCCGCCCCCCTTTTGTTTGCATCCCGTTAAGGCACGATCATTACGATATACATGGTAATTTTGAGGCAAATAATCACTGGATAGAATATCAGGGCACAACCAAGTTTCAGATATAGCTATTACGGAAAGCAAGAAGCCAGAACATTACCAAAAAATTCAGTCGCCTTAGTTTCGAAGACCTCGCACATTCTGATAAAAAACATCTAAACTAGTCATTATTCTTTTTCTGATGTGTTGCGCTCAGAGCTGTGAAGCATGCCTTCGCGAAACATGCCTCGAAACTCCTTAAAGAGGCAGTCGTTCGGCCAAACAGCGGGGTCATTCAAGCGCTCGAAAAACTCTTCACTGACGGAAATATAAAAGGATGCGTACGTGTCAAATTTAGTTTTCAGTCGTCGGCAGTTCAAGGTCGAGACACCTAAGGTTAACAGATGGGCATTAAGACTAGCAGAGGTCGTGGACGGAGAAAGCTTTGAAACGAACATTGCTTTGGGGCGCTTCGGCTGCGGAACGACGACCAGTCCACATGTGTCCGATGCACCTACACATGCCCGGCTTCGACGCTTCTTCTCAACAGTAGGAGGGAGACAGTCAAAGCACAGTGCAAGCAGACATGCAGATAATAATAATAATAATAATAAATAATAATAATAATAATAATAATAATAATATTTATTTATGTGACAATACATACAAGCGTACATAGTCAGCGCGATTTGCAAAGCTTATTGCCCTTGGTTGTGACAATACAGAGTAGCGGGCCCGTCAAAGGCGATTTGGCTTGAGGGACCGGGCCCGGCAAGTCGACGAAGCGAAACAAATGAAAGGCAAAGAGGTACATGTAGTCGCCGAAAACTCAGAAGGACCGCATCAAATAAACATAAGCATGTATACACGAAAAACACTTGATAGGTTCAATAATGACATCAAAATTTTTAAGTAGATTATACAGCATACCCATTCAACGCTTTCTTAAGTTGCATTTTAGAGGATGCAGCAAAAATATAATCTGGCAAATTCATTAAACATTTTTGGACATAAACACATCTTCGTGCCATACCGTATCGAGTACAAGAACGATGGACAACAAAACGAGGGTGATTTCGTACAACTCGAACATACTTATGTTCAACCTTAAAATCAGGAACCCAAAAATGATTAGTAACGACCGTCCGAATAAAGAGAGCATCAAATGAGGGCAAACACAAATGTTTGAAAATGTCGGTAGAGTTTATACATGGGAGAACCGTAGGCTATAGATTTTAGTAGTGTTTTGTATAGCATCAACTTGGCGTTTTCCACCGTGAGGAAAGCTAGCAAAAACAGTGATCTCCATACCTTAACACACACTGTATGCGAGTGCAATGAGCTACACTTTTCTTTATATGCATGGGTACAAAAGTTTTGCATATTAAACAGCACACAGGCCACTTTAACGAAGTTTGTCACAAACAAACGCTAAATGATGTTGCCGATGATAATGCACAGTCAAACAGAATTCCCGGTACTTTACATATTCAACGTATTGATCAGGGTACAATTGCAAGGGTGAGTATGACAATGCAAGTACACAGGAATATTAATCACAGTAGTTTTTGAAGGTTCCGGAAGCAAATCAATTTAGTTTTATTGGCATTTATAGTAATTCTACTTTTGTGAAACCAACCTACAGCATTACTATGTCAACTTTGTACAAATCTTATCGCTGTTCCATAATGAGATGTGTTAGCAGTTAGTACGGTGTCTCGGGCGTACTGGAACACCTGCATTTATGAAATTACGGACGGAAAAAATCATTCATGTAATATTGAAAAAGCAGAGGAGATAAAATTGATCCTGTGGCACACCAGTTAGTAAAGGAAGAGGTCTGCTAAATTCTAAGTTGTTATCTGTAGTTACGGACCATGATACCGACCACTAGATATTGATTCAAAGATCATAAAATGGCCCCCGGAAACCTAATAGTTGTAGTTTTTGTAACAATATTTTGTGGCAACGAGAGTCGAACGCTTTAGCTACATCTAAAATAAAACACATGCAAAAAGATATTAACATCACGAAGGCGGAGTATAATTCTCTACAAATTCTTCCAGCAGTGGTCATGTTCCTCGACCAGCTCAAAAACAAAACTGCCTAGGCGAAATGACCGAAAATTTTCAAGGAGAAGACATCGTCATCAATAGAATTTTTCTAATATTTGGGAAAGGATTGGCAGTAATGGATATGGGCCTATATGAATTACATTATTTTTGTGGCCCGGCTTTGTAAAGAGGCCGGACAATGGCCGGTTTTTAAAGGTGAAGGAATGTCTGAACCAATCGATAAAACCGTTTAGTATGAAAAGACAACCCCCTATAGAGCCTCAAACTTCCTACGAAGCGTATCAATCGACATTCCGTCGCAACCGGGCAGGTTTATTCGAACGAAAGCTGAAGACGATAGATTTCAGGTCAGACTTTGATAACCGCGGCAAAAATGCTGACGAAGCAAAGATTCCTTAAGCGAGCAAGGCCCGTCAACAAGATCGGAACATTGAGGAACGTTTCTAAAAGCACGATTGAACGCACTTGCGACCTGCTATCGGATCTTTCACGGAAGGATTGAAAAACTGAACATTACTACGTTCCTTGCCGCGTAAACTGTCACAAGAGACCACGTCTTCTGGGATTTTTGAGTGTTGATTGAATTGATTGAAAAAATATCGGCGCTTGGCTGCCCCGTAAAAGGGCGACGACTTGTGTTCGGCGCAGTTTATGGTTAAACGTAAGGCATGGTCTTCAGGTGAATGTTTCACACACGCTTCCACAACCAATCTCTGTACGAGATTGCCTGAATTATCTCGGAATCTATTCCAACAAGCAATCCTTACGGCGTTTTTTGGACACGAAAACCGTGCTGGAGTGCTCAAATTCCTTCAACTTTTGACATAAATGTTTCGTATGCGGTACCTGGCGAGCGTTCAACATTAGGTTGACCAATCGAAACCAGAACACCAGACCATCAAACTGTTTTTTGTTGGACAAAAGAAAAACGAATGTTAGAATCATCAATACCTTTCCTGTTATTGTCCCATAGGTTAACTCTGGTTCGCTGAAATGCGGCACGCCACAAAATAATGGTCAGCCAACTTCTTAGTGATGACGTAGGAGGCAAGAGAAAAACTTTCGGCCCTGATAAAGATATGGTCCAAGACACGATGTTACAAGCTTATCGCCAAAACCACTTCTTCACGTGTGGAACATTAATAGTGCTCTAAGAACCGTGGGAAGACAGCAACGATAGATAATCAGCAACAATATGCTGGTCAGGACGCAGTATATTTATGTTTAGGTCACCGACCAAACATAACTGATCCGCTGTGCCGAAACTACTTAAAATTTTCTTCTAATTCAAGCAAAAACCTGCGACGCTGTATGAAGGAGGACGGATAAATTGCGAAAAGGTACCATAGAAACAACACCATATGCCACTTTAATAGTAACGGATTCCGCGTGCGTGAAAGCTAGCATCAATGTACGATACCTCAAAATGGTCGCGGACAAAAATAGCAATACCCCCGCCACGGCGGTTTGGTCGTGTTACAACGTGAGATTGGTAATTCGGCAAGGTGAACAAATGAATTGAAGACTCCGGAATGTTTATTTCTGTGATAACGAACACATCGACGTATCCAGTGGCAGCTTCAGCGATACATTTGAATTCATCCCAATATTTGCGCAGACTACGATATTAATGTTCACGATGGTAAGATCCCGTCCGAAATTGCTGTTACCCAAGTCATCTCTAAAAGAGCTGAAATTCGCAAACTCTTGCGAAACAGGAGCCATGCAATTTATTGTATCTTAGTAATGTCGGACAGTTTGCTACTCGGTGAGGAGAGTCTTCATTTTTTTTCGCGTAGATTTTACCTGCTTTCGTCCAAGAAAAAAGATAGCCTTTGTCTTTTGCTGCCATTCTAGTGCGCCAGTAGAGATCGCGCGTTGAACTTAGTCAAATTTTCGTTAAGAACAGTTTTGGCAACGCCCCCGACTGTGTCAACGGTCGCAGTTTACCACGTGAGGCAAACCAAGTCTCCTTGATCGAAAACTGACGCGACACTGCACCAGAACTACTGGAGTCGTTTCACGCTTAGCAGAAAGTCTGTGAACTGTCACCACGTCAGTGGTGGAGAAGCTTTGTAGCTTTAGTGCGACTGCTAGTTCTGAACTTTTTTCTGCAAATCTTCAATCTGGTTCAAGCGGCAGTCCATGAATCTCAAGGTTTGCTCTACGGTTATACTGTTCGCTGTCATTGACCTCTTCTTGCAGTCGCTGAATCTGAATGGCTTGCTCGAACACAGTCTTTTTCAAACCATTCAGTTCTTCTTCCCTTTTCGAATTTTTCAGCTGGTTAGCTTTTGCTTGACCTAGTACAGTATCATACCTACTGCTTCGACGTGAAATCCACCGACTCCTGCAATTCCTGAACGTGCCCAGACAGCCCTGCGAGTTCCGCTTTGAGAGAGAGCAGAGAATCTACTTTGTCATGCAGCGCTGGCAGGGACTGCAGACTCTTTCTAATCTCGCGAAGTTCGGTGAGCAAGTCAGCCTCAGGGACAGGACACTCGTCAACCTGAGAAATGTCAGACTGAGAGGCCGCCCCCTGACGCTTCTTACTGTGCGGCAAGTCTTGCACACCCACGCATCCCTTTTTGCTTGTCCCATGGTTGTAAAAGTGTTAGCAGCAATGCCGGAGCAGGTTTGACGATATGATAACAGTGCCACATTCGGAACACTTCATAAATCTGCCATCACCCGGCACCGCACTTGACACACAATACAACTGGCAGGTTCTGTCATTGTGAAAGACAACTTCACAGTTATGCAATACCAGTGCAGTCAGCGGCAACATCAAGCAGAAAGATGCCAAGTTAACAAAGAACAGTGAGTACCTGTTGGAGTAGAAGGCGGCAGTATCTGGCAAAACTTTCGCCGCCGACTGCGAGGGCACCGATGAAAATCCGCCCCCTTTTAACGCCGGTCACATGGTCCAGGTTTCCAACCGCTGCGCCAAAGTGCCGCCAAACGGAGCAGAAAGGTATGGTCCGCCGAAGAGCAGTCACGAAAAATCGCCAGCGAAGAAGCCCCGAAGTGTTGCAGGCGTCAGCAGGTCACCCGGTCAGCGTGATAAGCAGGAGCTCGATCGGACAGCGAAGCCAGCGGGAATAATCTGTTGGAGTAGAAGGCGTCAGTATCTGGCAAAACTTTCGCCGCCGACTGCGAGGCACCGATGAAATCCGCCCCCTTTTAACGCCGGTCACATGGTTCCCGGTTTCCAACCGCTGCGCAAAGTGCCGCCAAACGGAGCAAAAGGTATGGTCCGCCGAAGAGCAGTCACGAAAAATCGCCAGCGAAGAAGCCCCGAAGTGTTCAGGCGTCAGCAGGTCACCCGGTCAGCGTGATAACAGGAGCTTCGATGGGACCCGAAGCAGCGGGAATAATCTGTTGGAGTAGAAGGCGTCAGTATCTGCAAAATTTCGCCGCCGACTGCCGAATAATAAATAATAATAATAATAATATCACAATCAATCAATCAATCAAGCAAGCAGATCCAATCATGAATCAACCAAATCAATCATCAATCAATCACTGTTTTTTATAGTGCCCAGAAACAGCTGAGGCCTTCGTGCTGGAGCAGCGCAGAGGGGAAAATACAGCACTGTAGTACATCAACCATTTGCTAATAAATACTCAGTGAGCAAAAAACAAAACCCCTACAACAACGGCAAGAAGATTAGAAATAAAATAGGCAATCCAACCGACTTTACACATTCAATTCGTGC
>CM023450.1:209319919-209453380 GCA_013339765.2 Haemaphysalis longicornis | reverse complement strand
TCCAAACTTAGTGTGTTGGTTGCTATAACTTCTTATCCTTGTATCTAGCGAATTTGAATTTTCCAATTTTTTACGAGGTACACATTCGAGGGAATATCGTATTGTTTATATTTTAATTATTTCGACACTGTAGGTTTATGCAGTACAAGCAATTCCATGTATTGAATCCTTGGCCCCAGTCAAGCTTTGTTTAGAGCTTTTTTTTCCTAGGAACTGATCTGTCTGTTAGAAAATAGGTAGGTAGATGGGTTAACTGGTTTATTCAGAGGAAGGGTTGAAAGCCAGTAAACCCCGGCCACTTCATTTCACTGAACGAAGGGCCATAGACCCGATTAAAGAAAGCACAAGTACACGGCAACGTCCACAAGGTTCCCGAGGTTTAGTTGGTCTTTGTGGGTTCGCATTCAGGAATTCGCGGTAAAAAGCTTAAACTATACGTTATTAGTTTCAAAGGAAACCTGTTGAGATAAAGAATGCATTGAAGGCATGGACAAACTTATTTTGACGTCGAGCGTCAGGCCATATACCTAATAGTTTCTGGACCCAAAATAATATGGTTAGCTGCTGCTATTGTTTGTGGAACAGTTCACGTTTTAGCCGGGAGAATATTGGCAATCTAAACTAACACGCTGGAAACATCTTCTTTGTGCACTATGCATGAGCGGGATGGTGAATTTTCAAAGTCATTTCAACAGCAGAACCGGTTAAGCCGAGCTTTATCCGTCAGTCTAACCAAAAAGCCTCGAAGCCTGAGAAATAACCGTGGTTCTGGAGGTCATAAAACCAGAAACACCATGAAACCGGAAACCTAACACTGTGTCACCCCAAAGGCCCGAAAGGAACAATAGCAGTGGCGGCAGCGAACAGCATAATAACAATAATTGGAAAGAAAAAATCCTGGGCCATCTCTACTAACTTGAAACCTGGGGAGGGAAGATGCATGCAGTGTATAAGTGTATTCTTGGCGCCTGTCGTTTTTGCCAACGGAGATGAAACCACGTGTTACGCAGCGCTTCAGCTGGAGGGGTAAACTAGTGTCCCGAGTTTTTATTACGCGGTACGTTCTAGCGCGAGGCGCAAATGACTTTGTCCTGTTTTAGCAGCGTGACTACGTGAGACGACGCTTACGACCATGATTACGACGACGATGATTACGACGACAGGAGACGCCAACATCCCCAGCCCCTGAGGGGCCCCTGCCGGCCATCGGTATCGAACCTGGGATCCCCGCGTTACGGATACTGATTTAGCATCGCATTCCGGGCGCACCGCATTTCCCTTATGTTCGTAGCGCGGGCGTTGACTTTAGACTCGGCCGCCAGTTCTAGCGCGGGCTAACGCGGTCCACGTTGGGAGAGATGTGAAAGCCTGCGGACGAAACGATCCGGGCCTGCCAGTCTCGGAGATCTTTCAGCGGCAAGTTCGGAAATCAATGTGAGATGCAACAGCCTGGTCTCCGACGAAGAAAGGGGGCCGCCAGCTCAGCTTTTTGTCCTGCATTGCAAGCTGTGTGAATATTTAAACAAGAAGAATTGTGTACGCAACGCCGAGTCGCATAAGGTAGAAGAGAGCTTCCACATATTGTGGCACTTCTACATTCAATCGGAACTGGAATATTTTAATAGAATGGAAAGAACTGTGATATGCAGAGACTTCAAAAAACTTTTGTAAAGGGGTCCCAAGTAAAATAGCTTATTATAATTATTTTATTATAATTTACTGTGGTATTACCCCCCAAAAACGAAGGGCTACTTCAAAAACGATCAGTGTAAAGGGCCTTTGGTAAAAACCTTGATGTTGAAACTGAAACAAAATCCCTTGTAAGTTTCATATAGCCCAACATTTCGTCTTTTCTTTTTGTTTTTTTTTTATTCTATACAAGTGCGTTTTCTCTCGGTGTCTGAATAGTTTTACCAAATGACGGCACTGGCTTTTGCCGCTTTCATTTAAAACATTTTCCATAGTGTAAAAATAAAACCCGGAACACGTATTTCGAGAAAGAGTAGTGGAACGTGAAGAGAAACTCATACAGAGCATCTTGCGCCCTCTATAATGTTTGTATATGCTTTAAAATCTAAACAATCGCCCAGTTAGGCATTCCATTATTACGTATCCTTCTGTCGCTGTGCTGTTTTGACGCTGTGCTGTTTTGTCGATGTGCTCGAAGGGCTACTTCAAAAACGATTGGTGTAAAGGATCTTTTCTAAAAACCTTGATGTTGAAAATGAAACAAAAGCCCTTGTGAGCTTCTTATAGCCCAACATTTCGTCTTTTTTTTGTTTTTTTATTCTATACAAGATCGTTTCCTCTCGGTGTCTGAATAGTTTTACCAAATGGCGGCACTGGCTTTTGCCGCTTTCATTTCAAACGTTTTACACAATGTAAAAATTAAACCCGGAACATGTATTTCGAGACAGAGTAGCGGAACTTGAAGAGAAACTCATACAGAGCATCTTGCGCCCTCTATAATGTTTGTATATGCTTTAAAATCTAAACAATCGCCGAGTTATGCATTCGATTATTACGTGCCCTTCTATCGCGTGCTGTTTTGTCACGTGACCTTTTGACGCCGTGCTGTTAGGTCGGTGCTCTTCTGTCGCGTGCGCTTTCGTTGTGTGCTGTTTTGACGGCGCACCGCCAACCTACCTACCTACCTACCTGCCTACCTAACCAACCTGCCTACCTGCCTCCCTGCCCCTGCCCTGCTACCTACCTACCTACCTACCTACCTACTACCTACCTACCTACCTACCTCCTCCTACCTACCTACACCTACCTCCTCTACCCTGCCTGCCTGCCTGCCTGCCTGCCTGCCTGCCTGCCTAACCTACCTACCTACCTACCTACCTACATGCCTGCCCGCCGGCAGACTGCCTGACTGCCTGCCTAACCTACCTACCTACACAACCTACCTAACTACCTAACCTACCTGCCTGCATGTCTTCCTGCCTGCCTGCCTGACTAACCTACCTACCTACCTTCCTTCCTACCTACCTACCTACCTACCTACCTACTTACCTACCTAACCTACCTACCTACCTAACCTACGTACCTACCTACCTGCCTACTGCCTGCCTGCCTGCTTGCCTGCGCAACCTACCTACCTGCCTACCTACCTACACCTACCTACCTACCTAACCTACCTACCTATCTAACATACCTACCTACCTACCTAACCTAGCTGCCTACCTAACCCACCTGCCTGCCTGCCTGCCTGCCTAACCTACCTACCTACCTTGCTACCTATTACCTACCCACTACCTACCTACCTACCTACCTACTAACGCCTACCCTAACCTACCTACCTAACTACCTACCTGCCTGCCTAACCTGCCTAGGTACCTACCTGCCTGCCTGCCTGCCTGCTTAACCTACCTACTTACCTACCTACCTACCTACCTACCTACCTACCTACCTACCTACCTATTACCTATCTACCTGCCTATCTACCTACCTACCTACCTACCTACCTACCTAGATACCTACCCATCCTACCTACATACCTAACTTACCTACCTACCAACCTAACCTACCTACCTACCTAGCCTACCTGCCCGCCTGCCTAACCTTCCTACCTACCTACCTACCTTCCTACCTACCTACCGACCTATCCCACCTACCCACCTGCCTGCCCGCCTACCTGCCGGTCTGCATGCCTGCCTGCCTACCCTACCTACCTACCTACCTACCTACCTACCTACTACGTACCTAACCTAACTACCTACTGTTTGAATTACCACCTTGTGTGTCCCACTCGCTTGTCCCTGTGTCCTGTGCTTCGAGGTTTCATCATGTCTACCAACAAGCCCCAAAACAGCACCCTCGCGAACTACATTTCTACTACAATGGGCCCATTTCTACGTAATATTCACAACCCTCCCACTGTTGTCTCGCTCATCGTCGCTGCTGAATGCAGAGCGCGGATGTACTCGTACTGCATACGAACACGCATCCTTCCCTGGGACGTACGCTTGCTATTCGGAGGAGTCAATCCATCGGTGGGGCTCGGCGCCAGGGTAGGCAGAATCTTGAATTCCGAGTGGCATCGGCAGGACAGGATTTTCCGACATTTTCTTTGGGAGCAGGCTCCTACACGTCGAAGGACGCCAAGGACGCACTGGCTCTTCTGGGAGTACTTGGGCGTAGCTCACCCCAGCGAAGTGTCTTGCATCACAGCGTTCGCTGAATGTTCCGGAGGCCTGCATCTGCGTGATTATGTTCAGCAGGTTCTGCCCTGGGCCCTAAGTTCGCCGAGGCACCCAAGCGCACCGTTCCGGAGCTCCTCACACTTGTACGACAGATTGCTCGCAAAACCACAGAAGATGACAAGCACTCGATGCATCTCGGAAAGCGTTGACATCCTAAACAAATGTAAGCTGATCAAATCTACGTTACCTGTAAAACGCACCATTGATCACTTGAAAGAGCACGATCTGTGCTCTTTTCTCCCAGCTGACAAAGAAGGCGGATTTGCAGTTGTATCATCCGGAATGTTTAACTCTAAAGCCTGCGAGGCTGTGTCCACAGTTTTTAAACCCCGCAAGGAAGTAAGCATGTCCGCTGTAAAACCTGAAGGGAAAAATCTTTGCAATGCCCTCAACCTCAGCCATCGAGCCCAAGCATTAGACAATAGTAAGCCCGACTACCTTGAGGTATTTTTAGTGCCAAAACCCACAAGGTTGACCTTCCGTTAAGGGTAATTTTTTCTAAAAATGGAACGTGGATGAAACCCATTGCCTTGTTCTCGCAAGAAAAAGTGAGCATGTTGCCGTTAGATGACCCGTGCATGGCTAAAAACTTGGATCAGGTTATCAATTTTTTCACGTCGCACTTCAACAAGGAAATTAATGCATTCTCCATCGATATCAAAAATATGCATTCTTCAATACCTCATGCAAACCTGTTAACGTGTGTAGAAAGTGCTATTGATGAATATAGCGTTATTGCCTTCCAAAACACTGCCGGAGTAGACTGCAAAAAACCTTTTAGAGCTTTTAGGTGTTTATCTTAGGTCTGCCTTTATCATGTGGAACGATCAAGCGCACCTTCAGAAGTTGGGCATTTGCATTGGATCCTGTATCGCCCCCATTTTTACTAATCTTTATCCTTCAGGACTCGACAAGATCGTCATCTCTTCTCTTGACGAAAAGTCAGTTGTTAAGATCTTTAGGTTTGTTGATGATTATTTAATTGTTCCTAATTGAGAGAGTGGCACGTTTAGGACGGATGCTTTTAATGTATTAACAAAAGTAAGGCAGTGCCTCGCACCGCTTGAACTAACACATGAACTTCCTCACAATGCGCCAATCCGGTTTTTAGATTTATGTCTACCATTTAAAGATAAACATGTCTGCTGGTGCTACGCACCACGAGCAAATAAGCCGCTCCTCCCATACAACTCTGCGCATTCCAAGCTTGATAAAAGGGGAGTCATAAAATTATGGTTCGCACTGCCTTAAATAAGTCTTGTCCTCATTTAATGAGTCAGAGCCTTGGCAATCAAGATGCGCGCTTGTCTCAGGCTGGGTACCCCAAGCATGTGTTAGTTTCGGTTGCCGAAACATTGCTCAAGGAGCGAAAAAACGGACGCAACGGCGAGATCGAGGCAACGCCCATCGAAAAGCACAAAATGGCGGTAATATCCTACGTGCACAAACTTTCCCACAATTTGAAAAAGGCCGAGCAGTGAAAAGTAAGGGTTGTTTTTTCGGCTCCCAACAAATTAGGCAAGCTATGCAGACTGGCGGACCCCAGCCTTCCCAGGAAACCGACGTGCAACAAAAAGCTCAAAAACGGTTTTGTGGCTTGCGCAGAAGGCCTTGTTTCCGGCCTTCCGCTGGACTGTCAGAAAAGGTATATCGGCCAAACCGGCCGGTGCCCCAATTGAAACCCAATGATTTAAAAACGGCCGCATAAAAAAAGGGTATAGGGATAGTAGTCATTGTATTAATTGGCAGATGCTCTGACGTGCATGTCCCATACAATTCGATATAAAAACAAGACACTCAGAATGTAATAAACAAGCAGTGCACGTGTATGCTGAATTAAAATATAAAGCTACTGCTGCAACCAATCCTTCTATGTCGTGGAAGCATACAAAAACAAAGCAAAGAGCAAACAAAAAAACCACCTTTGGTCCTCTGGGACACGAAACAATTTTACGCCGGCGTGGCATGAAGAATTTTCGCACCACTCAGCACGGCATGATTGGTGATGACGGCGCGGAATTCATTTATGCATCTGTTTCCTTGAAACGAACTTCACGGTTGTAAAAGCTGCCTTCGGAACACCGTAGACCGTAGCATACCTCTGCGCGCGACTAGGAACGCCCCTTTTCAGTGGTGCGAGCTAGGTAGGCGCGGTTCCTGTTTTCTACTCCGGGTGGCCCTCGTATTTCCGCAATCTCGAACTGCACCTTTTAGTTTTACTTGCATATTGAAAAGTGTGCAATTATTAAAAAACCTGTTAATAAAGATAAAATGCAACAAGAACGTGAATTTATGCTCCTATGGAGGCTCCCAACATTACGATGGCTGCAGTCACGGGATAGGGAAACGGGGAAGTTTTATCCCCCTGACCACGTCTCAGATCCGTTCGGTTCCATGTATCGCTCACAGAAGGAGTTCGGGCGAAGACGGCGTGCGTCGTGGTGATGGCGGTGTATGCGGGGTTAATTCATGGCGAACGAACCGTTTTTCTTCGCCAGGGAGGGTCGCTGCGGGCGGTCGAGGCGATCGGATACGCGTTGCATCGGCTACAGGTCTAATGTCACGTTTTGTGCCCAAATATTGATTTTGCGACAAAACAAAGTGCCAAAGGGCTGTTGGGCAAGTGTTTTCGGCACCACTGGACACCAATGTTTGGAAGAGCAAACCAGGATTTTGATTTTTACGGCTGCTGTGTGTTTCGGCGACCACGCCTAGGCCTAGCGTAGGCCAACGGCTTCCCAGCCCCGGCAGCTGGCCCACCGAGTAAGATGGAGGCGGACATGGACGCGGAAAACAACACAGAGGCGCTACAACCCGGATTTAACAACACGGCAGAAAATCGTGTGTCTGTGCATGGTGAGGACTTAGCGCCCGATGACACGGCGGGATGGGTTCCTGCCGGGCTGCAAGCGGAACAAGACACAACGACAGCGGTGAGTCCGCCTCTACGGCGAGACAATCTAAACTTCGTGAGAGGGAGAATTTCGCCAGAGGAATAGCAAGGGAGGCTACGAAGCCGGCACGCATGCCGTCCGTAATCCCGCGAGACGACATCAAGATAATCATAAGACCGAGAGGAGGTTTGAACACTGCTAGGACCGAAGCCCCTATGCTAATGTCCGCCATTCTAACAGCGACCGTAATTAGAAAAGAAAAAGCCATGGAGGATATGGTCTGCCCCAACCCCATGCAGAACAGCATAGTGGTGAGCACGCCGGACAAACACAGAGCGAGGCTGTACGCAAGACTAAGAAGCTTACCGATCAGGAACAAGAACTACAAAGTGTGGGCCTACCAAGCCGCCATGGAAGGCGGTGTGAAAGGCGTCATCAAAGGGATATCCATCACGGACACCGAGGAAGAAATCAGGGATAACGTGGTGAACGCATACATCCCAAGGCTCTGCAAACACACAGGATAGGTAGGTCAACAGCCGTGATTGTACTGTTTGAAGGCACGAAAGTGCCGAACTCTGTGAAATACGGCCCTATTCTCGTGCGCTGAGGACTCTACAAAAACACTTTGAGGTTTGCAAAACGTGCGGACAAGTGGGACGTCGAGGCGACATGTCCCACGATGCCCCAACCCAAGCACCAACATTTGCTTCGCCTGCAGCACCGCTAATCCGGGCCCCCAACATCAGGCGACCTGCAAGCCAAGATGCAAGCTGTGTAGCGGCGAATACGTTCACCGGGGTGAAAGACTGCACAAACAAGTTCAAAACACCCTACGTCGTCAGACAGCGACAATGTGAGAGCAAGCAACGGCAAGAGCATCACAGCACAAAGGCAGAAGGTTTCCCGCCAATCCGTAGTGAAAGGAGCGCCAGCCGAAGCCTTTCCGGCAGGGGAAAGAGCAACACGCGTCCAGAACGCTCCCGCTCGTAACCGGCCGCGGGCAACCGACGCTGGGAGACGACCGGAAGAGCGGCGTCGTCAGCGCGCAGCAGATCGAAGCACAGGGACGACGCGGAGCTGACTGCGGAGCGGGGACGCTCAAGATCACCGAGCACACCTGGCCATCACGGAGTCGCCGATAAAAAGGTGGGCGGGTCCGTGGGAACTACCATCGCTCAAACTCCTCTCTCCCTTTCCCAACACGCCACTAATACCATGTAGGAAGCAGACTCGGTAGGGTCTGGTGGCCTCCTACATTTTACTGGGGGTGCGCAAGGCCCCGCCAGGAGTGGGAACGGTGCAGACATGCGACCGCCCAGGCGGTCCGTCGTGTTCAATCCTCTCGCGTGGCACGTGGCTGCTGCCGCAGCCGGGCAAGCACCGCTGATGATGAATATAGGCAGCCGTTGATGATGAGGATAGTGGCGATGCAAGCAGATGATGTGCCACTACAGAGCTCCCCCCTAGCGCGGAGCGTGGTACGATAATGGTACGCGTTATGTAGAGTGCACGAAAAAAAACTATGTACAGGCATGCACAACACAATTAGTAATGAAGGTTTGTCCACGTGCGACTCAAACCCAGAGGTCTGCTACCTAGACAGGGCGAGCTACCATGGCCAAGTGCGGTAACGGCAGTGGTGGTTGACCACGAAGTAATGCGGTATCCTCGTGCTCAGTCAACACGACCCGCCAAGATACGGGAGAAAAAGTGGCCATCGCCCTCGCCATCACGGGTACACGGGCCACCGTAATCATAGCGGATTCTAAAATCGCCCTGCGCAATTACGCAATAGGACGGGTTTCTACGGAAGCGGCGCATATACTACGAACGCGCTCTGAGACAAGAGCAAGGCAAGTCCGTCTGGTTTGTACACCAGAGCACGAGTCCCTCCCAGGGAACGAGATGGCACACGAGGCAGACCGAGGATTCTGCAACCAGGCTCACCTCGAGTCCGAAGAGGTGCCTTTGACACGGGGGGAAGGGATAGGCTCTGGAGATATCAGGAAATTACACATCGGCGATTGGCCAAGAAGAGTTTTTAAGTGCGAAAGCGACCCCACCACATACCCACTTAGGGCGATTGGTCAAGAAGAGTTCCTTCGCTACCCATTCGGCATATCTTCGTGATACTAACCACTTCCTACGGGAAATTAACAACATAAAAATCCCTGATGGCGCCTTCCTTGTAACTATAGATGTAACTTCTCTGTACACAAATATACCTCACCGAGATGGGATTGAAGCCCTGGTTGAATCCTATAGCATACATCGGGATCACGAGGCGCCAAGCCCACAAGTCATTGAAACTTTGACCAGGCTAGTGTGGAATTAAATAGGTTTTAATTCCACAATCAGTATTATCTTAAGCGACCCTGAATCACGCGTCCACCGCCGTCCGTCCGTCCGCACCACATACCCACTTAGGGCGATTGGCCAAGAAGAGTTTTTAAGTGCGAAAGCGACCCCCACCACATACCCACTTAGGGCGATTGGCCAAGAAGAGTACCTTCGCATCACCCATGCATTCGCACTTCCCCATGCTCGCTTCGGGGAAATGCGGGTGAATTTTTTTTGTTTCAGCGCAGTGCATAACGGTGTACTTTAGGCATCGTGTTCTGGATGCCTTTAAGGCGAGAGGCGGAAGACGGAATGTCACTTGCGAGCTCAGAGATGACGGCACTCTGAATATATAAGAAATGAATCTGCATTTCTTTCAGGTAGGGGGGCCGGTTTTACTCACCTCAATATATAAAGTGACTCGGAAGTCACGGTTTTTAACTTCGAGATAGTAGAAAAATGAATTTCCATGCTGTTCTTTAAATCTTCAGAGACAAGATGGTGGGAACACTTTTTACAGCTATGCTTTCTTGAACTAGTAATTCAGTTCAAAAGTGCGCTATTTTCTGTGCCCGTCTTATAGGCCGTCTGCCAGACCTTCATATCTTAAAGCTTGAACCCACCACGCGTGAACCAGCGCTTGAAGCAGAAACCCGTTAAACGGTACACGCTTCCCTCCGAAAAAATAATCATGCAACAAGGTGAGATTCATTCCCTACCGGCCTACGCTCCCAAATCGATTGAAAATCATCTGATCCGTTCACTCTAAAGGTAATTTATATAGACTATAGTCCTTTCTTGGGCGGGAGGTTCCCGTTTGAACCCATTCCCATTTCACCCTTCCTGCTTGTTTCGTCCCGTTTCAACCCGGTGCAAAACGACCGTCCCGTTTCGCCCTTTCCCACTTGGACCGTTCCCGTTTCAACCCGCTCCCATTTCAACCTTTCCGTTTGTTCCTTCCCATTTGACCCCGGGGCGAAAGAACCTTCCCGTTTCGTATTTCCTTTTTTGCCCTTTCTCGGAATAACGTACCCTGTTTATGAAACGTTATAAAAACATTTTAATATTATTTTTCATTTATTTACGTTTGTGCACAGCCGCTGCGATACCAGGCTCAGTACATCCAGAGTCCTTGACTGCTTTTCAAACCTGAGCTTCACGTTTTGAATTTAGAGATGACGACATTTGATTTCAATTCGCCATACCAATTACCAATCTTATAAATTAGAAATCCTAACAAACAAATTAACCATTAACAAATTAATTAACAAATTTTCTAAATTAACAAACCAAATTAACAAATCTTTTAAATTAACAAGTCATAACAAACAAATTACCAATTAACAAATTAATAAACAAATGTTCTAAATTACCAAGCAAAAAATGATAAAATCAAGAAGCTCAGAAAATCGCCGCGGAAGACAAATAAAAATCGCAAAAACACTCCCACTTCGAAAGAAATCGTATTTGCCGGAGAGGGAGAAAGAGAAAACTTTTTGGACTAACACATTTATTTGTTATAATAGCGCAAGTGTATATCCATTTGGAAAAGAAACATATAAACTATACAAGTAGGGGTGTGTGAATATGCGAAAATTTCGCATAATTCTCGAATAATGAATATGATATATTCATATTCGCTTCGAAAACTATGTATTCGAAACGTTTCAAATATTTGAAAGGGTTCAAATAATCTGCTATTACGGAATATTTGGATTGTTAAGGGGAGGACGCGCGGATTTCAACTTCGGAAAAATGACCAAAACATCGTTTTTTTGAAAGCACACATATTCGGCTTCTATGTTTTCTATCTTGTGCGTTTGCAAGTTTTTTCCGGCAAAAAATGCCGAACAGAAAGAAAATTTTATAATTTCTCTGTGCCGAAATCCTGTTCGGAGCTAAGCCGAACCGACTGGGAACAAAATACGTGGCGGAGATAGGGCCGCCATGCCTTACGCTGAGCCCAACACTGGCTTAAACAGAGACCATGCCGAGCGAACTCCTGGAGTCAGGGGTCCTCACAAATAACGACACGGGCCGGACGTGCGTAGAGGTCACAGGTGTTGATGAGGAAGTTGCGTCAGGATCTCAAGAACACAGGAAGGCTGGACGGCAGTCAGCCGCATTAAAAAGCCGGGGGAAGAGCAAGCACAGGCAACCTTGCCCCCAGCGCTAACGGCAGCTAAAACGTGTACACAGAGAGTGGCTGCAGCGGCTACGATGGCGGCAAGACTGAACACTGTCTTACCAAAGGAAGACGTCAAAATCATACTATGACCGCGTGGTGGACTTTGCGTGGCGAGGACTCCACTCCCTGCTATCGAGGCGGCCATCACCAGAGCAGCGGGCATACCAATGACCGAAGCGGAGAACGACGCTTTCGTTGCTAACAAATAGCAAAATATCATCATAGTCAGCACACCAGACGCAGACCGGGAACGCAAGTACTCGAAGATCAAGGAGATCGAGATCAATGGCAGGAAACACGAGGTGGGAGCTTACGCGACGGTTCCCGAGGAAACAACGAAGGGCGTGATCCGCAACACGCTGCTGGACCACTCGCAGGAAACGATCTTAGCCAAGTTGATAACCGACAGGAACCAAACGGTGATCGGGGCTAGGAGTATCGGTAACACCCCTACCATCATCGTAACCTTCGAAGGAGACAGAGTCCCCGGCAAGTGTATTATGGCTCTAGCATCTTGGAGTGCAGCCTGCACGGGAAGCACTTCGATTTCTGCACGACGTGCGGAGAAGTTGGTCACAGGAGAGATGTCTGCCCTACACCAAACGTACGAGTGTGTGCGGACTGTGGGTTGAAGAATCCGAAGGAAGGACACTACGAGACCTGTAAGCCAAACTGTAAGCTGTGCAACGGACCTCATCCCACCGGAACCTACGATTGCAAAAATAGGTACAAGACCCCTTACATTGTTACGAAGCCAAGATGAGCCAGGAAAGAAGCAGAGGAAGAACGACGCAGGAAGGAGCAGGAGAGCCTCGCGCCCGGCAGTTTCCCAGAATTAGAAAGGGCATCGTTCAACAGGGGCCAGGGAAGACAACCACGTTCGGTGAGCAGAAGATCCGATCGTAGTTCGAGTAACAAGAGAGACCAGAGCAGATGCAGGTGAAAGTTTAAGGATAGGGTGAGCTGGAACCGGATTGTACAAGACGGCGCTGGAAGGAAGGAGTCTACGACGCATTCCTACACACACCAAGTAACATGAAGACAAATCAAGATGAGGTCATCCAGAACGAATCGGATGCACTCCGCAAGGAGAACGCACAGTTACGAATGACAATTGAGAGCATGGCTGAACAGATGAAGATAATCAGCCAGCAGTTTCATGCGTTACAAGCGCAGCAGACCGAGCAAGCACGGCAGCCAATGCAAGAACGACAAAGCGCCGCAGCAACAGTAGCAGCCATGAGAGGAGCAACAAGCAGAACCTATGGGAGATGACAGCAGTTCCAGCGAATGTCAACAACAGCAAACGGCAGCCTCTGAGTAGTCACCCAAGAGAAGAGCCATTGAGAACCTCAATAAACGGAAATTTCTGGATAGAGTCGACAAGCTGGAAGACACGGTCACCAGCCTGAAGCAGGAATTGAGCCGTCTTAAGAGTGAAATCCGCAGAGACATGGCGGCCATGATACAGCAGAGCACCACTGCGGCTATACAGCAAACTGTCATGCCTGCCATACAACAGAGCGTAAACGCAGCCGTCCAACAATGCGTGCAACAGCACATGTCCGTTGCCATACAACAAATCAGAGAAGATATTAGCCTTAGCATTCCACAATAAACGGGACCACCACAGGCACAGTAGATGACAAATCTCTCGTCATCCGGCAGGGGAACTGCCGCGGTTTCGACAGCAAGAAAGCCATATTCCTAGTCCTTACCACGAAGGCAACCAGAAAGCCAGATGTTATTGTAATGCAGGAAGCGGTCAGTGAAAATGTGCGATTACCGGGATACAAGGCACACGTCTGCCCTCCCAGCCGAGCA
The DNA here is from genome assembly GCA_013339765.2 of Haemaphysalis longicornis. NCBI lineage: Eukaryota > Metazoa > Arthropoda > Arachnida > Ixodida > Ixodidae > Haemaphysalis > Haemaphysalis longicornis. Next base: position 209,439,923 of record CM023450.1, on the reverse strand, counting down.
TCCAACGGCACGGGCAGGGGAATTTGCACCTTAATCAGAAAGGGGATATGCCACGAAGAGAGGGAAGGTCTAAGCAAGTCGATGGCTGAGCACATCATCACGGAAGTAGTAGTAGGCAAGAAAAGGAAACAGAGCATTTACATTGCAAACATCTACAGTAGACCAAGCTACCTCAAGCAGCGTTTCAAGACGCCCATGCGTAAGATCAGCAAGACGGCATGTCTCAATGCTAACCTCATAGTATGCGGAGATTTCAACGCTCATCACAAGAATTGGGGATACGATGCGAATCCGATCAAGGGTCGAGATCTCCTGGAAGCCACCGAGGAAGAAAACCACACCCTGATCACGGACCCCGCACACCCAACACGTACCAGCTCAAAAAGAGATCGAGATACTACACCAGATCTTACGTTCATCAGGGTAAACCGCAAATGCAAGCTCCCGACGTGGACCAACACGGGTATCAACCTGGGAAGCGACCATTACATTCTGGAAATACGGGTCCCCGTGAACGAGAAGCCAGTCAAGACACGCATCGACGAGCTAACGGATTCGGATATGTACCGCACTCTGTTACCGGTGGATGAAGAGGACATTCAGGATATTGAGACTTGAACGAACAAGATCATGGATAGCGCCAAGGCAGCTACCAAGGAGATAGAGACCGAACCCGAAATAGAGAAGATCGACAGCCGCTTGGCACACATGTTGGAAGCAAAGCAATCCATCCACAAGAGGTGGAAGCAACAACGACACACCAGGAAGCTAAGGCATAAGGTCGCCGATCTCAACCGGGCCATCCAGAAACACTGCACCGCACTCTTCCGCTGTAATTTATAGCGTGTGTGGCTATATTTTGCGGCGAAAAAACAGTTTTCGGTTTCTAAAACACGGGTACATGCTGAAGTTATCTTCTCGTAACTGTTTCGTGATTGTCGTTTCTGTTGACGGCTGTATGGTTAGGGGCTGTTATTTACAATATATTCTTTGCGCTGCACTAGAGTTCCTGTATATAGCTCCCGCAGGGAGCTAAGAGTTGCGCGACCGACCGCCATTTTTGTTATCCGGATTGCTGCGAGAAAGCCCCCCGTCGCGAGTGAAGGAGCCTCGCCGCCACGCTTCCGACGGCGGCCGACGCGCGGTGGGGGCGCTTCGGTCGGCGGCGCCTTACGGCGGCTACGCTGGATTCCTGGGCGGGGCGCGGTGCCGCCCGCGTCGATGGCTGCGGCGCAGGGCTCCGTAGTGCGGGATTTTCTGCGCTACATGGATAACCGGAGTGTCGCAATCACGGCGGCGCGTGGAAAAGGGTCGCGTAACTCTTAGCTCCCTGCGCGAGCTACATACAGGAACTCTACGCTGCACAGCTACCAAAGTTTGTTTCGCGACCACGAACACGCCAAGCAGCATTTGTGCAGCTTTTTTGCAGTACTATCATTCTCCACATGTACAGAATCATACAGATTAATTTGATTTGATTTCATGTCACTGAACATAGACTACAGGGTATAATTTCGTTGGCTCTAGAGACTTGTAGAGCAACATAGTCTATCGGTGAGCACATAGATAGCCTTCGCCCTCGATATTACCCGCGTTGAAAAGTGTTGCATTACACATGAAACGCCGGAATGACTTCTGCAAAAACTTCAATGAGCCGAGAAGCTTCAAAACGGCTATTTTGAAAAACCTGACTTAGTGACTACACCCATTAACAATACAGAATAACCAACATCCAGAAAAGTTTCGTCCTTTCCTCTGCTGCAAAACGCAACGCCTAGAAAGTTTTCACTCCAGCGTGTAAAGTATGTTTTGGAGATGACACCAAATTTAATTCCAAAATCATCAATTATTCAAGGGGTTGCCTTTATGTTCACAACAGAGGCTTGCTTTAGTAGCACAGAAAAAACGTTTTGTCGGTACGTCTGCACTTGATAGCTTAAATTCCATTTTCATGTGCGTACACGTCAAAATCCCATTTGGCTTTTGGCAACGTGATTGGTTAAAGCGAATTGTAAAGGTTGTATAGCGAATGAAAGAGGCACGATGTCCTGCCTAAATGGCTGTGCAATCATGGTTGGAGTCTTCTCTAGGCTGCTGAGCGTTTATCTTAGCGGAGGTTTGCCCCGGAGGTTGCCCCTGTCCATATCATATCTTTTACAGCTCAGCAGTTTATGACTAGAATCGGTACGTTTCTGTTCTGGAGCTCACAGTCTACTCGACAACCCTTCTGCGGTCTTCCTCACCACCACGGAGGCCTTTTTTACACCTTTTATACCACCTGCTACTACCGATGCCTCTTTCAAAGGTTGTGCGGTGGGCTGATAACAGCGCTTGCGCTGTTATTATCCGTCACACTTACTACTCACTATGGGATGGGCACGTGTCATTTTCGAGGTGGAAAAAGAGCGGGAATTGAAGTATTGTCGGGACGCACATCGGCGAAAATAGGCCTGGAAACAACGAAAAGCCACCAACGCAGAACTTGCAGCATCCGTTTAGCCGCCTCGGGTTTTGCTTTGCGAGTACTGCGAATTCCACCAGGAAGAAGAGCCACTTGCCCGCTTGGAACGTCGCAAAGCGATAGTAACGGTAATACACAAATTCAGAACACCAAAATCGCCTCATAGCAAAACCCACCATAGCTGCAGCTTCGCTAGCAGCTTTGGTGGGTTTCAACTCAGCAGCTATGGTTGGGTTTCCACTCCATCTTCAGAGTGGAAGGGCTCTGAAATAGGTTTAGTGAGGTCGACTGTGAGTGGCAGCATAACTTGCAAACGGTTTGTCGTAAACGTGTTTTGTTACGTCGACATTTTTCGTTTCAGCGCAGTGCTGAAACGACGTACTTTAGGCGTGGTGTTCTGGATGCCTTTAAGGCGAGAGGCGGAAGATGGAATTTCACTTGCGAGCTCAGAGATGACGACACTCTGAATACATAAGAGATGAATCTGCATTTTTCTCCGATAGGGGGGCCGGGTTACTCATGTCGATAGATAAAGCGACTCGGAAGTCACGCGTTTTCAGCTTCGAGATAGTAAAAAAAAGAATTGCCATACTGTGCTTAAATCTGCAGGAACAAGGTGGTTGGAACACTTTTACAGCTATGCTTTATTGAACTAGTAATTCAGTTCAAAAGTGCGGTATTTTCTGTGCCCTTCTTATAGGCGGTCTGCCAGCCCTTCATATCTTCAAGCTTGAACCCACCACGCGTGAACCAGCGCTTCAAGCATAAACCGATAAAACAGTACACGCTTCCCTCCGAAAAAAGAATCATGCAACAAGGTGAGATTCATTCCCTACCTGCCTACGCTCCCAAATCGATTGAAAATCATCTGATCCGTTCGCTTTAAAAGGTAATTATTATAGACCATAGTCCTTTCTGGGCTACTGGAGCGCGCACATTTGGTCTATCTGCCTGTACCTCAATTCAGCCACCCGGCCAAAGTTGAAGGAAATCTTGAGTGATACCTTTACACAAGCAAAGCGTTTTCTAATTAAAAAATATACAGCTATGATGCATGTTCCTCAAGGCGTTGTTCAGCAAAAGTACGCTTATTTGAAGACAAACGTACGTATATAACCAGTGTTTGCTGCGTTCGTTTAAATAAAAGTAGATCTGCTCTCAATTTTTGCGAGTGCAAGCTGAAAGAACACGTTGAAAACAGGGGTTGAACCGCAAAATGCGAACAAGGCAGTGAAGCCTCGCGCTCCTGGCTCGATGGCTAAATCTAAACAGACCCAACAGATGGCTCCCCAGCTTTGTCAAACTTGGCAGAATTGGTCTCTCGGAAACCGCCTTGGGTGAAGCAAGAGGAGGAGGGGAACAGAGTGAACGAGAAACTGGACGCTGATGGCCACATGGCCGCACAGGCTGTACTTTTCGTCGAAAATATCATTTCTTTGCGTGCAAGACAATGTTGTGTATTGTATTCCCGTATCTTGTGATCGGTTTGTCCATGGGCCAGAACGACAAATGTGTTAATGTGCACTCAAAACAGCACCAGACTTTTTTTTAAATTGATATATTTTGCGCTAATAGATCGGAATTGCGCATATTGCGGTGTGAATGGTGTTTTCAGATAAGGTCACACCATCACCGCGCTACAAGATAGTTGGCCGACGCGTTTCATAAAAAAATGGAGGTGCCCGCAGTGCAATCAGTCATTGTTCATCTGGTTATAACTGGTGTACATGTGTCGCTAATCAAAGAAACAAGGTTAGTGCAGAACAAATGAGGAGGAAATTAAGCAGTGTGAGGTGTTGTGCCCTGTGCAGCAGCATTGGCGTTCCTGGGCACCTGCAGAGTTTACAAGCGACTAGAACGGGTGTCTGCTAGACAGGGCAAGTGAGGGTATTTATGAATTTTAAATAAAGAATTGGCCGCTTATCTGCTCCTTTTGTTGCAATGTCAAAAGAAGACATTCTTTGTACACATTTGCCAAGGAAAGGCCCCTCTTTGATTTTCCCGCTCACCCCTCATGTTGTTTCTGTTCCGTCGTGCTCATCTCAAGGTAAACACACCAAAGGTTTGCTCAAGGCGATTATATTTACCGTGTTCCACTGCGACAGGCGGGGTTCGTCTATCCAGCGCTGCAGTACGGCAGAGACGCGCGTGAATCGAGGCGGCCGACTATTAAGGTTATAGAACCGCGTTGCCATTTCCACGTGCGTTCCAAGCAGAACGGGAAACCTAGACTAGTGGAACTTTCATTTGCTGTTGCCGCGTGATTGCACATATGCCACAGGAGGTGGCGCGGGAAACTGAACAGCAGGCGGCGGTTTTCTGCAGTAGATGTAGAATATTATTTGCTATCGAAAACCAAGCATCCATGAATTTTTAATAAAGGAACACTGTATATATTCCTTGTGTACTAATTACCTGTCTTATATTTGCGTCATATCCTGTTCTTGTTCAACAAAGTTGACAAGTAGGAACATATAAACTGGTCTTAGACGTTTACATTTGGCTGTGAGTATATAATACTATTGCGCAATAGGCATTTTACTTCGGCCGGGTGGCTGAATCGAGGACAGACAGGACAGACGACGGACAGAGAGACAGACAGACAGATAAAAATTTCTAGGTTTAAGTAGCCCAAGGAAGACTATCGTCTTTGAAAGTCTGCTGATGTTAAACACTGGTGCTATTCTCTTTCTCTGTCTTTATCCAACTACGCCTCCTCCAGATTGCCAAGAAAGCTCTGGTACTCCTGGCTGACTGCCCGCGGCAGAGGAAGCATCTAGCGTTTGTACTTCCGGGGACATAAAGTTTTTTTCTTTGTTCCTATCTGTCGTGCTTTTGAATGCACGCGCACCACGCGATATCAGTCTGCAAACGATGCACAGTGTGGCCGACCGGTCTGCAGACTAAAATCCTCGGCCAAAAACAGCTTTCACTAGTGACAGCGGTAACCTACTCTTTTCTATAGTAGTAACTTAAACCTCTCTAGAAAGGTACACCTCTCAACTCTGATTTCTTTGAAGCCACCACCTGGCCGCATCCTACCTAATGGCGCGAACAGCCGGAACCACAGACGGAGTGCCTTGATTGACGGGCAGCGTACGATGCGCCATTTTGTGCACGCGACCTCATATCACCGGTTACACTGCAAAGCCCTCATCAGACCAGAAAGGTGCTTTTCTCGCAAGGTAGCTTCATTGTCCGGTGTTCTGCGCAGTGAAAGAGTACATTAGACTGGACCACGCTACACCAAGTGTTCACACCTCAAACTTCCTCAACGTCCATACCAAAAACTTATATCAATGATCCTTTGCTTATATCAATGGTCCTTTGCACATGAACAAAAGGAATATTTCGCAAAAACACATCTAGGGAACACAACAAGCACAACGCCAATTTTGCCATTAAAAGCAATGCATTGAGAAAATACGATAGCTGAGTAAACAGCAAGAAACAACCAAGGCGGAGGTAAAGGAGACCCAATACAAGCGCCCAACTCTACCAATTCTCTTTTCTACTGCGACACATTTCTTATTAACCACGATTTGGTCCCCGTAGTCTACTTGCCAATTTCCTTGCGGAAAGAACCAGTCCACTTTTGAGGTCTGCACCGCTCATTAGATTGAAAACTAGAACATCTGATACTGCTATAGCCGACATCTACTTACCAAGGGCTCTGAGGAAGTACTCACGAATAATTGCAACCAACCTTTTAAATTTTACTGTGAAAACATGGCCAAACTCGATACTCACTGGCATGTATGGCTTCCATTGTTGCTTGCTGAAGACTTTGTGCCACATGTCCGTGATGCCTGTTCTGACGAAGCAAACAGCCAGGCACTCTCCGCCGACTTTGAGTAGTCTATTAACATTGCGGTACGCCCTCTCTAGGTCCCACACGTAGTGAAACGTGAGGAAGGAGTAAATGCGGTCAAACTGACCGTACTGTCAATTATTGCTTGTGGTTCTCCGCGCTCGATGTCCAAATGCTCGAAGTGCAACCTCGGGCTCTCGGCAGTGGCCGCCTCGCATACTACCGCATTCCCAAGAACTGTCCACACCAACAAAAGCGCCTGCACGGGCGCATGTGCGGAAGTAGGTGGTCCTGGAGGAAGTTTGCCCGGCCGCAACCGATGTCAAGGTGCTGTCGTCTTCGCAGCAGCGGTCGCAGAAAGCGTACGCGCTGCATGGCCGTCAGGTTCTCCCGGTAGCTGTACTCCTTTAACTCGACGAAAAGCCCCGGGACGAGTTTGGACGGGCTTCCTTCCATCTGTTGCCACCAGGGTTGGTTGGGCACTGGAATACAGGGTTAATTCGCTGTTTGTAATGTAGCTGGGTTTGCTGCGTTTTATACCAGCATAAGTGCAGCGACAATGTATTGTGGAGTCTTCAAGCTTCGAGATAGATGCACTCTTGCAGGAGAAAACTGCCTAAAAACATCCGGAAAAGAACTCGCAGTTTTTAGCTGCAGTCGTACGCCTAACGGGAACAGCTGGCACGTGTTCTTGTTAAAACCAGGCCACATAGAGGACCCCGTAAACGCGGTCATCGTGCCTTCCTGCGTTTGCAGGTGTTTTCGTCAGCTACAAATGGATTTGAAGGCGCATAAATGGAGTTTTTGCGGCTTACAGAGGCAGTGCAAAAACAGCAATAATTGTTTCCTGCCTCGAGCGGGAAAGCTGCAGCCTTCACCCACGCTTTGTGTGTGGCAGATATGGTCACTGTTAACGAAAAGGCACCCTTTAAAAGCTATAGCGATACGTTGACTTGTACATAAAAAGCTGAAAAGCATATAACAACCGCAAATATTCTCAGCGTCATGACAAAAATGATGCCGAAAGGTAACGTTTTTTATTCCACAAATTCTATATTGCACGCTCTGCACGAACATTGGTTGATTAGAAATGTCTGGTGAAATCGCAGATGGCTACTTTTGCGACGGCTAATGTTTTTGCCACCCGCATGTTTTAACGGGCGGTTACTCCCAATCGGACTAGCACTTACTTGGCCTCGCACTCATTCACTTGCACTAGCGTTCAGACTAGCTTCGACATCACACATTAAATCCCTCACCAACGCCTCACTCTCCGGATCCTTCTTGTGCTTTCTACGATTCTAGTAAGAATTTAGCTGTACGGGCAGTCATAATTATTGTAACCCTCAGTCAAATACAATAATAAATAACCGGGGTTTTTTTTTGAATAAGTGCTCGAGACCCTCTGGCTCGCCTCCAAGAGCCAGCATTTGTAGTTCACTTTGGCGTTGTCAGTCAAGAATATCGGTTGAAGCATATCGTTTTATGTGTTATCCCGGGTAACTTTTATGCAACCTTCACTAGTGTAGCTAAGTCTTCGCTAAGCATCGTTCCCGTTCAGGGCAGAGCTTAGAGTTACCAACATATTCGTAAAAGGTTAAATGCCTGGAATCACACCCGTAGTATTCTGGGTATTCTACCGTCGACTGTGTTTGTGTTCGGAAACGTGAAGCCAGTGTAGCGGCTTTGTCATGTAATTTTATTTTTGTTTCAATCTTCCCTGCATCGGACCGTATACCTGAGGGACGGAGCTTGTACGGTAAAGCTGTATACCTCTACCTCCAGTGCTTTCTTCACCGTGTACAAAAACCGATCTCCGCGGGCAAAAAAACGCATAGCGCCCAAACATTAAGCCACCCAGAACGGGCGTCAGGCTAATCAGGCATACAGCATAGAACTCAGAATTCGTTTAAAAAGCAGAAAATAAGCATACGAACCGCTTTATGGATGATAATGCTTTGTGCGTACGCGAAATATAACCCCGGTGGAATGTCCGAAACTGAGGCGGAAGAGTTTGCGGCAGCTCTTGAGAAGACACAGAAACTTCTGGCAGAACTTCTGGCAGATTTACAAAGCATGAAGGATAAAGAAGCTTCTACTGACAACGTAATCGTTGTAGCTAAATTCTAGATTGCGGCTCTTGAGCTAGCCTGGGGTTAAAAAAACAGCTCTTGGGGATAAGAAAAAAATGATTTCGGGGGATGTCTCAGCTAAGCTCACAATAATTACATCAAGCCTCGAGGACGCTGAAAATATGCCGACACGAAGTAATTTACTGTTTGGGGGATAAAACGATGAGCCTAAAGAAGGAATGGACTGCGCCTGAAAAGAAAGTTTTGAAGTTGTACTCCGAGAAACCGGAATTTTAAATTAATCGTTCGCAGTATGAGCGAGAATATAGACCTTGGGAAATATCAAGAATGGAAAACCGAACCTGTAAAAGCCAACTGACCTTTTTAAAAGACAAGCACCGCATCTGACATGTGCGCACAAGATAAAGGCTTAGAATATGAATTGGGGGAAACCTCTCGCGGGCAACGCGACAACCTAGAAAGGAATCTTGCTTAAATTTGCAAACCCCAAAACCGCCTTTTAAACTGCCAATTGATCGCCTGCGGAATAACAAAAAGACTTGCACATACGAGAAAGTCACGGATTCAGTTGTGATGTTAGATAGCGAAATATGTCAAACCGCCCAGAGCAAGTTCTAATCCAAAGCAACCCATATCTTGGACATGGTTGGCAGTATCTTGTGCTAACATTCGTAGCATTCTGTCTAAACGTGACGTCCGTTCTAAACTTTACGATCGCAATCTGATATTCGTGTTTTCAGTGCAGCATGGTTTAATTCTGACAGAATCGATAATGACAATGCTACCGCATACCCAGCCTATATTATCGGTTTCATAGATCGTAGGGGAAAGAGAGGCGGGTGGCATGCTTCTGGGCATTAGGATACCCTTAATATCTGTGCACTCAAACTCATCTTTTTAATTGTGCGGGTGGAAGTTATAATAAGTACAACAAAAACTTCTAAATAGGTGTTTCCTGCCATTCCCCCTCACGCTAGTACAAAATTCGCTTCCGAACATCGTAATAGTTAAGCCACAGCTCTTAAGCTTTCTGCAACGCATTCTATTCATTTTTTAGACGAGCTTTCAACTTCCCGTCTTATAATGTGGTATAACCTGTCATCCACTTGTCCAACGTCAGTTGAATTTATAACCACACTCAGATTGCACTTCTGTCGGGTTATTCCGAGCCTACCCCAGGTAATATCATTCTTTACCTTTTACTCACCAGCGCTTCCGAAACAATCGCAACCCGTGGCGGAGCTACACAGCTTTAGTTAGGACGATTTACTTCAACTAGACATAATTGTTCCAGTACCGTTTACAAACATGTGGAAAGAATGTAAGTCCACGATTATAATAAAGCTACTTAAAAAAACGAATTTGAAGTATCTGTGAATGATACGCTACTAACTTCTTTTAATATTGGGTCTGTGCAGGATACCTTGTTTTCTTTCAAAAATAAAATCTCTGCTCCACTTATCCGGTGTATCCCGTGATGTCGGTAACTACGACCAAATACATTACTTAGTTCACTAAAGCTCTTCATAAACTCAAGAACAAAAACATGCGTCTGTACACAGCAACTAAACATATCAAGAGAGTTCCTGCCTGGGAAAGGTACAAGCTATGTTTAAAAACATGCTGTTCTGCCATACTTAAGCTAAAATAATGGTTTTCTAAAGATGTACCCTCACTTCTTCAAACAAATAAAAAATGGTCTCGCATGGGATATCCCCTAACTCACAAAAGATATCTTTAGCTAATTAATCCAACACCCCTCTCAGATAATGGTTGTACCCCTGAATTTAACGCATTTTCCATCGATTTTCACTCGAGAGGGGTTATACCGACTTAACTAACATCGATAAATATGACTGCCATTACATGGAAAAGTATTGAAGTCCCTTTGGGATGGCGTAGAATGCCTCATCGACAATCTAAAGATAGCTACTACCTCTTGTGTTGATAATATCGGTTCCAAAATTATAAAAAAACACCATATCTGTGTGTATATAATTCTGGGTATGATATTCCAGCAGTCTTTATCCTCTCCGAAGTTGCCCAGTGACTGGAAATAGGTAAAGTGGTCCCCGTATTTAAATCTGGAAATAGATAATCCCAACATGTAATAGCTTCGCATATTTTCAGTCACTTAAAGTGAAATCATTTCTTTTTCATAATCAACCTTGGTTTTAGGAAGAGCTTGCCATGCGAACACAAGTTGCTTGAATTCACAACTGACCCGCACTTTACCATCAACCATAAACTAAAGACTGACTGCGTTTTCTTGACTTTTCTAAGCTTTCATCGTGTTGGCGATTTGTCGCGTTATTACCAAATTACCCCACTCTTCGCATTCACTCCTTCGCACTATCATTGCTTCAAATTTCCTTTCCAATCGTCAACAGTTCACAGTAGCTAGCAATATTGCGTCATCTCCCACTTACGTTACGTCAGGTGGGCCGCAGCGCAGTGTACTGGGGCGTTTGCTCTTCCTTATATACATCAACGATTTGCAAACTGAATATTCCTCTCGTGTTCACATCTTTGCTGACGACTGTATTACGTACAGATCAATTAACACTACTGATGACCACCAAGCGCTTTAAAACATTCTCAGCCTAATTTGCTATTGGCGTAATACTTGGTTAGTGGCTCTCAGTGTATGAAAACGTTAGGTAATTTCTTTTAGCCGTAAGTGCGACAACTCTAATATTTCCTACAATGCCAATCACAAAAACTTTTGCGTACCGTATCATCGAAATGTTCGGGCTTTCACCTAACCAAAAAATATCGCTGATCCTTCTTTCATAGCCATCTGTAAAACCTGAAAGTTAAATCTGCCTTCATATGAGCATTCGTATGTTTACAGTGCACCGATATGAACTTGCACATCGCTATTTATAATTCGTCGGCACGGCACCGTTAGATACAACATTAGACACTGGATTACACGCCCAGGAGCATTGCGGAAATCCCATTGAAAGCCAAGGCGCTCGCTAACCGTGTGAACGAAACCGATCTGGTTGTCAGTCGAATCTTTGTTGAACTGACAGCACGCAACAGCGAACGCGAAGCATAGTTTGCAGGTTGGCAGCAGTCTTGTGGGTGTGCTTGGTGAGCGACGTCCTGCTGGCGGCTCGCTTAGGCAAAGGAGCGGCCACACTGGTCCATGCTCCGTGGCGTGTACGCGAGGCAACTTGCGTTTTCGACGAGCTCCGCTTGTAGAACGTGGCGGCTGCGTTCCACAAGCTAAGCGGCGTTCCACATAGGCGGCGGGACGGGTGAACAGTGCTACAGGCTCCTACGGTGCCTCGATTCACGCGCGTCCGCCGTACAGGGTGGAGACACGTATGCGCTTGCACCGAAAGTTTGGGTCACTCGGTCGCCGCGCAGCAAGTCATTGTAGAAACCGTGATAAAATGGTCGCCGTAACGCTGTTCACTCACGAAATTTGAATCACTTATGTGTTTCGCGTTTCTGGGTCCGGGGGAAACGAAAAGAACAACTCGTTGAGTAATTTGACCCAATAGCGGCGGCATAGGACCCGACCAAACGGTGTCCTTCTACTCTGTACGGCGGCGCTGGCATCGGGGCACCCTGCATGCTGCCCTATTGAGGCGCCAACTATCGGGCGCTCATTAGCGTCATGACGCACAACTTCATTTCACCTCTAATAGACTGCGGCACCATCTTAATGGATACGTTTGAGGGAAGGACATAAGGCGTGTTCGTACTGATACCAGTCGGTAGAGCCTTTCACACCTCTCATTGCTGCTGGAGTCCTCATGCGCTCGAAACCTAGCGCCGCCGCGCCAATGCAACTTTTTTCTAGTGATGTCATTAGCGCGACGGATATGACGTCGGTTAGGGGTGCGTACACAGGCAATAAAACACCTTCGTGTTAAAATCTATCATGGTCATCCATGTTAGAGACATACGCACAAAACATCAAGACCATATGGTATTTAAGTCGTTAATCTCAGTAATTCCCCCTTCGAGTATTCCTAACTTGGCCTATCAGACATTTGTACCCCCGCAGCTCGAGTACGCATCCTCTGTTTGTCCCGCATCATAACTATCTAATCGACATTATGGAATTGCTCCAATATAGAGCTGCCCATTTAATCTCACCGATTATAGCCATCACTCCAAAGTACCGAAATTACGTTTTTCGCATAAGTAGGGTTCCACACGTGCGGTTAACTTCTCTGCGCTTCTTATGGCCACTGGCTTGTGGAATAGCCTTCCGGATAGAATTGTTGCAGAAAATATTCAGCAAAGCTTCGTCATCTACGACACGAACACTTACAGAGTAGTACATATAATTTAAGAGTCGTCTTGTTTCCTTCACTAAGCAAGGGACTTGAAGTGTTTGCGATGTTTTACATCTACTCCCTATTTTTCGCCTTGCATTCAGTTTTCTTTATGAGCGTCATGTGCAAGCTGTTTTCACCCCAAATATGCTTATTCTTTTGCATTTTTCGTCGTCAATTGTTACAGCGAGTACTGTAGCTCTTCATTGGATGTCGTTTGTGATGTTCTGAAGACAGCAGTACTTTTGCGTTATTCCCTGAAATGTACGTATGAGTATTTTTTTCTTTGATTTCGTTGTTGTGTATGGAAGTTTTTAGTTCTTTACATAGCTTTTCTTGCGTGGGATGGCCTGCTTCCTGTTTTTGCGATTTTCATTATGACCCCCTTACTCAATGCTCTTGAGCCTAAAAGGTCTTCTAAATAAATAATAAATAAAAGGCACCGGCGAACAATGTGCCCCCCCCCCCCATCTTATGTTGCTGATAAAGAATGTCTTTGCAGATTATCCTTGCAAGCTAGACAAGACTTGTGTCATTTAAATAGGGCTGTTCTTGCGCATAACGCCGATTTCATATATCAGGCTGGACAGCCCCCATCATTTGACGCATCTTCGAACAGCACTTCTGCTGGAGAAGTGCTATACACGCGGTTATTTATGATATGCATTCGGAATGGCTCAGTGACGCGCAGCCGTGTATCAGGGAGAACGAGCTAAGCCTACCAGTGTTGACCGACTAAATAGCATAAACCACAAAATGGCGGCGACCATGAACCATCGCAGTCTTAACAAATGTCACGTTATTCGAACTGACCAATGATTCTTGTTGCGGCACGGAACAATAAGAGAAAAGAGTGTCCCTATTCAGTTCTCTATCTGGTGCCACTAGCCGAACAACTGACAAGGCCGCCGAGACGACGAGAAACATTCATGCCCTCCTTATCACCATTTGAGTGGTTTACAACAGCTTTGTTGGACATCCGCTTTAGCGGGGCGAGATGGCGACCAATTTTTTAACTTGCCACTGCACTTTTAATTCTTTCAGTGAGTAATTTTTGACAGATCTCCTTGCAACAGTTAAGGTGCTGTTGGGAAATTTCTAGCTATCAGTGAACTTCGGGCAAAAAAAGGCCGTTAAACCAACGGATGGTATCTTTGAAGCGAGATTGTGCGTCTATTTTATCACAATTGGTGGCAATACCCAGACCATTGAGAGCTTCAATTTACTCACTGGAACATCGACCATAAGACATCACTAAGTTCATGCGTATAATTCTTCTAAAATAAAGCATATTTCTAAAATGCATCCTGGGATGCGGAGTTCTGGCGAGTAAAAAAAGCGAAAACATCAGGCAGACAAATGAGTGCACTAATTCAATACACTCGAACTGTGGACAAAGTAATCAAGAAACATTCACTATATATTACGTTTAGGCACTAAAATGAAGAGCCAATAAAATCGCATGAATAATCTACGGTAATGTTAAAAAAAGCACAGGACGAAATACACGGTTTCAGAAAGAATGGTATGTTTCAAAAGATGCACCCTTTATCGAAACATTCTCGTTTTTTTCGACAAGATCAACACGAAGTCTTCGTTTACGGATAGAAAGTTCATATTTAGTATTTGATTTTTGTGTCTTGGTAAAAACCAAGGGAGGCTGAGACTAAAGGCGGACGTGGCCTGACAGGGGCCTCAGCACAAAGCAAAGTCATAGTTACAAGGCACAAAATAGCACAAGCAAAGTCATTACTACATGTTCTGTGTAATATACAAAGTATAGGTCTAAAATACACCGAAGGTTCACAGTGTACACATAAACGCAGTACTTCGCCACGCATGAAGTTTCGTCAGGTACACTACTATGTCCCAATTACGTATGAATGTATTTTTGTTTGTAATTGTTTTTAATTTCTACATTTAGGGAACATATAGACATATATTTCATACCCATAATTATATATCAGTACTGCCAGCAGTTTTGCTTAATTAACACTTCTTTGACCCTGTTTTTAAACGTAAGTTTCACTGGGGTTGAAGTTTAATTTTTTTTCTCCCAACCTATTAATAATTTCAGTTGACTGGTACCGGAAAGATTGCTCACCATAGTTCTTTCTTACTTTTGGAGTTTTCCGTATGGTATTCCTGAGATGGTAGCCAGAAGATTTATTGTTAACTGATGTCGGCCTTTTGCTTAGAATGGTGTGCAGACCTTCATGTAATAGATTTGGTCAGCTAGAAGCATTGAATATTCAGTGAATAAGGTCTTGTCCTCAAATCTGCGTACAGCCATGATAATGAAATATGTGCGGAAAATTTCTTTTTGCAATACAATGAGCTCGTTATAATTTGTTTTAGTTGTGGTCCCCCACACCAAAATCTCTAGCATATTTCGAATAAATGAGAGGCATTGTATAGTTTTGTTTCAACCATAGTATATCAAATGGCCGGTTCTATATAGAAGACCTATACATTTTACAGAGTTCGGTGGACAGGTGAGCAATAAGCGTATTCCACGAAAGTTTTTCTTGAAACCAAACACCTAAGAACTAGGTTCTTTCACTCGGTTTAACTTGGTTCAGTTGAATATAATGGGGATTTCTCTTTCTCGACATTTTGATTGTAGGCCTAAATACCATGTAAGTTGTCTCTTGTAGCGTTAAGTTGCAATTTATTATCTAATAACCAATTTGATAATTGTTCCAAGTAACATTTACCACTTGAGTGAAGTTTAACTATATTATCGAATGTGAAGAATACGTTAGTGTCATCCGCCTACATTACAAGTTCTTGCAGACCTTCTATATTTATGATGCCATTTACATAAACTATAAAAATGTAACGGACCTAACTTGGAGCCTTCACGGGACACCTTGTTTTTAGCTCTAATATGATGATGCAATGCAGTTTAGTTAAACAAACTGCTTTCTTAGAGTCAAATTGCTTTTAAAAAAGGTTACCTGCCACGACACGTATTCCAATCTCCCATGTTATTTAGCAAAATAATATAATCTGTTAAACAAATGCTTTTTAAGGTCTAAAAAGAGTCCAATTTTTAACTTTCTGTTTTCAAAGTTTGTAATTATTTTATCTTTACTGTACAGTAATGCTTGCTTGGTTGATTTCAGATTTTTAGAAACCATATTGATACTTTAAAATTACATTGTGTTTAAGAAACAAAGTCGATAGTCTATTATAGATTACTCCCTCAAATACCTTGGAAAAAGCTTCAGGACATATATTGGCCGTAATTTGATACTTGGCGTGTGCTCCCCCTTTATGAATCGACGTCACTCTGCAACATTATGTTCCTCAGGAAAAACACCGGTGGACAGACATAGATTAATAATGCACGAGTAACACGGCACTTACTTCCAGAGAACGGCTTAATCCCACTTGATAAAACCCCATCAACTCCTGCCGCTGCATAATTAATTAGTTTTTCGATAAGGTCCCGTGCTTCGGTACAATTCGTAGGCTCGAGAAAGAGTAGAGCTGGACAATCGTGGAATGCCAGTCGCGTCGCGGCCCGCCGTTATCCGTGTGTGTTGGGTGCGCACCAGCATCAATGAAATGACTATTCATACAGTTGGATAGCTGAAGGCTCGGGTACCGGTTCATCATCTAATGCTGTGAATTGCGCTGTGCCTATTGTTTTTCCTACTTGTTATTTTGTTAACAGTGTCCCATACTTTTTAGGCTGGCCTCGTATGTGAAAAAATAGCCGTTCGTAATATTTTCTTTTTCTCTCGCTAAATCGCTCTGTAGCTTGTTTCTAAACTTTTTGTAAGCCTTGGGTATTTCGGGATCCTCCGTTTTTATAAAATTGTGTAACATAGAATTTGTAACATTGTGTAAAATTGTAAAATTGTGTAAAATTGTGTTACAGAATTGTGTAACATAGAAGTCGCCTCTTGAGACCTGTCAATATTACGTTGGTTAGCTACTATGTAAGGTTTTAAGCCTCACGTGTTCCGGGTAACCACATTTTGTTAGTACCATTGCTAGCTTTTATTGAAGTGAGTATATCTTGCACTTATTGGAGTCCTACTCTGTCTCTTCTACCAATTCTTTCACTCCGAACCACGTGCAAATCAATACGTCTGACTAGCTCACCCCATTTTCCCCACTACTCGCCCCAGCGCAGTCTATCCCAAACGGGCCTATACTAAAACGTTCCCACAGTCGTTTTTCTTGCGCCCCTACCCAGTCGAAAAACACAACAAGAAATTCTGCCGCACAACAGAAATTTCTGCTGTACAACAGGATCATTTGTCATAGAGCCGGATCACTGTTGGGGCTACAGAACGGTCTGTCGTACGACAGGAATCTCTGCTGTATAACTATAAAATGTCTGTCGCACGACAGAGATTTCTTCTGTACAAACGACAGAATACCCCATTCTCTTACAGGATAATACTGGCGTAGAATCTGTGTGTTTTTTTACTGGGATATATCGAGCCTGAAATTACCTATCTGCTGCAGTTCCTGCTATCACCAAACAATCCCGCTTCAACCACGCCATCCAAGAAGTGTCATCGTGATTACTTTATTTCATCTCTAGCTGTTGCCATATTGCTGTAACCATAGTTTCAAGTGCCACGTCATGCCACCCTCTTGTAACGTCTAGGTGGTACTTTTGAGAAATAAATATATATACTTCCGTTAATCATACGTTTCTGAAAAAATGCCTACAAAGATTTTCAACGTTTTTTATCCAGCCAGTATGTTCATATTCCGATTACTCCCTAACAATATTTCTGCAGGAGTGTTGCTACCAGGGCGAGTTCGAGAGACATTTTATTGATAAAACCAGCGCAAATGAAGTAAGGCAGAGGAAGGAACTCAATGGCGAGCGCTGGTTTACAATTAGAATGTATTATCTTGTGTAATTCTCGTTGTGTAATTCTCCTTATATTAAACTTTTGTTGTTGGACCAGAAGCCGTCCTTGTGTTCCTTCGTCTGTGTTCGTATCATAAACAATTTCTCACCGCATCGCGTGCATATAATATTCGCTGTTTCGTCTATCGGTAGTCGCAGCATAGGAACACAAATTTATGTGAGAGAAAATGCCGTTAGTTTACACATGTTAATTCGGAGAGTAGGAAATCCCAAAGAAACGTACCTTTTGGGGTATCAATAAAGTCGACATTTTTTATACTCCTTTCGAAGCAGTTACACTGCTGTCCCACTGTGGTGAAATATTTGTTTCCGTTTTTACAGCACAATATGAGTACTTTTAACACAACTCAGGAATTTAAAACGAAGTAGTTTTCTCTGTGTGTTAAAACAAACACAATGGCAATAAAAAGTGTTAAAGTTTCTGTGTATTTCTTAAAATTAGGTTTCATTTTTTCCTCCTATACTGTAGACCAAGCACACGGCCAGCAATCACTCAGCAGCTGTAGAACACCTGACCACGGTGGTGCGCACGTGAGTAACGCCAATAAGTCCTGACGATGATCTACTGTCAGAACTCTTGGAGACGGTCAGGAAGGTAAACGCACGCACAATCCGCATGGAATCGCAGCAGAATGAAATGTCTTCTGCTATCGAAGAATTAAAGCAACAGCAACTAAATGATTTCAAGGTAATATCGGAAATGAAAGGAAAGAATAGCAAAAGGTGAAAATGAAAACCTCAGTACTGGACAGGTGGAAAGAAGAGATAGACGAATTACGTGAACAAGTGTCCGAATCGACACTGACCGTGCCGCCCTTCGTTCTAGGCTTGATGAAGCAGAAGATCTTGGCGCGCGCGATAACCTGCTCTTTATAATAGTACGATGCTAAAACTGAAACCTGCGATCGAATCGGAAGAAAACATTTTACATGTTCTTAACATACGCTTAAGCTTAAAGTATCTGTGAGGACATATCCCGTGCGCATAGGATTGGTCACTTTAATCCAGCCAAGCAACGTCCATTGATCGTCAAATTCGCTAACTATAAAACTAGAGAACTGGTCTTTTCTAAGAATTCTGAACTTAATAATACCGACATTCACTTAGAGCCAAGACTTCTGTCCTGCGACACGCCAAGCCAGAAAAAAAATTAGTCGAATATGGGAAGCAGCTGAAGGTACCATTCAAACTTCCACGCAACAAGCTGGTTTTCAACGGCAAGCATTATGTGTACAATGCGGATGACGATGCCTGTTACGAAGTCCCCGTCGGCAATGCACACCAAACATCTCTTCAAAACCCTCCGGTCTGGACGTGTCAGGCACAAAGACAGTAGCTAGGACCACGTGAGGGGTAGTAGCCAAAATCCAAACGCGTCGAAATTTTCTGTTCTCTTAACAAATATACGCAGCCTCATTCCCAAAGAGACACTTTTCTGCACTAATCAATGATACTAACTGCGATATTATTGCACTAACAGAAACTTGGCTCTCGAGTAAAGTGAAAAATTCGGAGTTGTTCTACAGCGACAAACAGTATGTTGTGTTTCGTCAAGACCGCGCTCAAAGATGTGGAGGTGGAGTTCTACTTGCTATTAATCAATGTATCGAGCGTTCTTTTTTGCCAGTTGTTCTGATTGGGAATCGGTATATGGTCTTGTTTAAATGTGAACTTCAAAAAATAGTTGTTGGCGTTGTGTTATCGATCACCATCAAGCCAGTATCTTTTTGTGACCAGCTGCATAAATGTTTTGAATCAGGTAACTGTACGGTATCCTGGAGCAAGTATTATTCTTTTAGGCGATTTAAATTTCGTAGCAGAGACTGGTTGCACGTATCTTCGCTTACTTGCTCCTCACCCACTGAATCTAGTCATTTCGTTACACTTTGTTCAGGCTTTGGTTTGTCCACAAGTTGTAGCTTCGCCGACGCGGGTCACACAGCAATCATCGTCTATTTTAGATTTAGTTCTTACGTCATCACCAGATATATGTCAAGAATGTTTCACTTGCCCGGTCTTAGCGATCATGACGTATTACATCTTGAGCTGACCGTACCGAAACCATCGTTGCGCAAACGTTTTAAAAAATTAAGGACTACAGTAAAGGTAATTATAAAGCAATAAATAATGAACTTCCTTGTTTATTGACACTTTTCTGCCTCATTACCTTGAAAGAACGGTTGAGGATAACTAGCTGCTGTTAAAAAATAAGCTACTGGATCTCGTGAACAAATTTATTCCTTTACGTCGAGTTTTCTTGAAATGCAACGCCCCCTGGTATAACCGCTATCTCAAACGACTTGCTAACAGAAAGAAAAGACTTTAAAAAAGCAAAACGATCCCTCGATTCTACACACTGGTCAAAATATAAACCGCGAAGTCGAGATATTTGTCCGCCCTCCCATCCATTAGGTTCACGTTTTTTAACGCCACTCTGCCTACATTACTAAAACGCAACCCAAAGCAATTTTTGGAATATTGTTAGGACACAGAATACGAGCACCATTGCGTTAACTACCTCTAAAGGTGACCCCGTGCCAGCCGTCTGTGCGCGTCGGTGTTAAACGACACGTTTGTCACGGCATTTTCTTCTTCACGAACCCTGCCTGAATCTCCCGAGCTGCGGTCCAAGAATTACTTTCTGATGGATCCTATTATTTTCAACGGCACTGGCATTTCAGCCATCATAAAAAAATTGAAACCAAAAGCTTCTTACGGTGTGGACGAAATCAATTCGAAAATTCTAAAGAAACGCTCGTGAATATTGTTCGATGATACTAGAATGCATATTTTCGCAATCTTACCATCTCCACGCATTGCCACGAGATTGGACAACTAACAAAGTAACACCAGTATTTAAATCAGGAGATTCTCAAACACCCTCTAGTTACAGGCAAATATCTTCATTCTGTGTGCTGCAAAATTATGGAGCATATTATTTTCACACACCTCACAAAATGTCTAGAAGGTAATAGTTTTTTCACTCCTGCGCAGCACACGGGTTCAGAAAATGCTTCTCCTGTGAAACACAACTTTTTTCAATTACTAGCAATCTGCACAAGAACTTAGATACTGGCTGTGTACTAACTGATTGCATATTCCTTGATATTGCTAAAGCGTTTGACAGAGTTGACCATTCCTTACCCTTTCATAAAATGAGGGTTCTTAACGTAGATTCCTTAATACTGGACTGGATACGCGTTTTTTTTAAGCACACGTGTTCAATTTGTCTGCGCTAATGCCTCAAACTTCTCCTACATCTCCCGTTAGTTCCGGTGTTCCGCAAGGATGTGTTAGGACCTCTCTTATTTCCAATATATATAAATAATTTACCAACTAACATCACATCTGAAATATGTTTATTTGCAGACGACTGCGTTATTTATCGCAAAATAACGAACGACACTGACGTTATGCAGCTTCAAACTGACTTGGATAATCTCTTCGCTTGGTGTCATACTGGCAGATGCAGTTAAATGTTTCAAAATGCAGGTGATTGCGAATTTCCCGTAATAACCAGACACCACCCGATTACACTCTTGACGATTCTCCTTTACAGACCACGCTCTCATACAAGTATCTTGGCATTATTATTACTAACCTTTCCTGGAACCTAAATATAGAGAACATAACATCCCAGGCTAGCAAACTCTAGGCTACCTCCGTAGAAATTTTTCTCTCGCACCTTTGTCGTCAAAGTTACTTATATACACTACCTACGTTCGGCCTAAATTAGAGTATGCTTCTTCTATTTTGGATCCGGCTCACATGACATTAATGCATTCAGTCGAGATGGTACAAAATCGAGCAGCCCGTTTTATTTTATCTAATTATCACAGAACAGCCAGCGTTACTGAAATGAAAAAAACTTTAGGCCTTCCGAACCTCTCGACTCGCCGAAAACATTCACGAATTTGCCTCTTTCATAAAAATTACCACCATAACTTCACGTTGCACAATTCATGGATTCGTCCTGCGCCTTACGTGTCAGCTCGCCGAGATCACTCACATAAAGTCGATGTACCTCATTCAAATACTGTCACACATTCCGCATCATTCTTTCCGAAAACGTACAAGGATTGGAACAATCTACCGAGGTCACTAACAAGTATTAAAAACCCTGATCTATTTAAGGATGCTTTAAATAACTCTGAATAAATTCACACCCAGTGTCCAAATTGTATACTTTAGAGTGTTTTGCATGATGGTTATGTTATTCATTACGACCATATTTATTTTATATATGCTTGAAATATTGCCGAATGAATTCACCACTGTGCACCTGGATTTTATTTTCTTTACTCCTTTGTGAGATTGTTGCTGTTTAGTTACGAAACAGGCATCTGTCATCAAATTGTTATTGTTGTAGCCCCTCCCCTCTATAATGTATTCGTACCCTGAGGGTAAATAAATGAATTGAAATGAAATGAAATGAAATGAAGGGAGCTTTACCCCTGGCTGCGAAAAACTGCCTTTGAAATTCAAATCGGGCAGCCTTAAGCACTAGAACTTCGTCAAGCGGGGTAAGATTGGCTGCACTGCTGAAGAAAATTTGACGCTTAAAATAAATCCCGACAGAATAAGCGAGGTTGGAAGAAGAGCTGAGGCTTTGCAGAAGTATTAGGTGTTTATATTTGCGGTACTGAGAAAAAAAAGGACAGAAAACTCTAGGAGTTCGCTTTGTTTCTCCGCAAACAGAAAAGAGAATGTGGCAAAAATTCTACGAAAATGATGGCAGTGTCGCGGATGTTGTGATGACGAAAATAAAAAAAAAATGTTAACGGATGCACATCATTTTTACCAACGTTCAGCTAGATATATGACGGCGTTTATCATTTGTACGAGAATTCCTAATCAGCCATGCGCAAACATGGATTGATAGGAGACTCACTAAAAACTGAAGACAAAAGTAGGTGAACATGCTTTGATAATAATTGGCATAGTCGTAATAGCCGATCAGGGCCACTGGTGAGGTTTGAAGAAGAATACCTCCTCAATCGGTAGTACATACAGTCAGAAAACAAGAATTAGAAATAGACATGTAACCGCTAAAAAAACGAAAACAATTCATGACATTCATAGTACGTTCTAGGTACCGAGAACCGCAGAAAGAGCAGGTTAGCTCCAACAGCACTCGGCACGAGCTTAGAAGAAACAGTCGGAAGCTAGAAGAGAACATGGGCACCAACGTATCTATTCGAATAGACAGGGCGAAGAAGTTTTAAATACTCTCAGTACAAACTAAGAGTCTTGGAAAAGCATCAAAGTACTGTAGGCGCACTGATAGACAAGCAAGGGCGTCACAATTTCAACAGTCGCTGTAGGATCGCC
Organism: Haemaphysalis longicornis; assembly: GCA_013339765.2. Classification (NCBI taxonomy): domain Eukaryota; kingdom Metazoa; phylum Arthropoda; class Arachnida; order Ixodida; family Ixodidae; genus Haemaphysalis; species Haemaphysalis longicornis. Next base: position 209,417,026 of record CM023450.1, on the reverse strand, counting down.
GATTACGTTGAAAATGAAGCACGTGAACTATGTCGGAATAAGATTTAACATACTCAGGAACAAGAACAATAAAAATGCTGCAGACCGAATATAATAATAGAATAATCTGAACATTAAAATTGGGCTAACAGAAACAGGAATAGTCATATGTGGGCGTACAGCACAGGTAAGAATAAAGAAGAATGACTAGACTAGAGGCAGTAGCTTACTCGGAGACCACACTGTTACTACAACGAACCACAAAATATGCTAGTCAATATAGTTGAAGGGTACCGTGAAGATATCTACTCTGGAAACGTTAGACCAGAAAACATTCTCTTGGTTCGACACGTAGTCAATAATAGCTCACCGTTGCTTTTTTGGCACATAGTTCATCTGGAGATTCGCATTTACAAGGGCTCCTGTCATTCCGCTCCAAAGAGTACTGCCAAGAGGCGCATACCAGGTTTCAATACTCTCTTTTCTAGACCTTGCCATTGCAACCTGCAGTTACTCTTTCTTGCAATTGTCTTCCCTTGTTTTTGATTGCTAAGTACCGAGTCCTTCTACAGATCAGTATTTTCCCTCAGTTATACGCAGTGAACTTAGCACGATCTCGCATCTTCCGCAATTGTCAGACTACACGCATTCACTCTGTTCGAGCATTTATGTAATATATTTACATATTCGGTTACCTCTCTCTGCATTGCAGGATATCTGCTTTCATTCCTTCAGATATCTCAGCCGAAAATGTGGGCCGGTTGCGCAATGCTTACGCAAAACCCTACATTCTAACCCTCGCCATCACCATCGCGAGTGCAAACAGTGGAATATAGTGGTAACATAAGAAAAAGCCACTAACCTGCGGCAAAACCTGCAGGACGCGCTCAGTCGTACATGAGGGCTGTCACCACCGTTTCAGGCGGGCAGACGCCTTCCCTATCAGCTCGCCGTTTGCTGGAATAACGGCAATTACGCGCCCCGAAGCCAGATACGCCTTCACGCCAAACCAGATTCTTTCCACGACGCCCATCGCGTCGAGCAACGAACCCGGCAAAATAAAGCAGCGGCGCACGCTTTTCTGATAGAGGCGAAAAGCAGTAATGCCCGTGTGTTCGAGATATCAGCGCACTTAAAACATCCCAGGTGGTAAAAATTATACCGGAGCCCCCCACTACGGCGCGCCTCATTGCCTCGAGCAGCGTCACCGCATTGGACCCCGTAATAAATCAGTCACCCATGCCGCAGCGGACAGTGAACTGTCGCACGCGCTTCTCCGGAGCGTACCTCCCATGTGGCGTGATGCGCCGCGGCATAGGCATGCGCGCGCACCAGGTGCCCCGTGGAATGGCAGCTGCCGGCGAGAAGAGATATTGAGGGAAATCGCAAGCAGCAGTGTTTGTACGACGACACCGACGACGGAAGCCATTGTGGCGTTACCTGCGTGCCACTTCGGTGCACGCACCACCAGAGAATGAGTAGCGGCAGTTGCCGGAAAAGAGGAAAAGAGAGGGGGTTGTAGGGGAGTTCCGGGAGACGGCCCAAGTCAGCCAGTAAAATCGCTGCTCGAGACACTACCACCCCTAATATTTTAGCCGTTGTCTGCCGAAACAGCTTGGTTGCCCGAATGGGCAAGGCATATATTTTTTGTTATTTTGCAAGGGGCGATTTCTTTCAAAGTAAATATCTGCCTGTTGGATAAGAGAAGCCTCTACATGAGCACGTTGAAGGGACTCTAAACAATCTTGCGAACGTTGTTTTATTAAAGACGATAGTCTTTCTTGGGCTACTTAAACCCAGAAATTTTGGTCTGTCTGTCTGTATGTCTGTCTGTCTGTCCGTCTGTCTGTAACTCAATTCAGCCACCCGGCCAAAGTAAAATGCTTACTGCGCAATAGTCTTATATACTCACAGCCAAATGTAAACGTCTAAGCCCGGTTTATAAGTTCATACTTGTCAACTTCGTTCAATAAGAACAAGACATTACGCGAATACAAGACGGGAAATTAGTACACAAAAGATAGTTACAGTGTTCCTTTATTACAAAAATTCTGGTTGCTCGGTTTTTTGAAGCAAATGATAATCTACATCTACTGCAGAAGACCGCCGCCTCCTAGCGGGTAAATGAAAATCAGGCGGCAACAGCAAACGAAGGTTCCACTAGCTAGATTCCACGTTCTGCTTGGAACGCACGCGAAGCACGGCCACGCCGTTGTATAAACCATGTAGTCGGCGGCCTCCGTTCACGCGCGTCTCCGCTGTACTGCAGCACTGGCATCGAGGAACCCGGCCTGTAGCAGTGGAACGCAGTAAATTTAAATCGCCTTGCGCAAACCTTTAGTGTGTTTACCTTGGGATGAGCGCGAAGGTACAGGAACATCATGAGAGGTGAGGCGGGAAAGCAAAGGGGGGCATTTCCTTGGCAAATGTCTACAAAGAATATCGTCTTTTGACGACATTTGCAACGAAAGGAGCAGATACGAGGCCAATTTTTTTGCTTTACGAAACTAAAATATATATGCTGAGGTAATGTTGTGAGATTCCGCATTTTTACCAAATCACTAAAGAGGAAAAGCGGGGTTGGTGCTGGTAGTCGCTTTCACCCCCAGCCCATCACCGATGGGCTCCTGTTTTCCATTACCGCTGACCAGCAGTCCAAAGGTTTAAATTTAGCGAAGTAAATAGCATTTTTACCCTTCACAAGTGTTTGGAAGATAAAATGCCGTAAAACACATTGCTACATTGCAAAACCAAGGGTAACATCACTACGGTTGTTGCGAAGGCGACCGAATGCGGAACTTGGTGTTTTTAAGCGAAACTGTATGCCTACGATTCATAAATTTGGAGCGCGCGTATGCGCGCACAAAAAACACAATGTGAGACAGGCAGCTTAAAGCGACACTGAAGTGAATTTGTCAAAGCTCCAGTTTTTGCTTGCACCGCGTAGACTGGCTCAAATTAGCACACTTTTCATCGTTTATCTGGTTGACAAATCGGTAATTATTTTACAAAGCGCGAAAGAAGAAAAAACTACCATGCGCGGTTTGCGGCGGCCGCACCAACTAAAGCTGTGACGTTGGGAGGGAGCGGGCACCGTGATTGGACGATGCCCAAGGTGAGCAACCAAACAAGTTTCGGTTTCGGTTCTGTAAAAACAACATGTTTGACATCCGATGGCGTCGTTGGATGGGCATTCTCAATATCCCAGTAATCGTAGTACCGCGCTTCTGCCATGTTGTCGGCTGTAAAATGCATAAGATAAGCCTCCCAGGACGGCTTGGAATCGTAGCATTCACTAGCCGTGGCCTACGCAGTGCATGAACGCCCTCCGCGTCCCCGCAGACGCACAAATGCATGCGCTTTTTCCCCATATTTGGAGCTTGCCTCAACTCATGCCTGTATCGTAAAAAGCGTGTTCGCACCAGGCCAAGGGTCTGTTGATTCTGGCCTGCGCCCACTGCCCGCAAGCAGTCGGTGCTGATGGCAACAGCACGCCAACGATAACTCGCTAGCGCGCCAATGCCAGGCTTGCGCGAGTTCTGCGGACTAGTTCGTGGAGCAGTGAACGTTGCGGCCCAAAAAAAGGTGAACTCAGTATAGAAAACATCGGCGAAAAACGAAAAAGTTACCTTAAAAAAAAAGATAGTACCCGCGGGGGATTCGAACCTGTGATAGGCAAAACACTTGCGATGATATCCCTAGCTGCTCCAGACCACACGGCCACGGGCGAGAACGGCGCCGACAACTGAAATATACGATATATAATGTTACACTTATAAGTTACACTTTATTTAGTTTTAGTATTCAAGCAGCTTAGGTGACTATTTGTTGTATTTCGCCTCGTGCAGTAAGCGTTCCCCGAGTTTCCACAATAGCTCACGTCTAGCAATTGCAATTCTTAGGACGGAAAAGGGTTCGCAAATGCGTAGTCGTGCTGCTGACCGCTGTGCTTGTTCGCCCAGCGCAAAAAGTGCTTCCCGCACCCTAGTTTACGCTGTACGGTAAAAATATCAGTTGATTTTATTTCCTTAGTACCTATATTGATTCGTTGACTCTTCTACCCCTTCAAGAGGCCTTATATTTTCCTACTGGCGTACAGTCAGCGAAGCGTCACATGTGCGCTTGTGCAGCCCTTGTGTGAAGCGACCTTGACTTGGAGCTAGATACAGAGTACAAACTAACGAAATAAAGAAAGGCACATTATTACATTTACAAACGTGTTGTGGCTTTGTTTCAACTGATCGAGCGAATTGCCATGACCCGTCGGCGGCCGTCGGTTGGGCCGACTCACTCGGTCGCGGAAGGTCGGCGAGCCGTGCAGTAGCGCAGCCAATTGCCAGCTCCTCTCCTGATGACGTCACAGGAAAACGCCAAAGAAAATGGGCGCGAGTGCAGAGAGGAGGACAGCATTTTCGAATTGATTTTTCTATTAAATAAATTCGCGTAAACGTGCTCAGAGTGGTCGAAACAGGGCCTAGGGACTCCGGAATACAATTTGCGCTCGTAATCCCGCATTGTTTACAAATCACTTCAATGATCCCTTTAAGAAAGACCAAACTTTATCGCCGACGCGAACGCAATGTTGCCGCCCGCGTCAGAGCAGGAACACTCGCCTAAAACCATTCGGGCCATCTCAAAAATTGAGACGCTAAGATTGAGGAAACAGCAGTACTTCGGGTCTTCTCTAGCTTTAGCTTGGTTTCTCTCAGGTCTCCCCCTTCTTAAGAGAACGATGAGCAAAAAAGCGAAGCCTCCTCTACGCAAAATAAGTTATATCAAAGTCCACAACCAACCTTTTAAAGTTCAAAATACAAACAGCCATGGTTCAAAGTCAAAGGCAACTTCAACTCAGCCAAAGTACAAAGGCAACGCCCGCGCATCGAACCACAAGGAAACGCTTGCAATGATAGCGCAATTAGATAGGCGCTGAAAAATAACGCGAGTGACCCTCGATCGATACCGATGACTGAAGCGTTTCTTCATTAGATGCGCAATTCGAACACCTGCTCGTGGGCTCCCTACCTCGTAACCGTTTCCCTCACGCTTCCTGACCTACCATTTTCCCTTCCTTCACTTCGACGAGAGTAATTTCTTGTTAATGATCAGCACGACATTGCTCCAAATAAAACACGTCCGCTGCTGAAATCGAGAATGAAGGAACGAACACCAAAAAGAAACGTCTTTCCCCAAGCAAATGCCTGTCCCCGCCCCTATCGACGGAGCTCTGTGTCACTGTGAATACATGGCGTAGTGCATCAAGTAGTGCGTGATTTTAAGACGCCCAAGCGCCCGCGGTTAGAAGAGAAACTTCTCGGTGTGTGGTCGATTGGAACCCGGTCGACGACAAAGTCGCAGGCCTTTCCGACCATCGTTTGGACCTCAAGTTCATACGTTTTAATATTTGGTACTTTTCTTGGAGGGCATTATACATCACTTGTCAGGCACCATTTCCAAGACCAGGCGCCCTGTTGTCGACTGCACAAGTTTACAGTGAATTCGCCGCGTTTTTTGGGTAAGAACAACGTAAGTAATCAGTGACGTATTGCACGTATAGTTGTGACGACAGGCAGTTTAATTTGACGCTTCGCTCATAAAGATCACAACCAAGGTATCAAATATTGCGCAAGAGAGATATAAAAACACTTGGCATGTGCTATAAAAATTATGACAATAGCTGAGGCAGGCAAGAAAAACATATTTCAGCAGGTCAAAATTGGTGCCAACACCTCAAGGCGACCGAGTAACGTTGATCCAAAAGCGAGCGAACTGAGGATGTTTGACTAAAGAACATCACACAAGTTTTTGACCGTATATATTTATTTATTTCAATTATTTTAAGTAACATAGTTGGCCTCTCTGATTTAATGCAAGCTTTCTTGCGTCATCACCTTCCCAGCTGCCACCACCGCCACGTTTCCGTCTCTTGCTATGTTACAGTTTAAGGGCGTGACCACGGAAAAGACGGCCGCAACCATTTCTTGTATGACACATAAAAGCAGAGAAGCGCTATGCCTGATACCCGCGGAGCGCGCCGGTATCGCCATACACTCATTCGTCAAGCTCGACTTCAATCAGGGCTGTATGAACAAAAGAGCTACTTATCTTTGTTTTTTTTTCTCTTCAGTTTGATCATGTGACCCAGCGGCTTAGTAGGAGGAGTGCGGACAAATGCCATGCACCGCGTTCTCTTTGGAATGGAGATGCTTGCACTGCCCTTTTATGTTCCTGTTCCGCCAAACAATTTTTATGTTTTTCACAAACAGAAAAGCAGAATATGTAGCGGTATGTGATCGCTGACTTGGAAACATTCCAAACAATTATTTGTTGGAGAAAACATGCTTTAAACAAACGCGTCATGCCGAAACTGCGCCTGCTGCAAATTCACAGGGTTGTAACAGCACCGACAGTCAGTGAAATTCTTTGCCCTATTTCCATAGAGTTTGATACCAATATATACTAGAGAGAAATATGCCGCTGCAGTAGTGGACCGCTGTGGGCGGCGCCATTGCCACTAGCGAAGTTCTTTGCCTACTGGGCTTAGCTAGCATTACGGCTTCTTTTTTGTCTCAAAGCCAAAATCAAGAAAAAGGGTAACATTTTTTGTTTTGCTCATCGTACATAAAGTTTGTAAATATTACTGACAAATTATTCTTTTTGGAGGTTCAATTTTATAATAACGAAACAAATTTTATGTACCCTCTCCAGTAATATTGTTGCTTTTTTGGAGCCAGAGCCAACTTTTCTGCCGGTTCATAAGCCAATCCCAGGACAAGTCCAACGCGCCTGCACGGTACATGACGGAACGCTCGCTGAAGCGCCACTCCCCAAGACAGTGGCGCCAGATTTTCCTCTGGTATATATTAATATAAAACTCTATGCCTATTTCAAGGCGAGAGCAGCCGCCCTTTCAAGCCGTTACGTAACATAACGCCACTTTTACGCTGGCTAAAATTGCCAATGTGTGACGTCCTTCCCGCCAGTTGTTTAAATCACGTCACGCATTGTTAGAGAATCACAGGGAGTGCGTGACATAAAAGCCGTATTGTTGTTGAATAGCAAAGACAGGCGTAAGCTGTCGTGTCCCCTGCATTTAGTCTAGTTTTTCATTTCCGGCCAAGAATTGTGCGCTTTCAGTAAACGAAACAAGGCAAACTTTAAAACTGGTGTCCGTAAACATTAAGAAACGTCAAAATGACAAAAGCACACCCAACCGCGTTATCAACCGGAAACATGTGACCTAAATTCAAACCCAATCACAATAGACTTCCGGCAATTTCACACCTTACTCTGAACTTGTTTATTTAAGAATAGGGCCCCAGTGGTCAGGATAAAATTGTGTGCGTACGCGTTTCCTTCTTACGTTCCTGTTTCCTTCTTACGTTCGCCACTTACATTCACAATTTCTTGCTTTTATTAAGTAAAAACAGTACAATATTTCAAGGTTTGAAATTGGTCATATACTCATTCTTGCGAACACCAAAACCATGCCCGTTTCACGTTGCACTACTTCACAAAAAAGCTGACGTGTAAGAATCCTATGGTACAGTATTCATATTTCGCCGATCCACCTTTTAAAGCCTTGGTAATTGCAGAGTAAGCTTTTAAAATGAATAAAACGTTTATCTGTGGTATATTTATTTGCCACATGTACTTTTTAATGCAGAGCACTATCAAATTACTATGGCCCATTTTTCGCGAACTCAGGTCACTCCGCGGAGCCTCATTCGCAAAGCCTCTTTTGTAATTTATTGTCACGAAGCCAAAGACGATGCAGTTGTCTTCGAGGAAAACAAGTTTATTAGAGCGAACTTTTGGTGCCCAAACAACTCAAAGAATAGACAGGCGGCGAAGCAGCACACAACAAAAGTGACGTGTTTAGGCGAGCGTCGGTGAATCCAATGCCACGGCATTTGCTCTGCAGAAACTTATTTCTCGGTGCAAGGGCTTCTCGAACAGTCGAATGGCATCCAGAACACCATAGATCATAAAAGGTTATTCTAGGCTGGTGACGTTAGTTCGCGACACTCTCTCTATGAAAGGAGATAACACGTGTGGCATAAAGAATAGAACATGGGCTTCACTTGGCCCACGGAGAACACAGATAACATAGCCCGGCGCAGCCGGTCGGCAAAAACAAAACATAGACAAACAAACCCAAAACATGGTTCGTGGCATTACCCCCCTCTAAGAGGGCATCGACCCGATGCTAAAACAAAGACAGTCCGGGCAAACAACAACAATCAGAAGTCCGTCATCGTGCGTAGTAATGTTTCAGGTGAACCACATGGACGAATTCGGGCAGCGTGCGTCGTCGTGATGTTCTGGAATCACCATCGGGGATCACCTAGTAGTTAAGTTGACCGACACGTTGATGAATTTGATAGGGTCCGAAATACCGTCGCAGAAGCTGCTCACTGAGTCCATGTCATCGATTGGGAGTCCAAACCCACACACGATCCCTGGGCTGTACTCGGCATCTCGGTGTGGGAGGTTGTAGCGTCCGACATTCACCAGCTGCTGGTCCGTTGTGCGAACTCGAGCGAGCTGGCGGGCCACCTCCGCATGCTGATGGTACCATCGGAAGTCGGTGTTGAGGTCGTCGTCTTCTACTTGCGGAAGCATGGCATCAAGCATCGTAGTCAGGCCGTCTTCCGTAGACAAGCACGAACGGTGTCATCTGCGTAGTTTTCTGAATAGCCGTGTCGTACGCAAACGTGACATCCGGAAGGACTTAGTCCCAAGTCTTATGGTCAACGTCGACGTTGTGGGATTATCGCAGGGGTAAAAGTAGGTGGGTTACTTTCCCCCCATGCACTACGGAAACCGGCGACGAGAGACACTACTCGGCCCTTTGTCTTCTCGTTTCGCCCAGCTAGCAAGCTACATCCCAACACGCGGTTGCGCGCTGGGCTGCGCCAGCCTCGGCGGGCCGTGGCTCCACGGAACAAAGGTCGCGACAAAGGTAGCGACGGAACAAAGGAAGCGACAAGTATGCATGCTAGCTGGTTGACGGCGAGTATCCATTTCCTTCGCCCTGGCTATTTAAGGGAATCGAGAGGTTCGACTCACCGTGACAACAGTCATCTCCAGGGCGCCTCAGCGCACTGGCGTTTGCCTCGCTGGAACGAAGATGGCAGCCATTTTTGCCCTCGTTTTTGCCCAATCCTCGAAGGAAGAAGGTCACCAGGCGCATCCTGTCGCCTCGCTTCCCGAGCTCCAGCCTCCCACTGCTTGAATCCCACGGGCTCTCGCTGGCCACAAGACACTCCTTCGGGGATTAAGTAGATCCCCCTCGTCGACGTCTCGCCAAGCAAGTTCCCGCGAGGAGCAAGCAGTGCGGCGAAGCCGAACGAAAGCAAACGTGCTATGATCGCGTTCCCACAACGTACATGGACAGCATATCCGCGATCGTCTTCTTCAGACGTTCCGTTAGTCCGTTCGTTTGGGGGGGGGGGGGGGTACGCCGTCCTTCTTTGGTGATCCTTCTTGCTGTAGCGTAAGATTCCTTGTATGAGCTCCGCTGTGAAGGCGGTTCCGCGGTCTGTGATTAGGACTTCGGGGGCTCCATGTCGCAGTACAACTTGGTTTATGAAGAACTTGGTGACTTCTTGTGCAGTCTCCCTCCGAGAAGCGGTGGTTTCTGCATAGCGCGTCATGTAGTCTGTTGTTACGACAATCCACTTCTCGAGTCGTGACGTAGGGAATGGTCCTGAAAGGTCCATTCCGATCTGTTCGAAGGGCCTCGATGAGACGGCGATCGACTGCAGGAGTCCGGCGCGTCTCGTCAACGGCGTTTTTCGTAGCTGGCAGTCACGGCAGCTCCGTACATAAGGGGTGACCTCGGATGCAAGGCGGGGACAGCAGTACTTCGTCTTGATTTTTTCAATAGTGCGAGCATGCCGAGATGTGCGGAAGTCGGGTTGTCGGGGCATACTTCCACAATTTCGTCACAAAGGTCCGCGGGCATGACAATAAGATAATTCGTTTTCGTTTCGGGGCTGAAATTTTTCTTCACGAGGACGGAGTTTTTTAGGCTGAATGCTGGTAAGTCGTTTGAAGGCTCTAGGCAGGCGACATTGCGTCCTTCCAGGTAATCGATCATGACGCGTAACTCTGGGTCGGCACGGTGCTGGGCTGCTATATCGCTCTCGGTCACGAGTCAGAATAACGCGCTGTCTCCATCAGAGTCTTGAGGCGGTGGATCGTCTGGGGCGTGAGACAGACTCTCAGCGTCAGAGTGTTTCCTACCGGATTTATAGGCGACTCTAATGTCGAATTTCTGCAGGCGGAAGCTCCATCGCCCAAAGCGGCCAGAGGAGTCTTTCAAACTGGGTAGCCAACACAGCGCATGGTGGTCTGTCACAACCTAGACCGGTCTTCCATACACGTATGGGCGAAGTTTCGAAATGGCGCCTAAGATCATGAGGCACTCTTTCTGAGAGGCTGAGTAGTTTTTTTTCTTCGTTGGACAGACCATGGCTGGCGTACCCGATTACTTTTTTCGCAAGCGCTTTGCTTTTGGACAAGGACGGCCCCCAAACCTATATCACTGGCGTCCGTATACATTTCTTTTTCGGCGTTTTCGTCGAAATGAGCAAGCACAGGAGGGCTTCTCAGGCGTTGTTGCAGCTCGCAGAATGCTTCCTGTTGGGCGCTTTCCCAGAGGAAGGGGTGCTATCTTTCGTCTAGCGAGTGAGTGGATCTGCTATGCGTGCGAAGGTTATGGTACAAAGGCCCGGTAGTATGCGCATAGGCCGAGAAATCTTCGCACTACCTTCTTGTCTAATCGGTCCTCGGAATATCCGGCTATGGCTGAAGTTTTCGCCGGGTCCGGCAGGACTCCCGCCGCGTTGACGACGTCTCCTAAAACCTTGAGCTTCTAGTACGCGAATCGACACTTTTCAGGCTTCAGCGTTAACCCTGAAGTACGAATGGCCTCGAGTACAGACTCCAACGCTGCAAGATGTTCGTCGAAAGTCCAGGCGAATACCACAATGTCGTCGAGGTATACAAGGCAAATGTGCAACTTCAAGCCAGCTAGCACAGTTTCCATGACTCTTTGAAATGTTGCCGGTGCCTTGCACAGCCCAAACGGCATCACCTTGAATTCGTATAGGCCGTCCGGGGTTATGAATGCAGTCTTTTCTCGGTCTGTCTAGTCCACTTCAATTTGCCAGTAGCCAGTTTTCAAATCCACGAAGACAAGTACTTTGCCTGGCAGTGGTGCTCGAGGGCGTCGTCCATTCGTGGCAGGGGGTACAAGCCCTTTTTGGTGATCCTGTTCGGTCGCCGGAAGTCAACACAGAGCCTTGATGTGCCATCTTTTTTCTTCGCGAGTACAACCGGCGAGTACAACCGGCGTTTTGATGGCTGTATAATGTGGTCGCTGAGCATGTTGTCGACTTGTGTCCGGATCGATTCCCGTTCGTGTGAAGACCGGCGGTACGGTGACTGCCGGGTAGGTCGGGCTCCATCTTCGGATATAATTCGGTGCTCCGCTAGGGGTGTCTGTCAAAATTTTGAGTTCGGCGAAAAACACTCGCTGCAGCGACGGATCAAATCCAATAATTTGTCTCGGTTTTCTTGCGGCAGAACCGGGTTCACGTCAAACGATGCGGCAGCTTGAAAGCGTCTGCGCGTGCGCGTTCAAAGTTGATGACAGTGATCACTTGTTTCGTGCGTTTCTTCTAGGAACGCAATTGCAGCGCCGTTGTTTATATGCTCGAAGTCTTCGGTGAAATTAGTGAACAAAACGTGGGATTTGCACTGCCTAAATTGCGCGATGCCTCTCGCAACGGAGACACCGCTGTCGAGAACCAAACTTTGGTCACTGTTTACGATAGTGTCGATGCCAGGAACAGCATCCTCACAGAAGACGGGGATCATCACGCTTGCGCGTGGTGGCAGGGTGACGTGATCGTCAGCGATCCTTAGAGCATCACGGTGTTCGGAGTTCAGCTGTAGCGTCGTGGAGTGATGGGAGGAAAAGTTATCGACTTGGTCACAAGGTCAATTATTGCGCCCTTGTCTGTCAAAACTCCATTCCGAGTATTACGTCACCGGAGCAGTTAGGCAAAATGACGAACGCAGCAGGGTACGTGATACCATCTATGATGACGCGCGATGTGCACGTTCGACTTGGCGTTACGAGATGTCATTCCTGCTGTGCGTTTGTGCGGACCGTCCCATCTGGTCGTAACTTTCCTCAGCTCAGACGCGAATGAACCGCTCATAATCAGGTAGTGGGCTCCAGTGTCTATGAGGGTGACTACATCAATGCCGTCGATGGACACCTTGACGTCGGACGCCACCTTCCTCGAGTTCCGGGTTCATCGAGGCGTTGCATCTCGTCTAGTGCGTGTTTACAGTCGGGCACTGTCTTTCATCATTGTCGTATTCCCAGCGGGAGGCTTGGTCATGTCGGGTACATGTCGCACCTTGTGGCTGTCGTCGTGTTCGGGAGTCACGTCAGGGTTAGGTCGGATCGTCGGTATGAGGGCATGTCGTAAATCATGGTCTTCGGCACGTCCTTGCATCGTTTGAGGGCTTTCCGGTTTTTCACAGTAGAGCAACTTCACCTCCAGAAGTTGTTGCTTTTAGTTGTCCCCGCGTGGGCTGGGGGACCTTCCACTTACGAAGTTCGCTTTGCTACGGCGGTTCGGCATTTGATATGGGTAGGGCGACGGTGAACGGTTGAAACTGGGCTGCTCCAAGGCTGGTGTTGGACAAGTATTCTTCGACCTTAGATGGGCGCTGGCCGTGTTGGGGGCGTGGTACGTCGACAGAAAAACCCTCGCAAACGGAGCATCTTGCATGGGCAGCGACGTTAGATGTGGTCGTCTCCTCCGCAGTGGTATCACCGCGGACGATTATCGAAGGTTCGCCATACGTCCACCTTCCTCGGCGTCTGGTTTTGGGCAGCAGGGGGTCAGGCGGGCGACAGTGGACGGCGGTCGCGCCGGGACTTCTTCACGACTGTCTGGGGCAGCGCGGGGTCGACGAACAGCCGCAGAGTACGTCATAGCTTGTGGTTCGCGTGGTACTACGGATGGCGTAGAAGCCCCCAAAGCGAATTGAATTTCTTCGGGGATCACGTCGCTCTTAGAGGTGACTTGGGGTTGCCGCGTTGTTGGGAAGAGTTTCCACAGTTCTTCTCTGACGACAGGGCGGATTGTCTCATGTAGCGTGACAGAGCTAATAGCCCCGTCATCGATCGTGTCCGCAACTAGCGCATTGATAGAACGGTCGTACTGCCGCGTACGAATTTCCAACGTCTTCTCGACGGCGGCCAGCTCAGATGCGCATTCGGCCAACGTTTTAGGGGGTTGCGGACAAGGCAAGCAAAACGTTCTTGATTCACTCCTCGCATCAGAAGCCTCAATTTTTTTTCCGTCATTTCCGGGTCAGCGCGACGAAATAGTCGCTTCATTTCCTCAACGAAGATCAGCACTCCGCCGTTGGGGTTTTGCGTTCGAGTTACAAGCAAAAGCGAAGCTGATTTTTTGATCACCACAGCCGTGAAGGTCTTACAAAACTTGCTTTTGAATTGAAACCAGTAGGTCAAGGAGCTCTCCTGTTTCTCAAACCAAGTTCGAGCTGCATCTTTCAGGTAAAAGAAAACATGCCGGAAGGTTTCTTCATCGCGAAGATCTGCACACGCTACAGCTTCTCCAATCATTCCTCCGCGTCTTCCGTGGGGGCTCCCTCAGAACGATGGCAATTCCCGGGGCTGCTGCAGCATAATTGGCGTCGTTTCTTCTCGCGCCGTCGGTGGTGGTTGCAGCGGTCATTGTCTTGGGTCTTTCTGGCAGGAGGCCGAACTACGCCGGAAAACTTTGCAGTCGGTGGCTGGCTCTAGTTGGACTGATCTGGCGGCTTCCAGACGTCGTAGGAAAGCATATAGGGTGCGTACCCCGCACCTCTACCTGATGTCATAAAGCCAAAAACGTCGCGATTCTCTTCTTTGAAAACAAGTTTATTGAAGCGAACTTGTGCTCCCCTAACAACTCAAAGAATAGACAGGCGGCAAAGCAATACTCAACAAAGAGACGTGTATAGGCGACCGTCGGTGAATCGAATGCTGCGGCGTCCAATTTGTGGTCATTTATCTCTCGGCGTGAGGGCTTCTCGAACAGTTGAATTGCATTCAGAACACTGTAGATCATAGAAGATTATTCTCGGCTTTCTCTCTGATGTCGCTAGTTATCAGCCGAGACGTTAGTTATCTCCTTTGACGTATCCTATGAAACTCTCTCTGTCAAAGGATACAACACGTGCGGAATAAAAAACAGAACATGCGCTTTATTTGGCCCACGGATAACACAGATAACATAGCCGGCCGCAGCCAGTAGGCAAAAGCCAAACATAAACAAAGAAACCCAAAACATGGTTTATGGCACTATTTCTCCCAGTTTTTAATTACTGTCTCAGTCACCATGAAGTGACATTAAGAGGGCCTTAAGCTCAAGCACAAGATGGGTACACTCGAGTTGAGGGTGAGAGATAGTTCTTCTCGCAAAGGGTGTGCGTTTCTGTTTGGCGAAAGAGGAGCTCGCTACGTCAGAGTGGTCGTAAGGTTCAATGTCGTCAGAGCAAGTTGCAACCTGTAGAACAAAGTCTCGTTTCCCCTTGTTCTCCCCCCGCCGTTTTCGCCAACCAATCTGTGAGTCACCAGACATCGTTCATTGTATTCAGTGCCTGCCACTCCCTCCAAGTCTGAATATGCACACCTAAAACAGAAGGCAAATCGTAAAACTGAAAATTTTCAGAGAAGGCTAAAGCATTTCCTCTCCTTCCCTGCTTAGGACAAGGCGTCGGTGAGATTTATTCAGGAAGCATTGTAAATTATAGAGCACCTTTCTGTGGCTATTCGTTAAGGGTTGAAATTTCATCACGGGCACATCAAAATCCCCTAGTACTGTCTACTGTGCAGTACATTGAAAGGTTTCTCCTCAACATTTGCCTTAGATCTCTAAGCCTTTGCTCCCTCTGCCCCCTCCAAACTCAGAGTAACCGGCAGGAGAACTTCTCAATACGACCTTTCAGCCTATCATTAAAAGTTTGCTTCTTTCTTTTTTTTCCTTGTGGGAAGGTAGACGCGCAGCTGGTAAAGGGGACGACGCAGGTATGCGGCGGCTCGGCGTTGGGGCTGAAATTTCACTTCAATGTGTGATGTTATGCTCTGGTACGTGCACCTCGACTTAGAATGCGTATGCCGTTGCTTGGCACGTATTAAGGCAAACGTGAATGTTACCTAACATTAAGTCGAAACACGGGACATCACGCATAGCATTGTGCATTGAAATAGTAACTTTGACGTACTAGCTTTTCTTCATATTTTGAAAATGAGAAGGCAACATCTGGTCAGCCCAAGCTATGCAACACTTTTCAGGCCGCAGCCGGAATATAGCAGAGGCAATAGTATTATTAGTGAGCAGTAGACAATACAGATACGTTTTTACGCAAACAAGCTCTTTTTCCAAGTAATGCAGAAACAGGAAATATCTCGTCGAGTAACTAGATGAAAATTTTTGGGACAGGATGAATTCCACCAGAACAAAGAGAACGTATTTAATAATGCGAAATAATAAATGTGGACATGTGTCGGAACTATCGCACAGGCTCTTGAGGGGACAAAAAACGCTGCACCAAAAGCTTTTCAACACAACCGATTAAAAATGAGAGCATGAAATGTCGCTAGGTTGAAATAGGTAAAGGAATCCATTTAAGGGGGATCTCTATGTTGTAGGAAACTCCGAACAAATTGTTTTGTTTTCTTGCGTGTTGTAATTACTTGCCATCTATTTCAAAAAGCACTCGTTGTACTCATTGGCCATCAAACGTCGGGTAGCGGGTGCCGTCGTAAGACCTCGAAGCAAAACCTAAGCCTTGCCCACACGGGATAGTGGATGTTGTTATTTCGATTTTATGTTCCCTGGTGGTACACCCGCGGCATTTCCTGTGCGCACCCCGCGCCATCCGCTGCTTCTTACTGCAGAGCTGCTAAAAGAGATCCGCTGTTGTCCCACCATAGGCTAGGGGAAGAATTTCGGGAGTTTGAACGAACGGCCTGGGTTCATTTCCCAGCATTTGAAATATGTTGCCCAAGACTCTAGATCATTTTATTGTAAATCTTCTCTTAGCTCAATTACCCGCATTCTTTTCGTGAATAAGTGTGGTTTGGTATCGTTGAGGCTGATTAAGAGCTGGGGCACGGCATATTTACACGTTTTCCATCCCACGGCGAGCACCAGGCTTGCATCTTTATCTTGGAACGGAATATCGCGCGGTTATTCTACCAAGGTGATACGTAGCCGCAGAGTTCCACATTTCGCGCGGTGCTATCAGCGTTGCGCCCACGGTGCAGACAGGACCATTCACCAGTAAGGCAGCAAGTTAGGAAGCTGAACCACCACGCATGTTTCGCACTTTTAATTATGTGTGCGCATGTGAAGCCTACCAAGGGGATACATACCTTCAAGAAGCACGTAGGCTCGGTGGAGTAATGGACATTTTAAATGCGAATGCATTTATTAGTCGGGGGTTGTCTTGCGTCCATCGAGCGGCGTGCGCCTGCATTCCTCCAGCGCGAGCGCACGTGAGTGCGCGCCTCGTAGTTCTGCCTTCGTCGTCGTCGTCGTCGTCGTCGTAAATGCGAATGCATTTCTTAGTCGGGGGTTGTCGTGCTCCGTCGGCGTGCGCCCGCAGGTGTTATCTCTCCGCGCTCAATGCCGAACGCATGCGCTTGAAGCGAGCTGTACTAGTTTGCTCGAAGCGGCAAGGACGGCGAGTACTGCGGTGTTAGTCTCGTGTCTAATGTGTATGGGAACTTGATATCTCACGACGTTGCCACGTCTCCCGTTCGAGACACGTCTCCGTACAAGGACTTGTACACCCTTGCCTACACCGGAGACGGAGTCTTTGTGGTGACCGTGTACCTCGCGCCCAACCTCACTCGAGACGCCGCTGCCGCACAGCTGGACGCGGCTATGGAAAGTGTGCGCGTGCGCTCCAAACCCTCTGACCCATAGTCTTGGTTGGCGACTTCAACGTTGACGTGCGCAAGAAGAGTGGCGAGTGGCTGGTCGAGTACATGCAGACCAGGCACTCTATGCATTGTCTCTTTGCCGGCTTCGACACGTGCCCCACTATCATTCACGGGAGGGGCATTGATCTGGTCTTTACGCGAAACTGTGACGCGCGTATGCTTCTCAAAGACCCTTTGACCGTGCACTTTAGCGATCACAAGGCAGTGATTGTGGCCGTCAGGTACAACGATAACACAAACAGGTGCTGGTCTTGGTTGGCGACTTCAACGTTGACGTGCGCAAGAAGAGTGGCGAGTGGCTGGTCGAGTACATGCAGACCAGGCACTCTATGCATTGTCTCTCTGCCGGCTTCGACACGTGCCCCACTACCATTCACGGGAGTTGCATTGATCTGGTCTTTACGCGAAACTGTGGCGCGCGTATGCTTCTCAAAGACCCTTTGACCGTGCACTTTAGCGATCACAAGGCAGTGATTGTGGCCGTCAGGTACAACGATAACACAAACAGGTGCTGGTCTTGGTTGGCGACTTCAACGTTGACGTGCGCAAGAAGAGTGGCGAGTGGCTGGTCGAGTACATGCAGACCAGGCACTCTATGCATTGTCTCTCTGCCGGCTTCGACACGTGCCCCACTACCATTCACGGGAGTTGCATTGATCTGGTCTTTACGCGAAACTGTGACGCGCGTATGCTTCTCAAAGACCCTTTGACCGTGCACTTTAGCGATCACAAGGCAGTGATTGTGGCCGTCAGGTACAACAATAACACAAACAGGTGCTGATGAATAAATGATTACGTTCACACTCTCGTCATTAATTACGCCATTACTCGCAACACACTCATCGGTGCACCCAATGCATTCGCATTTCTGCACGATTCCCTTCGGGGAGGTGCGGGGTAATTTTTTTCTACGAAGGCATGTATGCTCCCCTTGAACAGTACTTTTTCGTTGGTGAAACTAAACGACGGGCTACAAGGAGGAGGAGGAAAACGTTAATTTATTGAGCATAAAAGTGGGCAGCGTTCCTAATCCAGGACGCTGCGAGCAAGCGATGCAGGCACGGCATGAGCGATGAGGCGTTGCTGACCTTCGCACAGTGAACCGGCCACCTCGTGCTCCCCCTGTGCAGGGAAGAGGAAAGGAGGGGTTTTTGTCCGTAGACGCATTCCCAGACTAAGTGGTAGGTGGTTGTAGGGACGGAGTGGTCATTGTAGGATTTCAAAAAATGTTACAGTTATTAGCTGTTTCATTCCAAGGAGCGAAAGAAGGAACAAACTTTGTTAAACTGGGTTAGCCGAAGCCGCGGGATTCAAGGAAGGAATCAGGTTCTAATACTGTTCCGCTATGGCGGCCCTACGGCAAATACGCACAGCGTGTCTTCTGTGTGGTAAGTGGGGCGAGTTTACTTGTTGTCAGAGTGAACCCACGCCGAGCAGTTTTGGGTTCCCAGCTGGACAAGGCCCCAGCAATACCGTGCAAGGCGCGGAATATCGGGTGTGGTAATGCGTAAACCCGCAGAGGCGCAGCGGTGTTAGCAGACTTTTTTGCAGAAGGGCTGGGTTGGCGAATATTTGCGGAATCTACAGAAGGAAAGCTGCCCGCAAAGGAACTGCTTCCAGAAAACTAGTGGAACTTACGGAATGGGTCCTTGATTCGCTGGCTACGGGATCGTCCCCACCTGGCCACGATGTTGGTCGCTATGGCAATGCACTAGCGTGCTCGGTTCAGGGCTACCTGCGCTCTGAAACATAGGCGTGCAGAAAGAGGGTTCAAAAGCTCAGAATCTTACCACTCGAAATCAATGTTTCGGTACCAGTATAAAGGCGGTGCATGAATGTGTGCGCGTGTACAGACTAGCAGATCCGAGAACGTATGGGCAACGTATGAAAGTCTTGTTCATGAAAACTTGCTTTTCTGCGTAGACTTATCTACACTGCCACCGTCGGTCGTCTGCCTCGGAAGCAAATGTAACTCGTGTACATGTAGTCACCGTGTTCTTATGTAGGTGTAGAAGCAACGCTGTTACACGTCTATACAGATACGTATACACCCGGCAGCAGAGAATATGAACACCAGAAGGCGGATACTTTCCAAACAGCCACGTGCTCCAACATCGGGTGACTGTGACAAGCTTTTATATCTGAATATATCAGCACACGTGTCTCCGCATGCACGTGAATATAAGCGTGCATATACCATATTGCCGCGAACCATGTACGGGTTTGTTTATTTATTGTTTGTTTTTAATGCCCGGCCGCGCCCGGCTCTGTTATCTGTGTCCCATGCGAAGCGCGTGTTCCATTCTTTGTTTTTATGCAGCACGGGCTATCTCATTCAGATAAGCAGAGTGTTTCGCCCTAACGCCGCTAGCCCAGAATAATCTTCTGTGAACTACAATGTTCTGGATCTGAATCGACGGTTCCAGAAACTCTCGCGCCGAAAGATACAAGCCCTGCACAGAAGACGCCGTGGCATTCGATTCTAAGACGCTTCGCCGACGCAAGTCACTTGTGTTGACCACTGCTTCGCCGCTCTTTGTATTCTTTGGAGTTGTTAGGGGAGGCATAAATGGTGAGTACGCAGCACCTCCACAGATGTCACGAAGACAAGGACGACGCAGTTGTCTTGAAGGAGAAACAAGTTCATTGGAGCGAACGAGGCAGTACGACCGTCCCATCAATGCGCTAGTTGCGGACGCTATCGATGCCGGGGCTCTTAGCTCTGACACACTACTGGATACAATCCGCGCTATCGTCAGGGAAGAACTGCGGAAATTCTTCCCAACAACGCCGCAACCCCCAAGTCACCTCTATGAGGCGACGTCGATTCGGGAAGAAATTCAACTCGCTTTAGGGGACTTCTACGCCTCCCGAAGTATCCACGTGAGCCTCAAGCCTATGACCTATACTCCGCGGCTGTTCGACGACCCCGCCCTGCTCCAACCCGTCTTCAAGAAGTCCCGCCGTACCACCGTCCACTGTCGCCCGCCCGACCCCCTGCACGCCAAAACCAGGCTGCCGAGGAAGACGGACGTATCGGCGAAACCGCCGATAATCGTCCGCTGTGCTACCACTGCAGGAGAGGCCTATCACACCTACCGTCCGCTGCCCGTACAGGAGACTCGGACTGCGTGGTTTCTCCGTCGACGGCCCCACGCTCCCGACCCGGCCAGCTGCCCTACTGAGATCAGACGAATAGCCTGTCCAAACACTGAACCGAGGCCCAGCCCGCTTCAATCAATCGCTGTCCGCCGTACCCATACCAGTCCCCAACCCACCGTAGCAGTGCTGATTTCGCACGTCGAAGGTCCCCAGCCCACGCGGGGGAAAACTAAAAGCAGCAACTTCTGGAGGTAAAGTTGCACGATCGTGGAAAAATGAAACCCTCCAACGACGCAACGACTCACGGAAGACAGTGATTCACGACATGCCAACATTCCCGACGACCAGACCTAACCCTGACGAGACTCCCGAACACGACGACAGCTTACACGGCGCGACGCGTACCAGACACCTGACCGAGACGTCCGCTGACAAGACGACGACAACGACGACTGCACAGTGGCCCGACCGTCAACTCACACAAGCCGAGATGCGACGCCCCGACGAACCCGGAACTCGAGGAAGGCGGCATCCGACGTCCAGAGGTGTCCATCGACGGCTTTGACGTCGTCGCCCTCGTAGACACGGGAGCCGACTACTCAGTAATGAGCGGACCATTTGCGTCTAAGGCTGAAGAAACGTTATGACCAGATGGCACGATCCGCACATACGCACAGCGGGAGGACACCTCGTGACGACCAAGTGGAACGTGCACATCCCGCGTTCACCATAGACGGCACGACGTACCCTGCCGCGTTCGTCATATTGCTCTACTGCTCCGCGAAGTAATTCTCGGAATGGACTTTTTGACGGACAACGGCGCAATAATTGATCTTCAGACCAAGTCGATAACATTTTCCTCCGATGCACTCCATGACGCCGGAACCGAACCCCGACACCGTGCAGCTGTAAGGATCGCCATGATCATGTCACCCTTCCACCCCGCGCAAGTTTGAGATCACCGTCTACTGTGAAGGTGCTGCTCCTGATGTTGACGCTATCGTGGAGAGTGACCAAAAGTTTGCTTCTCGACCGCGGTGTGGTCTGTCGCAAGAAGCATTGCGCGGTTTAAGCAGCGCAAATCCCACGTTTTGGTCACCAGTTTCACTGAGGAGCACCAGCATTTAAAACAAGGGCGCTTAAATTGCCGTTCTTGAAGAAACGCAACAAGCAAGTGACGTGATCGCGGTTGCCGAATTTGAACGCGCACCCGAAGATACCTTCCAGCTTCAGAATTCCCTCGACGTGAATCCGACGTTACCGCACGCAGAACGAAACAAATTATTGGCTTTGCTGCGCCGCTACAGGGAGTGTTTTTCGTCGAACTCAAAACTACGTCACACCTCTAGCGAAGCACCGAATAATAACCGAAGATAGACCCCGACCTACCCGACAGTCACCGTACCGCGTCTCTTCCCACGAGCGGGAAGCCATCCGCCCTCAAGTCGACGACATGCTCACCGACGACATTATACAGACACCGAAAAGCCCCTGCGCCGCGCCGGTTGTACTGGTGAAGAAAAATACGGCACATTAAGGTTTTGCGTTGACTACCGGCGACTAAACATAGTCACCAAAAAGGACGTATACCCCCTGCCACGAATCGACGGCGCCCTCGACCACCTCTGCCATGCGAATTACTTCTCATCGATGGATCTGAAGACCGGCTTCTGGCAAATTGAGGTGGACGAGAGAGACCGAGAGAAGACTGCATTTATAACCCCGGACGGCCTATACGAGTTCAAGGTGATGCCTTTTGGCTGTGCTCGGCGCCAGCAACATTTCAAAGAGTCATGGACACTGTGCTAGCCGGCCTGAAGTGGCACACCTGCCTCATATACCTCGACGACGTTGTGGTATTCGCCCGGACTTTCGACGAACACCTTGCAAGGTTGGAATCTGTACTCGAGGCCATCCGTACGTCGGGGTTAACGCTTAAGCCGCACCATTGTCGCGCACCATTTGTAGGAACGACGTCAGCCGTTTTCTACCCGGCGCCTCCCGTGGGAGCCTGTGTTATTTCTTAAACTGTGGGTTAGCTGTAGTTGTCTACCACGCCTGCTGAGGTAAAGCCTCCGCCGAGTGTTATCTACGTTGTCGCTTGGGGAAACCCACGTCGTACACTTGTTTCGCAACAGTTTTAATCAAACAAAAGTTCGAACCGGTTTCTTTTACCACACGTGTCGTGTAGAGCTTGTGTATTTACAGGAGGCGGAAAATGCGCATTATGCGTAGCGCATCGGTGAACTAATTATGAAATGTAGGAAATAACGGAATACATGTTATGCCTATGGCTGTATTGGCCCACCCGGGCATCACCGTGTACTTCAGCCAATCCTGCATGTGCCATTATTAGCAGCATGTTCTTCAAAGAATGAACGCTTTCTGCCAGCATCGAGAATGTCCGGTCGTCCTTGTATTTCCCGCTGTGAGTAAGCCAAGCATACGAAGTTTGCCGGCGAACACGTGTTTCTCAGTTACCGCGATGGTACAGATGGCGCGGCCATTTAGAAAATTGACGAAACACAAACGCGGGAGTCTCGGTCATGGCATAGGCGCGCTTGCCGGAATAGGGCGTGCAGGTAATTTCTCGCAGCTATTCTATTTTCATCATTTATGGTCTTCGCACTTGCAACGTGACGCTGAGTGCCCTTTTTTGGGACAGGCTCACGCCCGATTCCAATAGTTGATGGAATGAGCGAAAGAGCAATCTGCCCTCTCAACTTTACAATTTATAAACCCAGCGGCGTATTGATCGCGTACTAAGTGTGTTGGCTCTACAGCAGCTTTTGGTTATCTCTTTTAAATCTCTGCACTGATAAACGAAAGTGGTTTGAAACGTAACCTCAAACATGTTCAAGCACACTTACGAAAATTGATACAACACTAATACGACCTATAATATAGTACGCTTGAGGCGTATGGTATCCTCAACAAGCATGCCTAATAGACCTTATGCAAAAACTGGCGCCCTCTTGCGGGAACCGCGTGCGCTTCCGCCATGTTGGGGGATTCCCGGATCTCCGGACATCGCTGTGTACATGATAGCGTGGTGTTAGCGGCGTGCACGTCGGCATTTATCGTTGTCCAAAATACCCAAATACTGCCGTGTAACTTGCTGTGCACAAAGATGATACGAGGACGACCAACGAAATAGCGTACGTATCTTTTTTTTTTCTTAATTTCTGAACGAAAGTATGACTCGAGCCCTGCGTGAAGTCGCCTGCGGGTGTCGACTTCCCTTCGCGCAGTAGTGTTATAGCTTGATCGCCTACATAGTCACGAAAGGAATAATATGTACAGGACTAAAAAGGTCACAAAGTGAGCTATTTCTAGCCCTGCATTTGCAACGGAGCACTCCTCCCTGCTGGTAGTTAAGGCGCACTGCATCTGTCAGCTTGTACTTTATCGGGCGAGAGTTTTGAGTCGGCCGTTCGCGCTTTGCGGCGCGCCCGCATTTTATTTTTATTCTGGACGTTCGGTAGACTTTTATGGATGTGCTACGCGTTCTTTTGTTTGCCAAATGTTACAGAAAATAAGGGATCCGCGAGAGTTGCAACCTTCACGTAGCGCCATGAGTAGCGCAAGTAACGTACGTAGTAATTCCGTGTATCGGTCATTTACCGCTCGTCGCCTGCTGTTCGACCGTAGCCTATTTTCCCAAGATCAAATTTTTCGACCGGAATTTTCTAAGCGGTAGTGTGCACCCAGTTTTGTTGTCCACGGCGTGAGAAACGGACGCGCAGCGGTCGCCGCGAGGCACGCGCTCACGAGCGCTCGGCATTTTCTCGCTCTTTAAGGTTTTAACAGTTCTTTTTTTTTGTTGTTAAAGCCTTTGCGTGTGCTGGGTACGCTTGGCGGTCGCCACGAGGCACGCGCTTACCAGCACTCGGCAATTTATTGGTAATTTAGTTATTCATTGGCAATTTATTGGTAATTTGTTGGCAATGTTCAACGCGTTACACGCCACACACGTTACGCACTACACATTACGGGCAGCTACAACAGCTCAGAGTTTTTTTTTTCTTTTGCATGTTTCAGAGGATTCTTAGCGTATAGATATCACGAGTGCCCCCCCCCCCCCCCTTCTCTCTTCATTTCAACCTCAGGACAACCCGCAAGTTTCGAAGCGTTTTAGGAATGACCTCCTGAGAAACCCGCAGGATGCGAACCAAGACGAATGTACTTTCTATGTTCGCGTTCTCCAAGCAAACATAAAAAATAAAAAAATAAACGCGACAGCCTCCAACAGCTTCCCTGCCGGTGCCTCCCTGACTGCTTTTTCGGTGCATAATGCGTATTTACGAAGTCGCCCGCAAATGTGGGCACAAGAGAAAGGTCCACAGATCACTCGTCGCTCATTTTGCTGCGCTTAAATCTGAATTTAAAAGGATCGCCAAGCCGAGAAAGCCCCTCACACGCTCCGTGCCAAGCAATGCCGTGACCGCCATCCCCCAACATGGCGTCGCGCGCTCGTTTCGTTTTTCTTCCGGTAGATGGCGGCACTTTTGCATAAGGTCTATAACGGATTTAGAAACACTGCAAAACCATGCTGCATGCTTCATATATTCTGACTATTCACGGGACATCGGTGTAACCCTGATCCCATCGTCTTTGTGTATCTTTGTTAACACTATTTCGCAAACTTCTGTATCATGTTTCTCTTCATAACGATTTTATGGATGAACCTTTAGCCGTATTTCCATGTAATCATCATCCGCACATTTTCAAACACATCACGTGTCGTTCCCTCGGATTTGCCATATCATTCATGCCTCGAACAGCGACAGAATGAAATAATCTGCCATCGCGCATTGTCATCCAAACAAATGTCTCAAAATTTGCAGGTTACCTAAAACATGAATTCAGACGTAATACCATATCACTGCATCACTTATGATTTTACCTTTTCATTTTCTTGTGATGGTTTAATTTTTTATTTCAAGGCGCTAATGAACATCCTTGTGACGTTCTTTCATTTCGACAATCTGTTTCGATAACTATTTCTTTTGTGTGTGTATCTTCCCTTGTAGTGCTTTTTTATGGGATCCACTGTCTCTTCTTGTAACCGTTTTTGTTTTTGTAGTGTTTTATTTACAGTGATGCACGGTACTGCGTTTTGCCTTTGTGATGTACACCCTATGTAATACCCTCCCCCGGAGGACCTTTAGGATTGTTGTGAACTTAAACCAGGGGTCTCAAACAAGCGGCCCGCGGGCCGCATGCGGCCAGCGGACCCTTTTATTGCGGCCCGCGGCCCTCTGATGAGTGACTTGGTTCATTTAATTTTGTTTTTTTAAGCAAATGCGTGACTGCGCGCCCTGCTTGTGTAGCCAAAGAGCAGATGGCCAGAGACTGCTCGAAAACACGTGGATATCGTCTTTCACGGCTTTGTGTTACCAGAGTGGACACCCGTCTTTTCCGGAGGCCCCTCAATTCGGGCGCCGTTAAGGCACATTCCCACTGGCGATTTGCCTCGTCGCGCGACGGCGCGCGTAGCGCGGTTGAGGCCATGAGGCGGCGTTCGCACTTGCGAAGAGCATTGATGCGACTGCGTTCAGCGCAGCTGCTTCCCGATTTGTACAACCTCGTTGGTGTGTCAACCATTCGCAGTCAAAGAAAATGATGTTACGCGACAAAAGGAGGTAGAACTCAAACTAAAAAAATTCCCCCGCACCTCCCCGAAGGGAATCGTGCAGAAACGCGAATGCATTGGGTGCACCGATGCGTGTGTTGCGAGTAATGGCGTAATTAATTACGAGAGTGTGAACGTAATCATTTATTCATCAGCACCTGTTTGTGTTATTGAGGTACCTGACGGCCACAATCACTGCCTTGTGATCGCTAAAGTGCACGGTCAAAGGGTCTTTGAGAAGCATACGCGCGTCACAGTTTCGCGTAAAGACCAGATCAATGCAACTCCCGTGAATGATAGTGGGGCACGTGTCGAAGCCGGCAGAGAGACAATGCATAGAGTGCCTGGTCTGCATGTACTCGACCAGCCACTCGCCACTCTTCTTGCGCACGTCAACGTTGAAGTCGCCAACCAAGACTATGGGGTCAGAGGGTTTGGAGCGCACGCGCACACTTCCATAGCCGCGTCCAGCTCCGCGGCAACGGCGTCTCGAGCGAGGTTGGGCGCGAGGTACACGGTCACTACAAAGACTCCGTCTCCGGTGTAGGCAAGGGTGTACAAGTCCTTGTACGGAGACGTGTCTCGAACGGGAGACGTGGCAACGGCGTGCGATATCAAGTTCCCATACACGTTAGACACGAGACTAACACCGCAGTACTCGCCGTCCTTGCCGCTTCGAGCAAACTAGTACAGCTCGCTTCAAGCGCATGCGTTCGGCATTGAGCGCGGAGAGATAACACCTGCGGGCGCACGCCGACGGAGCACGACAACCCCCGACTAAGAAATGCATTCGCATTTACGACGACGACGACGACGAAGGCAGAACTACGAGGCCCGCGCTCACGTGCCCTCGCGCTGGAGGAATGCAGGCGCACGCCGCTCGATGGACGCAAGACAACCCCCGACTAATAAATGCATTCGCATTTAAAACACATGCTACTAACCTGGAACAATGCCGAAAGCGTTTGTGGGTGGCCGGAGGAGCAGAAAATAACAAACTCAAGAAGGCTCTTTTCAACATATTATTACACGAAGAAATGCACACGCTTGCTTTCACGCCACAACACCCGCATCACGGCCCAGAAATTTCGCTTCTTTTCTTCTTTTCAAAGGGCGCAAAGTTCTGACGCCTCCGAACTCTACGCGTGTTTACCAGTCGCCGATAGAAGCACGAAGAGGCTGCAAGTCAACCTACCGTCTCGCTGTCCACCTCGCTATATACGATGATTGCTTGCTTTTACAATTATTACACGCTTGTCCACACTAATGAGTTCCACGCTATTCGTTGATTAGTGCACGCGTACGCTGAAGCCAATGACCAAAGAACCGAAGCGCACGGGAATTTGGTTGCCGGCCTGACCCGGCGGGTGCAGCGATAGCGAGCCAAGCGCTCGCCGAGCGGGCCCAGCCAGCCCAGCGGCGGTGGGGCGGTGGCTCGCCCTCGCCCGCAGGCAGCCGTTTGCATTACCGGATATAAAGAAACGTTTCGTTTCCGGCTACGTCAGCCTACTCCGCGTCCATGATTGGCTATCCGGTTTTGCGGGGCCGTCGCGCGACGAGGGAATTCGGACCGAGAGCGATCTGCTCCGCCGTCGCAAAGCGACGAAAAGCGACGGCCGGCTCATCGCTTTGCGACGTCGCGTTTCGTCGCGCGGCGCGGCGCGGCGAATCGCCAGTGGGAATGTGCCTTTAAGTCGGGTGCACAATGGTCGCAAGCAACTGCGACCTGTGAATCGAGCATTCCACAGTGCGCACAGGGCTGGGCGAGCACAGGCCGCAGAGAAACTCCCCGCGGCGTTTTATGACCCCGCGAACGGGGCTGCACGCCGCTAATGCGAAGGCGGCGCCTTGACCGGAGTTTTCCAGGCTTCCGAGAAAGTGCAAAGGTCTCCTGGCGTTGTGTGGTGTTTGCGGAAGTGTGGTTTTCTGTTCGTCTTCGTGTCCAACACTTTTATTTGCTACAGATGTGGCGAAAAGGGCGCAGCCACACGTCGGATTCTGCGTTCGGGCTCCAAAATGCGTCCCTGTGAGTTTAGGGCCGGGTCGCAGCCGTTATTTATGGCCTGGGAGAGAGTGACATCACGCTGCTGAGGAAAAGACTGCACATTGCACGTCGAAACTGTGTACTCCCAGACATCAAACGCCCCATATCGAGACACAAAATTACGCGCCTATCCTCCGACTCGCAACCTGTTGACAGCACTGTGAAAGGTAGCGGCGCCCCAAGTCAATCATGATAGAGAGCACTACATAATTGTGCTCCTACGCGCCTGTCGCCTCCGTAAATGTGACAGGTGTATTTTTGACCTGTTGTTTTTTGGAAGATCTGCAGACGACGAAGGTTTCTGCTGTGGGAGTCTAACGGGCCACTATGTCGTTGCCCAAGCAGTCTGCAAAATGCAAAGTGGAAGACGAGAAGAGGTGGTCTCAGGAGCGATGGGAACTCCCTAATTTCTGCACGGAATCAAGAGACAAGGTGTTGTGCTTAGTCTGCCACCAGACTGTGGCTGTGCCGAAGGAGTACAATGTTCGACGCCACTTCATGTCTTGCCATCACGAGAAGTATGGTGCTCTTACTGGCAACGTTCGCGAGCACTCCGCTACTCAACTGAAGGCGGCGTTGGGAAAGCAGCAAAATCTGTTCAAAAAGGCGGCCAAAGAAAAGCAAGCGACGAAACGGTAAGGGCAAGCTTCGTCATTTCTGAGCTTATCGCCAAATCATCCAAACCCTTCAGTGAAGGTGTGTTCGTGAAGCAGTGCCTGCTCGGAGTCGCTGATGCTACCTGTCCCAGCATGAAAAAGACATTCCAGAAAATAGGCCTCTTTCCAAGCACAGTCGCCCAGAGAATAAACGAGAACAGTGGAGACATTGAAAAAGGATTAATCAACCGATGCCACGAGTTTGAAGCATTCTCTATTGCACTTGATGAAAGCACTGACATATCAGACAACCCACAATGTGGTATTTTTGTAAGGGGTGTCGACAAAAACCTAAACGTCACATGAGGAGCTCCTGGACTTAATACCCAATGAAAGGCACGACAACAGGGGCGGATATTCTTTCTGTTCTTGAAAGAGTGGTCGAACACGCTGGATTACCGTGGGAAAAGTTGGTTTGTTTGGCTACAGACGGTGCGCCTTCAATGGTGGGATGCAAGAGCGGGCTTGTTGGTCGATTGCGGACGAAACTCTCTGCACTCGGAATCACCAATCAATTTGCCGCGGTTCACTGTATTTTGCACCAAGAAGCGCTGTGCGGCAAATCTCTGCAAATGAAGAGCGTCATGGAAATGGTGCTCAGCGCAGTTCTGAACTTCATCCGTTCAAGAGCTCTTAACCACCGCCAATTTGTATCTCTTTCAGAAGCGCTTGGCAGCGAATATGGTGAAATTTTGTACCATACAGAGGTGCGATGGCTGAGTCGTGGAAGAGTGCTGAAACGATTTTTTGATCCTACGAGACCAAATTGACGCCTTCATGAAGAGCAAGAACAGGACCATTGTTGAGCTTTCAGACGAAACGTGGCTTCTCTCCCTTGCGTTCCTCACTGATATCACTGATCATTTGAACTGCCTCAACGTTAAACTTCAGGGAGAAAACAAACTGATCGCAAAAATACATGACTACTTTCAGGCCTTTCAATTCAAATTGCAGCTTTGGGAAAGACAGGCGAGAATTCAGAAGTTTGATCATTTTCTAACCCTGAAGTCGCTGGAGAACGTGGGTAAACAATCCTGTGATTACTTCGCTGACCTCCTCCATGCTTTACAAAGAGAATTCCAGGGACGCTTCCAAGACATCACCAGCCTCGCTGATAAATTCTGAATTTTTTAGTTGCCGTTTTCGGTGCCGGTGGATGACGCCGCGCCCGAGCTACAGATGGGGCGCGCTCAGATGAGTAGCGGGGCGCGCCCGCGCCCCGCTACTCATCTGAGTTTGAGAACCCTGACTTAAACAAAAGGTAGTATATAAATAAATTATTTGCGTATAAAAAAACATATAAGTAAATAAATCAGCATTTCGAACCGAAAAAATACCGGTTCGGTTACGGTTCGGGTTCGAGTGAATTCATTTTGTTCCGCTTCAGTTCTGGTTCGATTGTATTGCAATCCGAACCGGTTCGCGAGCCGGTTCACTAATTTAATTATTAGCGGGGTGCTAGAAAATGTTTTATAGCTTAAATCGGCCTTATAAACTAAATACAATACTCGATGGATTCAAAATACTGCTTTTTCTTCTAAGAGGTTCGGAATTTTAACGACAACAGTGAATAATTACGTCATATATTGCGGCAAACACATGAAGCAGTCACGATTTTTGGCTAGTTGGCCGCCCAGTTCTTATATTGTCAATTCTAGAGTCCCTAGCTGTCTTTTGCCTCCGTAGAAGACTGTACGACTGGATTCAAAGTAAGTCAAGTTTTAATGTGCACGCCAGAAGACCCTACTTGCCATCACAGAATACAGAAAGAAGTGCCTCAAGGAGACTTCTTAAGTCCACATAAATCGTGTTCTCCTCCCGGCGTCAGGGCTACACTTTATGCGGATGTATCTGCATTTGGTGTGCGGCAAAGCCGCGTCGTACAACGGAGCAGTGACTAGAGAGTGTTTTAAGAAATGTGTCTTCGTACCATGCGTCCAAGGTTCTCGGCCTTTCATTACGAAAACGCGTCACCATGGCGTTTACACGCAAGCGGATGACCCAATACCCTCTAATATTTGGCGGTCGTTGTCTGCAATACGTAAGAACCCGAAAATACCTTGGGATCATCGGGGATCGAAACCTATCCTGGGCAACCGAAGTCAAGAGATTACGCACTTGTATCTCAGCGGTGCACAAATGATAGGGTACCTTGCCGAAGTCGATGTGGCAGCGACGTTGGATCCATGGTGCTACTCGGCAAAGCTCTGCAAAGTTTGTTGTGCTACAGCCTGCCTGTTCTGCAACGACTGTCGCCGACATGTAAAAAGCAGCTCAATTCGGTCAGGAATAACTGTCTGCGTACCTGTCTCGGCCTTCCTAAGGGCTCATCATGTGTTGGCACTGTCGCAGAGGCTGGGTATTTGCCTTTAGATATTCTTAGATTGCAGGAAACATTTCCAATATACATCAGGCATACGCTGCACGCAAAATCCAAATTCTTAGAAGGTATTGTACAATGCAACAAGAATTTGACCTTCGCAGAAACTATAAATACTATAAACACCTCTGTACCTACCCAATGACGACAAGTCATGCCATCTGATTTCCCGGCTTGGACACTATCACTCCTATGCATAAGATGTAACATACCTGGACTCACCTCAAAAAACGTTATGCCTCTAATTTGCCTCCTCCAAATAACACTTGTACATATAAGTAGTCAATACTCTCACATAACCCACATTTTACTGATGGTTCGTCAACGCCTGACTGCAGTTCTTCTGGACTCTTCATTTCATCAACAGCAGAAGCACTGTCATACCGTCTTCAGTACCCAGCGTCATCCACATCTTCTGAGGTTCATGCCATTAAAGAAGCACTTCGCTACATCCTCCCCCGTCAGCCCGCCCAGTGGTTTATCTTCAACGATTCGAATACAGCGCTACGAACTCTTCGGCATGGCAGCTGCTTCAGCATTCACGAACATATAACCCGTAATATCTCCTACCTAAATCACCTTCTGCGTAGCCGGGCACCGCGTGATACCGCAGTCGATCCCTGCACACTGCGGCACCATAGGCAACAAAAAAGCACATGAGGCTGCCAAGAGAGAAATACGACTATGAAACGTGAGAAACATTTTTTTCACGAAGCAAGGTGCCTCGAGACGAGCACAGGAGCTGGCTTTAAGGGAAAGCAGCAGCTTCTGCTCTCTCCCGGAAAACCAGCACCCATTCCTGCATCATGTCGATCCACCTTTGGCACTGAGGTTACCGCAGCGACTTCCACGTCGGCTAGAGGCTTTGCTCCATCGATTACGTCACAGCGTAGCGCTCACAAATACATAGCGGTATCACCTTCGCCTAACCTATAACCCGTATTGCGACAACTGCGGTTCACCCGAAACCATCGAGCATATTTTACTGGACTGCCCTACGTACGGTCAAGAAAAAATTACACCATCATCTCGTAGGGAAACCTGATGAGGATGCGAAGCATCGTGGCGGTTCCGTGTGGTTCCATTGTGTTGCCGTTATGTTGAGTGATCTGGTTTTTACTAGCCCCAGAGAGACTTCCGCGTCCGGGTCCACACCGGTGGCAAGGGCACTCAAGTGCTGTTGTGTTACGGTGAGTAGGCGGTGGTTCTCGAGGCGCCAAAACTCGTCCATCATGTTCTTGTCGATGTTGTTTCTGTGGTAGAATCGGTAGTCTCCGTCAGCTTTGGTGAGGTAAAGGTTGTTGACATTGGTGCACCGGCTGAGAGCAGTGTACACGCCCTCCTCTTCGCAGATTTGTCTTCACGTTCTTCTTCTTCTTCGGTGGTTCCCCTACGGGAAGATGACGACGGTGGTTGAACGCGAACCTATCTCGTGATGGATGCTTTGGTTGGCCAATCCGTAGGGGCATCCTGCAACAATCAGCATCAGAGGCGCTGCGGACGGGGCTGGTTGAGCTGCAAGGCACGTGGCGCTTCCCGCCACAGCTTTCCCACGGGAAATTCAGCATCCCCCTCAGAAGTTTTCAGTTCGTCGTTTCCGTTGACGTTCAGCTTCGCCTGCCTTCGTTGTATCAGTAGCTTCTTGACGTAGTTTGAATGAGTCAATGACATAAGGCGCGTTCGTAGCACTTGCTCCTGTCCCGGATTTGTAGCGTAGCAGCTAAACAAACCTAGGAGCTACGCTACTGGCTTGTGGAAATGCCGCATGACTGATCGGCATGCTGAACCCCCTAGGCCGACGAAGGTCATTTTTCGGGAACAGGCGGCGTTGGTACGGAGCGTTTACGTTGCGCAGAGTGATCCACCAGAGTGGCTGCATCTTTTGGATGCGTGCGTTTGCTTGCGTGAGTTTTGAATTGGTGCCGACCTTTGTTAGACTGACGCGCTTACCCTTTGCTGTCTGTTAGTGTTTATATTGTGTGTCAATTGTCTTGGCTGACTTCTCTCTAAAATTTCCATGTATTAAAGAAAACAAAAGGATTTGTAGCGTAGTGGGAAGAGCACCGCGTACCTCCCGTTGCGGCCAGAGAGTCGTGGAATCGAAACCGGGCGCCACTAACTATTTCTTTTTTATAGTGTAGTATCGCGGAGCTGTGGGTGTAAGGAGGAGAGTTGCGCATGCGCAGTGAGCGTGTGGACGGCGCCGCCATCAATGACGGAGGACCAGGCGAGCCTAAGAAATGCTCCGCATTTAAAAAACAACCTCGCACAGAATATCGAGTGCCTCAATCACAGTTCCCCAACTTTAAAAATCTCGTCTGGGATTGTGGCCATCTTCCTCGTCTCAGCGTAAATTGCTAACCGCATAATTTAAACACCTCAATGACATTGGTGTCACTGAAATGATTAGGACCAGAACATCCTTGCACTGTGCAACCATATATAGACTTTTCACGTGTCGCACTGACGGTCCCCAACACACATGCGACCTCCCTTTTTTACTTTTCTTCTTCCTTGTCTACCTACCGCCTTACTTCATATTGCAACCCTTCCCCGCAGAGAAGCATGTAGGCGTTAACATGTAGACAGACTTCCCTGCTTTCCTGTAATAAAATACTTTCTCTCGCTCTCTCTCCCTCCCAGTTTAAAGCAGGCACCAATATTTATGACTGTCTGCCGCTTCTTTTTTTCGTTAAAGTCGCCAATCAGAATCCCCACAGTGGAATCGCCCATTACCCTCACGGTTAAATACCTTGAGATAGGCCTTTCGTACCGGTGAGTCACGGCCGTAGGTAAGGCGAGGACCTGTGTAAATACCAGCCGTTTACTTTTCTTCATCAGTTGTAGCCCAAGAAAAAAAATTACCAGTGGCTTAGCTCGGCTATGCCAGGGTACACGTAGCGGGATCTACGGTTCCGCTGGTTATTTTTAGGTTTCCTGGTTGTCTAGGATTAGCTTATTTTGCTTACTGCTGCTAAAACGATTTCCAATGCAATCCAATCCAATTCAATCCAATCCAGTCCCGTCCAGTTCAATCCACTACACTCCAATCCAATCCAGACCAGTCCAGTCTGGTCCAGCCAAGTCCTGTCACTGCTCCCCGCGCATGCGCTGCACGGCTCTCCAGGAGCCACGCGAAACGGCTATCAAGCGGCTCCTGCGCAGCGTCAAACTTAGCTACTGTGCAACGGAGGCGCACAGCTAGGCACGCGCCGGCGCCAGTGCGTCTGCCGTGGTTATTACGTCACTCCTCTGGAATGCGCAGACCCGCGAATGTGCAGACCCAATTCTCTACCCACCCGTACTCCTATTGTATTGGAGTTCAATCCAACACAACTCAATTTATACCAATCCAATCCAATCGAAGCCAATGCAACCCAATCGAGTCCTAGCCAAGCCAATCTAATCTGATCCGATCCGATCCAAACCAATTTATTGCTCATCCCGCTTGCGCAGAACGGCCCTGAACGGCCCACGCGAAACTGATCAAACAACGGCCAGTGTAGCTTACGCTACAATAATATTCCAGCAGCCACACAAACACTACCCATTAATTGGATTGTTGGGCCACTTAAGATAATTTTTTAGCAGTCACTTTCTCGTTGGTTTGAGCCAAACTCGTTAAAACTGAGCTTTACTCAACGTCCAGTAACTAATTGTTTCTCTGGTCACTGGGATGCATTTTTAGGTAGCTATTGCGAATGTTTGTGGTCCGACAGACTACACTTTCCTCCCCCTCTCCCTGCACTCTCCCAGGAGGTAGAATGGCTACCCCGCCGACTACAAATACCTTTACGAACCGAGTTCGCCTACATCGTATGTTTCCAAGTCAATACTCTGCTGAATGCGAATTAAGTTCACAGCCATGACCCCTACCTCTTATTATAATGCTGCCTGAACACAATCTCAGACTTACTTCCTCCTCTCCCATCCCCCTCATCCCACCCCTGGGTTGTGGGACCATCTGGGGAGTCCAGCGGGCATCTGGACGTCTGGCGACTCCTGGCACCCAGAGCGAAGGCCTTCTGCTCACCCCATGGATTCCCAGACCACGGAAGCATTCCCACTGCAGCGTCTAAAATAAAAGTATCTCTCTCGGTCCCTCTCTCTCTCTCTCTATCTACCTATCCCTCTATCAACATAAATAGCCTCTGTTGCGCCTGACTACCGTGCTCTTCCCCTCCATACGTAGCTGATTCTTATGAAAGATGATGCGATAACTAACTGAAAGGGTGATTGCGCGCGTAAAGCAAGAAATGTAACTCTTTTTTGAAGACTGTAATTTGTTAGCAGCACTACTCCCCCTCCGGAACCAGTAACAGTAGCATCATAGCTGCGAGTTAGAATAGCTAGTTGGTCAGTGAAGGGTATCTCTGGTAAAAAAATCAGCCCTGAAAGAGACAAAACAGCACAACAAACACAAAATGTGGGCTCCGCGCAAATAGGATAGTATGGAGCCGCTCTGCCTTACGCCATGTGTCATCTAGTTTTTTGGTGCGGCTTCTTACCCATAACAAAATAACGTTGGTCCTCCAAGTTCGTGGGAAAGCTTTTAGCACAATGAAAAAGTGATCGCCATAATCTAACAGTTTTGTCTCGTATATTTATAATCATTATTTTGATATGTAAAAACGAGAAATTGTTCCCTCAGTGTCGCGACTACAACGCCTCCGGTAAAGAAAAAGAACTGTATTTACATGAGGTCACACACAGAATATGCCCGATTGCCGTCATTGTTTCTCGTCGTCCTCTTGTACTACTATCTCCTATCACTTCTTTGTCTTCGGGAAAAAAAGTTCCAACAACCTCCCCCCACGGCGGAAAAAAAACGGTAATCCGTAGGAGATAGTCCTAGCACTCATCCTTGCGTCTGTACTGCCACCACCGCTGCGGTTTTCTGTGTGGTCCGCTTCCAATCATTCCGAGCAAATGGTAGCCTCGCTGACTGCTCTTGCGCCTGTATTTCCAGGTATGCCGAACAGCAGGAAAAGACTTCATTCGGTTGTCGTTGCCCTTCTCCTTTATTCGACAGTGGAAGCTGTTATGGTTGTGGCAATGACCCCGATCACTGCCATGCAAGCCATGAGCGACGAGAATCGTTTGTTCCACGTTCGTGTATCGGGGCAGAAAGAGCTTAAAGGCAAATCTTGCGATGGCATCATTGCCTTTTCGCATTTGATTAACACACGCTCTGCTTGGCAAGGCTTCCTTCGATGCGCCCACTTTAGGTCCCCTGGACGCCACAACTGCGTTGGGCACACGTGGTTAGCTGCAATGGCTCGAGTTCTGGCTGGGGTGTCTCTCGTTGACAAATTCTGTTCTCTGTTGGATTGTCCATCCAGGCAAAGCACAGCGTCAAGATATGCACCTTACTCTGCAGGCATACCTTCAGCTCCCAGTTCAGGTTGAGCGGTAGCTGTTGGTATTTTTCTATGCATCTCGGTGTTGTCGTCAGAGTCCTCTATACCGGTGGATACATTCATTCAGTGGGTTGACGCTTGAAGAAGTGTGTTGACCCTTGATGCGTCATTAGGGCAACTGAAGTTGCATGATTTGGTGCGGGCGAGAAACTGTGACGCTACTTTGCCTTATCTGAGACAAGCACTCCAACGCTCGCTTCGTGGGCACTGCATTGCTTGCTTTAAAATCGATTGCCATGTGACGATGATATCACGAAACTCAAAAGTGCCCATAAACTCTTGCTCGCCGTAGTTTCCAGTCAGAAAGGGTTCGACGTCACGGTCGGTGTTCC
The DNA here is from genome assembly GCA_013339765.2 of Haemaphysalis longicornis. Classification (NCBI taxonomy): domain Eukaryota; kingdom Metazoa; phylum Arthropoda; class Arachnida; order Ixodida; family Ixodidae; genus Haemaphysalis; species Haemaphysalis longicornis. The sequence continues at coordinate 209,380,431 of CM023450.1, read as the reverse complement.
GTAGTTGTCCGGATTCGTAGTCTAGTCGGTCGGTAATGGCGTAAATTTCTTCATCCGTTGTGTCCGCGTTCAAAATAGCAGCCTTCGCTGCGGAGGTCAACTTCGTTATAGCATAGCTTTGAACACTTCCATTGCGCTACATTTGATCTGCAGTAGGCTCCGTTCGTGGCTCGGTCATGATGAAGTCGCTATCAGTTCCTTTCAGGCATTGGTCGCAACCGTTGCGTACATAACGTCATTCGTTCATTTCGCGGGATTTCGGCACCACTATGTCTCGACTACATCGCCTTCGGTAAGAAAAAGGAACTGTATTTGCATTAGAATACACAAAGAACACGTTCTATAGCTGCCATCGTTCCTCTTCGTCCTCTTCTACTAACATTTGCGATCACTTCTTTGTCATCGCGGGAAAAAGTTCCCACACTCAGCGCGTCCTGAAAAACTATTATCACAGGCATCACGGAGCTCGCTGCCTTCGTAATTACACATTTTGATATGTTGAATTAAAAGCTCGATAGAGGAAGAGTTCTCTAGAGCAAAGTCTGCGATTTTGTGTTTAGTTTATCCGCTGGCTGAAGCCAGCAAAAGGAGGTTAAATTTTTGGTGCAGGAACTCGGTAAGGAATAGTTTAAAACCAGGCCGTGGTTTTAAAACCGCGCCTTCTCTTTTCTTGTTTTCCCGCGGAAAAAACACTTGTGAGAAAGACTGCCGCAAATGATGCCCCGAAGCTATTATTATGCTGATTCAAACCGTATTTTGCGGGCTGGAAGAGCTATTTACATGCCCTGGATGTCAAAATCTAATCTTTTTTTTCCCATGGAGACCTGAAAAACGACCCCCGCATGGGGATATTAAACCAGCATCGTCGTGGTCGGCAGCCTACGGCCCAACCACCGAGAAGCTTCACACTGTGAAGTATTTAAAATTTCCAGGTGTGCAACCTATTTAAAGCAACTTTTGAAATACAAGAATTGCGCCCGTTTCTAGTGTGGGCCTTCGCCGTTGCGCAGTGCACCAATCTTGCAGCCCGATTGTCTTTACACAGTCGCAGCGAGGAAAGGGAAAGGTCAATATTTCATATCGGCGGCAGGCTGCCGATAGTAGGTAACGTTCTTTGCTCAGTCGTCCTCTCTGCTCCCGCATTACAACATTGGAGGCATGCCTTTCCTCTTGCAACGACAGAGAGAGCGTTGATAGTGTTGTGACTGGTCTTAATGGGAAACTGCTTCAGAAGTTAGCAAGTTGATGGTACGTGAAACAAAAAATCTCCCAGTGGCGTTGAAATGGCCTCATCATGTACGGGTCTTCCAACCGTTTCGCCGAGAACCGGTAACCGTTATTTCCTTTACGGTTCAGTTCCGGTTCAGGATCAGCGGGCTTACAAAATAGAGTTTTAATACGGGCCAGCCCTCGCCATGCCCGTATATTTGTCTTGGTGGGGAGCTCTTCCTCGCCCCTCCCGTGCGTGCCGGAAAAGCAGGGGTCCTGGTCGACACGATGACTACGTAAAAAAACGGATCACACGGAGTGCCAAAACTCTCTAATAACGGTTCGGGTTCTCATTCAGTTCCGGCAAAATAGCGGTTCAGTTCCGGTTTCGGTTCGGTTCCTGTTCGACACACTGAAGTTAGTTAATTAATTAATTATTGGTTGAATAATATAGAGTTAATATTTAATTGTTAGGGATGGATAATCTACGTAGGTGTCAAACTACGTCTCCCGCTATCTTCGCCGCTTTTGGAGCTATCGACTTAGAATTTTAGAGGATATGAGTAATAGATGTCTTCTGAGCACGTGCAAAATTTCATACTTAAGATTGTTGTAGTTTTGAAAAAAAAATTTGTTTTGATAGATTTTTTTATACGGTTTAACGAACATTTTAAGAAATGTTTTTACAGCCTCAGGGATGATTCATTTTCTATGTGTGTTAAATGCCTCTGGCTTTCTTTTGAATCAGATACAATGCTTGCCATAACCACTGATTTTAAATATACTATACATATATATACCTAGCACAAACACGACCTTATTAATCTTGAGGAGAAGAAAGTGTTAATAGAAAAAATTTGTGAGAACATGCTCATTCTGGTTCAGAATGTGTATACCGAATTGATAAAGAACTCACAAAAAAAGGGTTTCGAAAACTCAAAATGTCGAAGAGAAAATGTTTCTTTTCCCTGCGAAAATGGTGTTCTGAGAAATCGTACTTCAAACTTTTCGTTTCATTTTTTTCGAATCTTTGTTTCTTTCTCAGATTCTGCGAAAAACTGGGCAATGCTACTAGCACAGTGAACTTCAGGATTAAATTATCACTCTAATATGCTAGAAAAGAAACCAATTGCATGCGCGCCAACAGAATAATAGGCGACTGTCCTGCCGTAAACAAACATTTCGCAATGCATCCGAAACGAATGGCGCAACCCAACGCTGCGCTATTGCGGCTCACAGTTAACTACCCAAAAATTCAACTACCTACGCGCTATATTTGTAAGTAATTATAAAAATAAACCTTATCACACGTTTTCCAAAAGAAAAATAACAATGTAAATATTACTGAGCACCACTCAAAGCTTGCAGTGAGTTGGCGGGGCCATTTGTGGCGCGTTTGGCGCTATTTTTAAATGACTTCTGGAACGCATCCGTGGATGTCACTTTATGGGGACGTTCTCGAAGAGTATTAGAATATTTTGGCACCATAATAAAAGCATCCAATTTTTGTCGGTTTGCCATCCATCCCCTATTAAATAAATAAAAATTGAATAAATAAATTCTGTTGATTTTTTTTGTGAAACGACATGGCGGCCTCTTCGCTCGTAGCTACAGATTTCCCTCGTGAAGCCTAAAGCCTCTAACACAGCCTTGAGCAATAATCTCCAGACGGCCCATTTCTTCAACATCATGGACCCACACGGAGAAAATCACCTGAGAAATCTGACTCATAAGACGAGCAGTCTACTAACGTTTCCGCAACAAACCCAAATCTTCACGGTTTATTCCTCATTGTCATTTATTGCAGTCAGCTTGAAAAAACGAGCATCTTTCAAAACAGGCTACAGCCATACAAGCTTTCTTGTTCAGATTTCTGCCTCAACCAGCTCCTTAGTTGTTTCCTTGTGCCCATGTTGGTGGGGCGCCCACCTGAAACAGAATGACAAAATGCACGTTCAGTTATTAACATGGTTATTGAACGGAATACAGAAATTAAACACAATAATATTCTTACTGTTATCAGGCGCGTTACCAACAAAGTTTTCAGTTGAAAAATTTGACCAAGCACATCTTTAGCTTTTTACCACTCTACGAGTGTTGTTAAGGGCGGCGACACCTTCTGCCCGACAAAGGACAACGCACCCCTCGCGCAACTTATAACAATACCTGACAGTCCGAAAATGTTTCCAAAGCCATTAACTTTTTAATTATTAATGGGCTGACTAAAGATGAACAGGATCTGATATTGGTTAATATAAATATTGGTTGCCTCTGAAAACATAAGGAAGAATTTGCAAGTCTTCTCCCACCTGCAGTTGTTTGTGGTGATATCCTAATAATCACCAAAATGCACATTACCAACACCAGAAGGCTTTTTGACGTCACAAGGCCACAGTTACTTGTTCTGGCGTGGTCATTTTGCCGAGGAGGCAGTAGTACACTTTTTGTTTATAGTCGCTTCTTAGCTGTGTCTTCAAGGGCAGCTTTCTGGCATGCAATATCCAGCCAGTAGAGTTGCTCACGGGAATTCTTCGATGGGGCTGTTCGCAGTTAATCGATCGCGTTCACATGCAACCACTGATATTTTGAATGAAATGGCGGTCATGCCTAAAGTGTTTGGTGCAGGGAAATCGGCTAAGCCTAACAGGTGAATTCAGTATATAATAATACGTCTAGTACAGCAAAGCGGGCTCGATTATTTGGGAGTTTCGTGTTCCAGCCGACTTCGTTGTAAATTCTGAACCTAGTGGCCCGTAATTGTTAAAGGACGTCCACTTGATACCGACAGACGCCAAGCGCATTAGTTGGAGTCCAAACAGGAGAGGCTGTTACAAGAGAGGCTGTAAACACCTTGGAGAGCCCTTCCTCCTGCAGTCAACGGGACCATGTTGAAACATTTGTTCGAGACCTCTGGACCATATGGATCATGATGAAACCTGTGGACCATGTTGAAATTTTTGATTGTGTGAGAAAGTGGTGCAATAATAGCATTCACATCATATAGATCAACCCTTACGTGAGTGATCTGGCCGTAACTGACGTCTTTTCTGCACTTGAATGCAAGAAATTACCTTCATTCGTGTTACGGACCACGCAGAAGATACGAAAAAGGCAGTTTTTCTCTCATGCATTGCTGTGAGACATCACCATAGTCAACAGCAAATTCAGCTTCACTGCAAGATGACGACCTCTCCCATTGACCTCAGCCCGCTCCCGTCCTGTGGCGCCCCAGTCCATTCTTGGCCACCGAAGTTTCTTAATTCGTTTCTCCATCGAGTTAATGGCCTTCCCCTTCTTCAAGACCCGCCTTTTGGTATCCACTCCTTTAACCTCGTGGTCCACCTGTGCACCGTACGTCTCACGACATGGCCGGCCTAAATGGGAACTATTATATCTTCTCCTCGAGTTTGCTCCCTGATCAGGAATGCTCGTTTCCTGTCCCTTAGTGTTACTCCTGTCATTATTCGCTCCATGGCTCGTTGCGCAAACCTGCGTTTGCTTTCCAGTTGTTTAGTAAGGCGCCAGGTTTCTGCTTCGTATGTCATGAGCTGTAGAACGCATGGTTTAAATACTTATCTTTTAGTTATAGAGATAGCTTTGATATCATTATTTGTGAGTGCTTGCCGAATGCGCCACAAACCGTTCCTATTGTGCCCCAGATTTCTTTGTTGTGGTTGGAATCAGCACTGACCGCCTGTCCAAGCCACCTATATTCTTCCACTAGTTCGAGTATTTCGCTACCTATGCTGAAGAGGGCGCTTTCACCATGCTATTTATTATAATTAGATTTACTTATATTTATTTTAACCCCACGGCGAAGCTGAACATCGTCTACCACTTGTTTCAGTTGTTCGGTTGATTCACTGAGCAAGAATACGCCATCTGCAAACCTCAGATGACTCATGTATTCTCTCTTCATCCGTAAACCCATATTTTGCTTGTCACGCTTCCTGAATACCCCTTCCAGACATGGTGTGAACAATTTTGGTGAGATGGTATCTCCCTGTCGCCCTCCCTTTTGGATCAGGAAGTTTTAGCTTTGCTCGTGCAGGATTAACCTGTCCGTACTTTCTGATATATTTCGTCTGGGAGTCATATGTAGATCTCTTCTATTCCTTGGTGTTTTAACGCCCCCATGAAATCTCCGGTGTCTGTTGAATTAAACGTTCTTGCGTAGTCTATAGATGTCATTTAAAGAGGTTCGTGATACTCTTCAGATTTTTCTATTACATGATTGATGGCATGAATGTGATCCATTGTAGTGTGTGCTTTCGTAAACCAATCCTGCTCCCTCGGTTGTTAAAAATCAAGGCTCTCACCTATGCCGTGAACTATTTTCTTGGTAAACATCTTGTAAGGAATCGACAGTAGGCATTCGGGTCTGTAATTCTTAAGATTTTTCTTATCTCCCTTTCGTGCATCAGAACTATGTTGGCATTGTTCCAGGCCATGTGCACTTTTATTACACTTAACGGTATTCACCATTCTGAGAATTGCTTAGCAAGCTTCTTCAGTACAATATCTCCACCCTCTTATAGAAGATCCGCGGTTATGCCATCCTCTCAGGCAGCTTTTCCTCTTTTCATGCCATTCACCGCCTTTTCTACTTCCTCTTTAAATACTAGCGGGATATTGCAAGATAAGCTTGTGGGTTCAGTTGTTTTCTCTCGGCCAAAGTCGCTGGCGTATAGCCTTGTGTAGAATCGTTATGCTGCTTTCATTATCTTCTTCCTATTGCGTGACGCGTTAGCCGGTTTGTGTCTGAGTGCCTACATTCTGTCTCCACCAATATCCAGCTTCCTCTTTGTTGCGTTCAAGCTTCCTCCGGTATGCATGTTGTACATGGTGTACGCACAAATGTCATTCCTTTTACTTTTTCATACCTAGCTTTCTCGCTCAAAATTCGAACCTCTTAAAACCTAGAAAAACCTCTTTAGAAAAGTGATATTTGGCATAAAGCCAGAAGTCAACATGAAGATGAAAACGCTAAAAAAATTTGCCAGGATTCTGAACATTTGTTGTGAAATTCGCTGTCAAATCTTACTCCCCATGCATTTCTATGGGATAGTTTCCATGGCTCAGAAACCTAGTCGCGCAATGTGCGCGACTTCAAACTGTGCACAAAGCAAGTATTCACCCCAAATATTAGCTGTGGAAAATAATTTTTAATTTCGCTTAAAAATTGCAGAGTAATCACTGTTGAAAAGACTGCCATGAGCGGGAAAGCTGCACATGTACTTTTATTAATCAATTTGGAAACCTCCCCTAATTTAATGTTCACCTATCGGTACTCGACAATTTTGTGCTGTTCATATCTCGCAATAAGTTCCCTTTTTTCTGCGTTATCCTGCGACTATGATTCCTTACATGCTGCTTCTCACACAGATCCTGTCGGTTTTGTGATGGCCGTTGTTAGGTTGTCCTTTAGCGTATCAACGCTGTCGTCTTTCAAATCAGTTAAAAGCGCGAATTTATTCTGTGGTGTTATTTAAACTCTTGCGGCCTGTTTTCACGTTATACATGGTGGGTTTCTTACATTTTGCCAGTTTCCCTCTTTTCTTTTAAATGTAGCCGTATTTTCTACCTAAGCATCTATGGCCGATGCTCAGAATTTTGCTTAGCACCTCTACGTCATAGTACGATACCTGGCTTGCCACTTAAATTGAATTCAGTTTATTTCTTTGTTCTGTCGTTGGCACTTTTCGCTGTTTATTTGCTTTTCCTTCGTTTGTGGAAGAATGTGTTCATTAGCCTCAGGTTATTTCTTTCCGCAAATCCAACCAGTGTATCTCATCAGTGCTAGTTGCAAGTGTCTATTTCCAGGTTGCCTCAATGACCACTCTCCCAGCCCTTTTTTACCTACTGTTGCGTTAAAGTTTCCCGTCACAATTGCTGATTTGTGTTGTTCCTTTCGTTTCTTGTCAATTCGAAGTCTTCGTAGAAACTAGTCAATCGCATCGCCATCGTAGACAACTGTCGGTGCATAAACTTGTACCATCTTTAGCCTGTATTGCTTGTTCAGCTTGATCACAACGACTCCGACCCTTCGGTTAGTACTGGAGAATTACTCCACATTCCCTGCTATCTCAATGTAGGATGAAAAATCCCACCCCGTGTTCTTCCTTGTCGCTGAGCGTCACCTGGTAGAATAGAATAGACCCCCTACTCAATTCCGTGAGGCCTCACTTAACCCTACAATATCCCACCTAATGTCCGGGGAGCTCCTCTAATACGTCCAGCTAAACTACCTTCGCTAACAGACTTCGGCGCGTTGAACGCTTGACAAGTTCAAGTTGCTGTGGAACAGGTAACTTTTTTTGCGGATTCGTGTGCGTGCCAGCATTACGAACCCTGGTCACTGGCCTTAGGAGCTGATTGCTCGCCGCAAGCTTGTGCGCGTGGCAACGGGTGTAGTTTCCACTCTTCATAATCCGTTTTCGGCTTTACTTTACTGAAATATAACCTGTCGTCAACGCGTTGTAATAAGATGGCGGTCTTTGGTCTTTTTCTTTTTGTTCTATGCGCCAGAACAAATGCAGTACAGCGGTTCATGGGAAGGCTAAGAATTATTTATTTATATGTTCATTCCGCACTCAATGTATTCATTACATCCCTCGCACAAAAATTGGAATCGGTCTAGCATAGTTATCTACCGCGCTTCTTCACTCTTACCATGAGCTTCCTCCACCCCTGGGGAAGTTTGACCAGCAGCTCGTCGGGCTCGATGATGAGCGGCCAGGCTTCCGACGGGCAAAACAGAAGACGTACTTCTGGAACGACGCCGCATCTCGCCAGGCTGTTGTGTGCCTCACCAGCAGGCCTTCCGGGGACACTCCCGCGTCGAGGCCGTATTCAGACCTGTCACCTGTAGACTCGAAGGCGTCACTTGCATTTTCTGGCTGATTTTTTTTTCCACGCTCGTATGCATAGATCACCCTGGACAGTGTGGCTTTTCGCTAGTGTTTCCAATATTGCCAAGTAACATTGTTGGGAACCATGCTTTGAAATCAGCTTGTTTTCCGCCAGCACATGGCCTTAAATAGTTGTTGCCCTTTCCTCGAAGCGAAGTGCGCATTTCCTTCTTCGGTTGCATGGCGCGCAGTGCTAGCAGGTTTTACGTGAAAATGGTGCCAACTAGGCTCCACTATACTACACGGGATTATCTTCGATAGACATTGTTTTCGATGACAGGAGAATTTCTGGGAAGGAGACCATCTAAAATAAAGGCATGCAGGGCAAAGTCCGCGGCATTATATTTACCAACGCTCATCTGTCCCCAGTTACTGTGTGTTTCCTTCTGATTTACTGCGAAGCGACGTTTACTATGATTAACCATATTATACAAAATCTTTGGTTTCCGCTATATTGCGTGACGTTATGATACAGTAACATTCTACTTTAGCTATACCTACTAAGTCTTGCGTCAAGCCTAGTTACTATGTCGGTAAACCTGGATTTAACGAAAGTTGACAAAATTTCGCAGTTTTTCGCCTCATCTAAGTTTTCGTTATATGCAGGCTTTGAGTTAAGGCTGCACGGTAATAAAGCAGAAACGAACCCAAAATGCGAGAAATCAGTGAAGGTGAACTCGCCGTTCACGAATTTATGTCACAGCGAAAACTGCGTGAGTTACGCCTCCTGCTTCCTCAGGAGCTTAGGCATTACACGGAATTCGAAAGAATTCGGATTGAAAGACACGGAATCGAAAGACTTCAATGAGGTATCGAAAGACTTGGCTAAATCCAAGGATTTTTTACATAGAAGTTCGTTACATCCAGGTTTACCTGTACAATTAATGGCAAGGGTAGTAACTGAGAAGGATGTGGACAACTAGGCACAAAACAGCGCAGCTTTCAGTGTCGCTGTAACTGAGTACAGATGTTTCCTCCCAGCCGAGACAGTTGTTTTTATACCGGGGTGAGAACCATGAACATCCATTCTACAAAATTACGCTTGAAATAACATTTACCCAAGTGAGCCAGAATGTTCCGCAACGTTCTTATACCCAACCCCCCTTAGTTAAGGTGAACCTGAGAACCCTAGATCCCCAATCGGACATTCGCAACTTGCAGGGCTGTTTTGTAACGGAGGAGCAACTTGTAGAATGAGCACAATAAGCGTAAAGAGAAGAAGAGCAAAAACAAGAAGGGGACTCATGCAATAATAGATAGCATTAGGTCATTCAAAAATGAAAGCTTATTTCTGTGCTATGACAAGATAAATGAGACTGATGGCAAATGAGACAAATGAGACAGTTGCAAATATAGATGGGGTATGTTGTATAATTTGTTAGCTGAAATCTTGGCTCATTTGCAAGCATAAAATTTCAGTGCACAGTAAATTGTTTGAAGAGAAGGTCTGTAACAGCTTACCCCGACGTGAGCGAACAAGAGCTCAATGCTGTGACGCATCCGGTGTTTCATCACTTTCCAGGGGTGCGTGCGCATCTTTCTACTAATAATAATGCTATTTATAAGTCTTTATATATGCGTTTTCAGTGGTGTGGGTCCTTTCTTTCCAATTCCTTTACATTGCTTCACCACATATTAACCCACAATATTTAAGCCTTAGAGGCTATTTAGTTCTGCTATTAGGTTTATCCTACTTATATAAAAGCGTCAAAGCTGTTCAATCAATCATTCTGATGTGAATAATTATTTGAGAGCGTAGGGAAGTTTTCGCGGCAGGTGAAGGAGTGATAAGAAAAAAGCCTATCTGAAAAAATGTTTTTTTCGCCGTGGTAAAATTTATAGTTTTGGTGTGGCATTGAAGTGCCTGTTTTCAAGAACTGCACTGACTTCTCCTGGCCTTACTTTTTAGGTCGCAGCAAGCTAAGCCTAGAAGAAATCGTCATCAGGTAGGCCGCCTACTCTTCCTGTGTTTAAATTACTGCAAATCGCAAAACTCTTATGAAGTATTAAATTTCTCACCTTCGACAATGCGTTTAATGCTATGCAAGGTAAGAGATGGATGAAAATGACCTGAGAATAAACTGATGAAAAAATAGTTGAAAGCGTTGGGAGGAGGCCGTATTCAAGTATTTGATTTCGCAATTTCACGTAAATGATCTATAATTTAGCCATTGAGGTACAAGTGTCCTTGTTCCTAACTCATGACATTTCGATGTCTATAGGGCTTTTTTTATGCGTGGGAAAAACTAGCTGGCAGGATATGTGTGCCATGGGCTGCGCTAAATTATCACAGAATTCGTCTTTTCAAAATTCTTGCTTCCGTTCTCACCGAGTGCCGGAATTCCAGGAAGGCCCGGCAGCCCAGGTGGTCCTGGTGGCCCGGGTTGACCGCATGCACACTGCAAAAACATGACAACATCGCCAGACATTGGTTTCATGAGCGGTCTTATGCACCAGCGGTTCTGAGAGGCTATTGTTTTTTGTTTTCAGGCAGGCTATCAGAAGCGTAGGAATGCAGTAATATGCCAATGGTCACCCTCATCGTTACCATCGTCATCAACATTGCCACTATCATCACGTACAGCCTGTTTGTGAGCACTGCAAGACAAAAGCCTCTCCCAAATATTATTGCCATGCCTGCCGTGAATTTACCGAGCACAGTTCGTATCTCTCCAAGTTTCAGGCTTCGTCCCTACATTATTTAACTTCCCCTACCACCCATTATTCGGATCAGTTTGACGGTTGGTCTTAGGATGATGATGGTGATGATCATCACCAATTCCGTAGTATACCAGTTGTTCGTAATTCCAGATTACATCTCCTCTCAACACCACTATCTTGCTTATTTCCAAGTAGATCCTCTTCCATTCCAGTTTTCCCTAATCCAAGCTGCTCTTTTCTTGTACTCAAGTGTAATATTTTTTGCCTTTGCTTGATGTGCAGAAACCAGTTTTCATTTAAGGGGCTTCTTAAGGCGCCAAATTTCTACGCCAAATTTTGTCCCTCCAAAATCACATTGGTATACTCCAGCTTTTTCATACCATTAGGCTTACTACTCTGGAATTCACATAACCATCGACCTTTTTTCGCGTTTAAACGGACTTTTTACGACTGGTATCAGCCCTAATAACTTGCCCAAGATAAACAGATGTATTAACTTTGTCGAGAAATTGTTCGGCACCTTCAAGGAACCAAGGAGGAGGAGGAATAAATGTTCATTTGAAGAGCGTTGGTGCTACTGTTAGGGCACCTGCACGGTGGGGGCGTCCCTAGTCCAGGATGCCCTGGTCTTGGCAGTCCAGGCCTTCTTCATCAGTATGTTCAGGGTACCAAGGTGTGGACTTTTCATGCAAGCCATCCACTGCTCGTAAGAGGTGTAAGGGTTGAGGGCTAGGCTTGGTGTTTATATGCACTCCCATACTTGAGAGGTTACGCTGCCGGCTAAGAGGCTGAAATTACCCGTGGCCGTGTATAGTTTGGGGTAGATGGCATGAAGAAGGGTGCGATGATAATAAGAGTTTGTGTGTAGTCTTCGGAGGCTGGTGGCTTCTTGTCTGGATAACTGTAGATGTGGAGCTGGGAATATTATTCTGCTCTGGCGGTGATAGGCCAGAATATCTTCATATTTAACCAGAGCTACCGTCTTTGGAGCAGCAGGGGATGCTTTTCCCTCGCAGATAATGGTCTGGCGTACACAGGCGTGGGCAGCAGCATGGGCCGCCTCATTACCAGCGAGGTATGTGTGTCCAGATACCCAGAGGATTTGTACTTCGACGAGCCAAGCCAAGGTTTTGAGGTGGAGGGATAAATTACTGTGGCATGGTGCTTGCCATTCCGTTAGCACTGTGGTGGCGTCCTTCATAGTCCTTGCGCTTCGGGCAACAGCTACTTCGTCGCCGTTTTGTGTGTGTGTGTTTTGCACGGACGGTGGTGGTGGATATTATTTACCTGCTGTATTGGTGACGCATACCGCGTGGGCTGGCCGTTGAAGATAAGGTGACGTGTCAATGTACCTTGTCATCAGGTTTGGTCATACTTTATGTTCGTGACACTGGTTCGTGTGATTCGGCGAGCTTGAGTGTAAATTGGGTCCACGTGTCGTGGTAGCAGCGTTACTGTGATGTTTTTTCTAGGAATCGTAACCTGATGTTTTTGTGCTGGCGGCATTGCATAGTTGCATGGTGACTGTTCCTGTGGGCGTTAACTAGAGTCGCTCTCTTCGAGAAGTATGATGGGCTTCATCAATAACTTCCCAGGTATTGTGCATTCTGAGTTGAAGTAATTTCTTTGTCGGCGTCTTGGAAGGCGATCCTAGGGCATTTTTAGACGCTTGCCAGATTAACATATTCACTCTTGCCTTCTCGTTTGTGTTGAGAGCCACCTACGGTGTACCGTAGTCGATCCGGCTGACCAGCACCGCCCCTACCATGCGCAAGGTGCCTACCTTGCAATTCAAAGTATCGATGTGATACGCGATGTATTCAGTGCATCAATTGGCTAAGCGTTCTTTGTGGTGGGGCTATGGTGGGGAGGCCTGATCTATTTTGGTGATTGTAAGACCCAAAATACGCAGATTAGATACCTTTGTAACTGGCTTGCCTGCTATGTTCAGTTACGGGCACCGCTTACATCATTGAGCCGTCCCACTCTGAGATCAAGGAGTGCTGACTTTTCTGGTGCGAATTCGAGACCTCTAGACCGCACATAAAGATGCGCCTCTTGTATGGCTGTTTGAATTGCAACTTGCTGCTCAACTATGGATCCTCTGAGGGCTCAGAGGGTGAGGTCGCCTGCGTACAGTCTATGCCAACGATGCACGCTGTCTTCCAGTGGAGGGAGCACGCCAGAAGCGCAGAAGCGCTTCGGGCGTTCTCTAACAGAAGCGCCAATATTTCAAATATTACAAGGACGTTCTGGATATTGTCCTGAATGTGGTCGCGTGAAGATGGCTTATTTCTGTACAGCTAAACCTGGATGTAACGTATCTCTATGTAAGGAATCCCTGGATTTGACGAAGTATTTCGACTCCCCATCGCCCCCTTTTTGAAGCCCACGTATTTGCGACCTCCATGTAACGAAGCCGTAGTGACGGTCAACTTTGATGTAACGAATTCACTAGGCTAATCAGTCAATGTTTGTGGCACGTGTTTGGGAAATCGGCCAGAGAAATTCAGCAGTTCTGCAAATTTGCCCTCACCTCAAACTATCTTCAACTTCCACGTGTGTTTGCGGTGTAGGTTAGTTGCTAGACCTGCTTGTCGGCGTGTAGCCGCGCGTCTCTGCTGTCGATTCAGCGCTGATGAGTTCTGGTGCCAGAAAACAAAAACTTTTTTTTTGAAGACAAGCTCGCAGTTCTAAATGGCCTCATCACCGACGAGAAGGAAGAACGTCGCCACCCGGTACACTCTTTCAGATGGCACCGTCTCAAGAATTTTGAGTGCGGAATACAGCACCATGTTCGGCAAGAGGTGCCGCATCAGCATACGTTTGGTACTTGAACTACGTTAACGCACCGAAAAGTATCGAAAGGCAAACGGTAATACTCTGACGCAGTTGTACATCGGATCCGGTTTCCCACAGTTGGTAGAAATTCGTCCTTGAAAGATGGTTTCACAGCTGATATTATCGAAGGTGCCAGTGATGTCCATGGCCAGGATGCACCGCTTGTGTGTACTGAAAGACGGCATATTGTTTCTTACTTCAGCTGAAAAAGAACGCCTTGTGTGGGCTAGCCGGGGCTGAATTAGTACATCGTATTGGAAAAGTGTCCATTATGTTCAATCCAGGCGGAGAGAGGATTTTTCGCCATATGTTCTAGCACTTTTCCAACACAAGAAGTGAGGGAAATAGCTCGCACATGATTAGGGGCTAGCGGTTTATCAGGTTTGGATCAAGGTGATATCTCCGTGCTTCCACTGAGGAGGAATATTGCCAGTTGTCCACTTTTCAATAATGAAGTCGAGAAGGGTCTCTAACGCTCCGGCGTCCAGGTTACGGCGTAACTAGTTTCGAATCTACAACCCTCTACGGTTGTAGAGTGGACGAGGTCGTGCTTGCTTGTTCCATCTTAGCCACGGTTTTTCGATTTCCTCTTGGAGATCTCTCCCATTGTAGTTGTCGATAAGACGTTTTAGTTTACGGGTTCTTGCTGACTTGCTTTCCTTAGTATCCCCTTAGGCATCTTAGGAGACGCCACGTGCGCTGAGTGCCAAGCGTGCCGCGCAGGTTCGTGCAGAAATCATACGAATTTCCTCGGCTCAGTTTACATCCGTAGTCTACTGCTCCTTGCGTTTGTCGAGATATTCTAACCTACAATTTTCAATTTGCTTTATGATTTTTGCCTTCTTTGGTTAGACCCGGCATATCTGATCTTAGTGTGTTTTTAACCTAGATTCAATGAAACATTCCGTACAGAATTCTCGAAGCAGGTTCTTTATTTCCTGCCTGGTATGACCGAATGAGACGATGTCATCTCCATAATTAGCTCAAGTACAGTCGAACACGGATATGTTGAATTATTGTCTATATAGAAAAGTCTGAACATCCCCTTGGAAATCCTATGCAAATATATAGCGCTGTTGTACGCGTGTATCGAACTTCAGATCACCAACACATTCTATATATCGAATGCTGCACCACAGGTGCCCCTCAAAGTGCGCTTCTCCGCATTGGCTGGATGCGATGATGATGACGTCTTTGCGGGCGCTTCGCGGTCGAAGATGAGGAGGCGCCACCACGTCGCTTCAGTGGCCTTCAACAAATTTCTATTCCCCCATGCTTCACAACCTGCTCGCACGCTGGCACGGGAGCAGCCGTGTGGCACCGCGAGCATGGGGAGTTACTGAGTGCTAAAGGCAATAACGAAGGGCGAAACCAGTTGGAAGCGCTAGGATTCTTGCATTTTTTTCAGCTTGCTTCAGTGATTACCAGTGGCGGCTCGCGCAGGAGGACCTATGTGGCGTGGTGCGTGTTTATTTTGTACGCCGCAACCCTTTCGGAGCCACGGTCACGGGAAAATTTGGATTGAGCGACGACATTTTGGATTTAGTGGACATTTTTCGATGGGTGCAGGCCAGTGAAATGATGTCGGCTGCGGATCTCGTATATGTGAGTGCGGTAATGGGCATCAAACCTGTTGTAAAAGGGAGAGCCGCGGGAACAAGGCCCGGCCCTTCCGGTGCGTGTCGTGTGCAAAGCAGCTTTGTTGCGCGGCTCCAGAGGAAGGGTGTTCTGTTACCGCGGGCAACGAACGTGAGTGCCTCGAGACTAAATTCAGCGAGCAGTCAGCATTCCCATGCGCCATTATCCGAATTTTTCGTGCTGTGAAGAACCAATGGGTGAGCTACCGCTTGTCGCGACTTGGGAGCGCTATGAGTGATGTGCGGGGTTTTCGAATAGGTTTCAGATGGACCTATATTATATTTCGAATTATCGATATATCGAACTATTTCGCGATCCCCTTGCAGTTCGACATATCCGTATTCGACTGTTTTCCTCATTTCTACGCACTGTCGGGGGCAAATGTCTGTATTCCAAGCGAGCAGTGCCCGAAACCCATTGCAGCGACACCCGGCGATAGTGCACATGCAGCCGAGCGGCATATGTTAACTGCAGGCATCTTCGTTCGCTCCTATAAGCTGATACACTGTTGGTAAACTTACACTCCAATGCTGTCGCTTCGGCTGCACGAGTTGAGATTCTTTTCAAAGGCGGTCCTGCATAGCCACTGAATTGGCAGTTATTATCTCTGGGAGCGCTATCGCTCGGATGTAGTCTCGCTGTTTTACAGCGAAGAAGTTAGCCTCGTCTTTGTCAGAACGTTTCCTGTTTTGAACAAAACATTCATGCAGGACCCTGCCGTTGTCGCCCAAGACGCTGAGCGCATGCGTCAGTCGTGTAGCAAGAGCTCGCTATTCGTGTAAAAAAACACAAAGCAAGCATGGAAACCACATGATGAATTATAAGAAACCGGTGACTTTCAACCCCGTTCACCCCCCCCCCCTATTCTAGTAAAAACGCCTTTAAACACGCCCCTACGCCCCTACAGGTTTGAAGGAAACGTTGTACACCACTAACATTAGGCCTGTGCTAGAATACGCTTGCCAATCATGGGATCAATTTACTAATACAAATATTGATAAGTTACAGCACGTCTAAAAACGAGCAGCACGCTTTGTCACAGCCAATTACGATTTCACTGTCAGAAGCTCGAGTATTGTTGACGGACTTGGATGGAAAACTTTGGCAAAACGTAGGAAAGTATTGAGGTTAAAATTTTTATTTAACATTGTAAGCGATAAGACAGGAATTAACAAAAACATTTGTATAAAAGAACCTCATTACATCACTACTAGACGAGATAACCCAAGAAAACATTAGACCGTATCAGTGCCGCATTGATGTCTTTAAATACTCTTTTTTTTCCTAAAACGACCGAAGATTGGAATGCTCTACCCAATGAAGTAGTTGCCACATCTGATGTTCACACTGCCGTCGATAATTTGGTGATGTAACATGTAACAGTTGTGTATTATGCTCCCCAATGTATTTCTAAGTGATGTTGCCCTTTTGTGTATTGCCCTTTTTCTGTGATTGCTTTATGCATCAAGATTGTAACCCCCCTACAATAATGCCATATCGGCGCTGTAGGTATAACTAATAAATAAATGACGATTACGTTTGCAGCTTCTCACAAAAGGGGAGTGAGGTTGGCGTCATTCGCGGGCTAGCGCATGCCTCGGGCTAGCATGGACCCAGCAGTTATCGCCCAAAACACCGAATGCATGAGTCAGGACGCAGAATTTGCCGCCAGGGAAGCCGAGTTAAAGCATCAAGCCTGCCGAGACAAGGAGAAACATTTCACACCGTCCCCCATCAGCATTTGTAGGGGTTTACAACAGCTGCCCTGGACATCCACTTTCACAGGGCGGGACAGCGTTCATTTTTTTGGTACTGCTTCTTACCCTCGTTGTGATTCCCACAAAATCTGGTACTTAAGAGTAAACCAATTAATTGCCGCGACTTGAATGAGTGAAGCATGTCGTATGTTTGAGTTCATGATAAGGAGTAACAAAAGAGGCACCATCGGGCGACGCATCACTCTGCTCTTGTCACAGCGCTGAGACTGTGTCTGCCAAATGCTTTAAAAGGCGCAACAAAAGCGCAGTCGAAGCAAATTTGTCCGGCCCAGGTCCCTATTGACAGCGTATCAACTCGAGCTAGCCAACGATCATGTGTTCAAACCAGTGTCTCAGCTGCAGACACTCCCTCACATGGTGGCGAAGCGATGCCTTTAGGCTGCCGCACGCGTAAAACCCTGACGTTTTCTCCGGACAGTACCTCTGATTTTATGTACGGAACAATTTAGGTTCCCGGTTTGTCGTCGAGGCTCGTCCGTGGCCAAGGTGTCACTCGGCGTCCGTCAAGCACCCAAACAGAGGTTTCTAAAAGATACCCGCTTGTTGCTCCATTTAGCCTTCCGGCCAATAGTTAAGGATACTTGAACAAGCGGTTTATATAAGCAGAACCGTTCGAAACTCCTGCATCCGCTAACAGTGGTCATACATGTCCCCATTATTTAGCGGAAAGAAAACGGCTAATACATTTGAGGCAAAACATACGTACTTAACCGGAGTCCTCTTGTTTACTTACTTATAATGCTCGTTTGGTTGGTTTTTTTAATATTAAGCGAAAAAAATGGCCGCAAGAGACAAGAAAGACTCGTTCAAATAGACACACAATGGCTCCATCACGTGCGAGATCAAGGCAAGCACAAAAAGAGCAGAACCCTCGCTGTGCTCTTTCTGGCAGAAAAAGAAACAAAGACAAAAAAGTGTGCGAGCTCCCCAGGAGAGGGCGTACAAGCACTGCGAAGGTGGCAAAATTGCATTGAATGAACCTCTGTTCAAATCATCAAGAGAGGAGTGATACAGAAGGGGAGAGCGGGAGGGGTGGTAGCAAAGAGCGGACAAAGGCCCCACAGCCCTCCTGGCGAATCCCTTCTCTGCACTGCCGACAGCTCTCACTTTGAGTGGAACTCCTTTAACTTTTTTTCCCTGAACGCGCGCTTTCAACGCCCTTTCTAGGGAGGCTGTATATAATTTTTTAATGACTATGCCGTTGTTGTGCACCCTTCCCTCTGAGGGCACCCACCTGGGCAGCCATCTGAGCCTTTACACATCGTGTTGTTTTCGCGTATCCAACATTGAATATTTTGGAACTGCGCTAACCAACCCTCATATACACCACCAACACGTAAACGTGAATTACTGCATAGGTTCCAACTTCGTCAAGCGCCTTTTCATAATCTAGTAATCCCATATGAAAAGGATCATTAAAATATTCGGGCTTCAGATTATCTATTAACAGAAAGGAAATTCTCTTTAAAAATTCTCTTTCTTAAAAGTGGCGTGTATTTCTACTGCTTAATGTCTAATGTGTCGCTTATGATTTTAAGTATAACACTTGTAAAAAAGTTGTAATATAGGCATTGTATTCCTATGATACGTAACATCCCCTTCTTTGTGCATTGGAATCATCTTTGGTTCGTTAGGAAGGTGGTACCTTAAAGTACTCCGTCTTACAAGAATGGCTCTGCTATCGGTTTGCTTACTATGTCTCCGCCGTAGCATAATACGGAACCGCTGTAATTTTGTACACCTTCCAGGTTTGGCTTTTTTTATTTTTTATAGGCATTTACCACTTCCCAAGTGCCACAGTATAAGCGTTTCCTGTGGCTACAGAAATATTTATTATGATGATGGCTTGTGCTTTTTGGGTGCACAGTGCACAGTATCTTAATGAGTACTTCAGTTCTGTTTTCAGTACATTTTGTCAACTGGGTGCAGAAAATAGGCAGGCTTGTTATACTGGTTCATAAAAAATAGGCGACATCGTGACGACCACGCGGGGTCAAACAGACATACACAGTGAACTTTATTGTCCACGCGGGGCGTTAAAAATTATTAGGATTAAAATTTTCGACATCGGGTGGCACTGATGGCTTATCAAGAGCTATCTCAAGCTTAGCGTGCGATCACTTCCCTGTAGTTAAAAATTCAAAATTATCTTTGAAAAATCAGTAGCCATATACTTAATCATAGACGACTGCAATCTTAGCAGTATCTTCGAGACAATGTAGAGACAACAGTATCCTCGAGGGAGTACCGAGAGTTATCGACCGGTATCTTTGAAGTGCGTTGCTTCTAAATGTCATCAGCATATCTTATGTAGTAACATTGTAGAGCACCAACACCATAACTGCCTGCTTAACCGGTTTTTGTAAAGGTTTCTCTTTTGTCACCTTTCTTACCGAATTCGATCACGGTACAGCTAAAGCTTGAGATAATAAATTGTCTATAGACTGTGTGTGCTTAAACTTCGGGAAAGCTTTCGATGCGGTATCCTGCAGCTTGTGTATTGACAAAATCACTACCCATAATATTAGTTTGTTGATAGTGAACTGGGTAAGGGCGTATCTTGCCTCGAGAAGTCAGTTTGTCCTCTTAAATTTAGTACGTTCCAACTTTGCGGATGCCACACGAGGCATGCCACAGGGTTCAGTTTTGGCTCTGGTTTTATTTTTAATTTCGATGAAAAAATATCACCTTCAAAATTAACTCTCCAATGAGGCTATTTCCAGGTGATTTTGTGCTGTAGAGAGACATCCAATCGGATGAAGATGTAGGTACGCTTCAATGTGCTTTTGACAGCATCAGCCAGCGGTTATCAAAATTAACATGACTTTCAATAACGTAAAAGAGTTTCTAGGAGGATTACAAGAAGAAAAAACCCGAAATGGAATATCCGATGTTATGAACAATGAACGGTTATGTCAAGTACCCAAATACAAATACCTAGGTGTTTATTTTACTCGCAATTTTGACTGGCTATGCCAGGTTGACTATGTGCCAACTGTAGAATGTACAGAATTTGGTTTCCTTCGTAAGAATGCGAAAGACTTCTCCTAAGAATCTGAAGACTTGCTGTACAAGGCAAACGTAAGATTAATCATGGAGTATGCACGACTTAATGGTATCCGCCGATAACATGTGATAAAAAGAATCTGTAAAGGCTGTAAAAGTTTGCTGCGCGCTGTGTTTTCGGCGGATGTGGTGCCAAATTTAGTGCGACCGGAGTGAAAGAACAATTAAGTGGGACTTGTGGACAACCCGCCGTAAAAAACTACGATTACAACTTTTGCATGCAATTTATACTTCAAACTCGCATACTAGTGGAAAAATATCGGTTTTCTCCTCAATATACATCAAAGCGAAAGGGTCACGCATTTCAATTGTGGGAATACTTCGGTAACACTGAATCGTGTCAGTTGCCTTTTTTTCCCAAGAGCGTCCGCGACTGGAACAACTTTCCCTGCTACATCGTATCGCTTATATCAAAGGATTCATTCTTTTCGAAGTTGGTGAAACGCGTTTTGTTGCAGTTGACACTTTAGAAAACAGTGCAAAAAACTCGGACAGAGAGAGGGCAGACACGAGCGCTGTCGGGAAACTGGTGAAATTTTATTAGGAGATTGCAATGAACCGAAGAAGGAAACAACGTGATCATACGCCAGTGCGAGAAAGAAAAGTGAGATAAACAAAGCCTAAACAGTGGCGTCGGCTATAAATGGCGATAAAATACACAAAAATTATTTTCATATATCCCGATACGCAATCTCCCAATCAAAGAGTGCCACGGAAGACGAACTCACGCATCCCTTTCCCTCAATTATTATAACTTAAGCATCAAAGATTTCGCGGGATCGGGCGTCACGGTACCGTTTTAAGATGCGTGTTTCCTTGAGCTTACCCGCCGCGGTGGCTCAGTGGCTAAGGCGTTGCGCTGCTAAACACGAGGTCGCGGGTTCGATTCCCGGCCGCGGCGGCCGCTTTTCTGATGGAGGTGAAAAGCAAAAACGCCCGTGTGTACGAGATTTCGGCGCACGTTAAAGATCTCCAGGTGGTCAAAATTAATCCGGAGCCCTCCACTACGGCGCCTCATCGCCTGCGTTGCGTCGGCGCGTTAAAACCCTACAATCAATCAAATCCTTGAGCTTGGGGTTTCGTTGAGCGCTGCAAGAAGTTTTCCTATTCTTGCAGTGTAAGGCAAGATTGCTCCCTGTTCCTGTGCGCATGTTATATGCGTGCTCACGAAGACGGTCGTTAACGCACCTGCCACTCTGGCCCACACAGACCCGCCCGCATTACAGTGTGATCTAGTATACTATACAGTCCACGCATCTAATGTAATTTTTTGTATACTTCATCCCACACGTAGCCCTGGGATCCTTTCCAACATTCACCATGGCGCACAAGGTGGCTAGTTTGCAGGCGCCGAAAAAAACTGTCTGCACTCCTGCCTTGTCACCTATCTTCTTCAGGGGGTGTGAAACGCCGTGTACCTTGGGGATGATGTTGATGTGGCACCTGGCATTCTCTTGCTACATGTTGTAGCCCTCTTCAAACTCACTCGCTTTAAAACGGCCTCCGCTGAACTGCGCAGCAATGGGGTGGGTTACACTGCCGAAGTGAGTCTGCTGACCTGGCTGTCCAAGCTCCTCGTCATCGTGGGAAGGCAGGACCTAGTCAGTGCGTTTTGAATGGCGCCACGGCCATCCCACGTTTCACCACCTTCGAGTGTGCCGAAATGAACGATAAAAGTCCTTTTTTGTGAACGTGGAGAATATTGCCAACACACGAGACTGCCGAAGGTTAATTCCAGGTGTAGGAATCGCAGCTTCTCGTCTTCTGGCGTCTCGCTCGTCAATGGGAAGGTCATTAACACAGATAAAAATGCCTCCAGAAGCTTGTCCCTTTGGCTCAATGGGTATTCACAAACCTTGAAAAGCACAAAGAAGTCATCAACATACCGAAACGTTCGTACGACTGCCAGGTCAGGAATGACGAACTGCCGGCGTCTGCCAACTAGAGCAAGAAGAAGGTCGCTGAGCACGGGTGCTATCGAGAAGACTATGTACACTCCCTCTCGCTTGAGTAACAGCTTGTGGCTGTGCATTACAAAAGTTGACTGGAGGTAAAATGCTAGCCCCTCAAGGCAGCATATAACATGCGCACAGGAGCAACGTGCACTCTTGCTTTACACGGCAAGAATTGCAAATACGGCAACCCCAATCTCAACGAAAACCGCATCTTAAAACGGTACCGTGACACCCGATCCCGCGAAATCTTTGAGGCTTCAGTTGTAGGCAATAAGAGGAAGGGATGCGTGAGTTCGCTTTCCGTGGCATTCTTTGAGCGGGAGATTGAGCATCTGGCCAGGTGAAAAGAATGTTTGTTTGTTTTATCGCCTTTATATCCGACGCCGCTCTTTAGGCTTTGTTTATCTTGCTTTTCTTTCTCGCGCTGGCGTATGATCACGTTGTTTCCTTCTTCTATTTATTGCCATCTCTTAATAAAATTTCACCAGTTGCTCGTCAGCGCGCGTGTCTGTTTGCCCTCTCACTGTCCGAGTTTCTCGCGGTGTTTCCTAAGGTGTCATGTGTACAAAACTAGCCCAAAGACAAGCTTTAGGGCATTGGCACAGTTTTTCTTTTCCTTCAATGAACTCAGCAATTTTATGGACACTTGTTTGTGGTGTATATCTGCATTCTACAGATGTTTTCTATGTCTGATATGCTGTAAGCCCGATGTGGGGCTGTTTGCAACACTAATATTTTGTTGGATCCTTCCCCTCCCCCTTGTAATTTCCTTGGCCTTGTGGGTATTAAACAAAACAACTAAATAATAAAACAATAAATAAATAAATAAATAATTTAAAAATAATAAATTCATTGTTAAATAAATGCAAAAACAACTAAATAAATTAAAATATAAATCGGGCAAACAGCGCCAGGTTCCAGAAATATCAGGGGTGTTCGTCAAGTCAGTACCACAACGACATGAACTCCTGTGACGTTTCTCCGTTATTTTCAATACGTCATCCGTGTTGTCTATTTTTTTTGCTTTTTTGACCGGATAGTTGCGTGCAGAATGTTACTGCCAATAGCTAGCATTAAACGGGTTGTTTTTAACTTCCCATTCTCTATGTTCTCTCCAATTGTCGCGTGTTTCTTACACGAATACGAGCATTAGTGATTTTGTTAATCATTTGGACCACTCTGAGAATTCTATTTTTAATTAGGCAGTTGATATGGCAGTACTCGTGGTCTCTCTAGTGTGGTTATAAGTTTGATGTTTTGTTAGGTTCGAATTTCGAGATGTTTTTATTTTACCGTTAGTGCTGTTTAGGTGAGAAATCATTATTCGGAGCTTCTATAATGACGACATCATTCCGGAAAAAGCAATTTGTTTTCGAGCGACACTCTGAATTTCCCGTCGTTTCTCACAAGGTGCACGTTGAAACTGCTTGTCTCTAGTATCCTAATTCTTTCAGTTTTAGGGCCAAAAATTATTCTTGCGATAATTATGGAGGCTCCGTGAAGTATAAGTATCACAGGAATGCTTCACGGAACCTCCATATGTCGTACAATACTGTAATTGCTAAGTAAATGAATTCAATTAAAACTTTCCGTCCTAGTTGGCTTTTTATGCCCCTTTTATTATCTCTCTTTTAGAGAAGATTGCACAATTCTTAATTTACTCTTTTTGCAAATACAAACGCCATATCGCGTCCACTGCTGCGAGAGTGTATTTCAAATGGTCCTGGACTCAGGCTCCCCTACCTGTTTCTCTCCATCTTCTGCATTGAAGTCTCCCTAAGCATTCACGTCATCAAGTAGAAAAAATGCGACAATATGCGTGCTACACCCCATTATTTGGGAACGGTTCACTTATGCTGTCACCATGGTGGCATGGTCGTATGCCAGTTTCCACCGTGACGACTTCACTATTGAGTGGCCCTCTTACTTCATGCGCAATGAACTTTCCTAACTCACTCAGGGCCGATACAACGGAACTCATAAGTCTGGGCCTGATGCTCCTGCTGGAGTAATTTCACTAGGCCGAGTTGGTATCGATTCAGTGCGTCAAAACGACTCAAAAAACCATGTACAAAAAAAAACAAGCAGGCGTCGTGCATCCTTAGTACTTTTTTTTTTTTTTGGAAAAAATTTTCGGGTTTTAAAAGAAAAAAGGTAGTTGGTTCTTTTTTAAAAAAAATTTTTGGAAAAAAATGGGGAATTGGGGGTTTTTTTTAAAACCAAAAATTTTACTTTCCCCAAATTTTTAAAAGATAAAGGAAAAAAAGGCAAAAAGGGAAAAAAATTTATTTAAAAAAAGGCAAATTTTTGGGTCTTTTCAAAATTTGGCTGTGGTTTAACGATTATTTTAAAAAAAGGGTTTAAAAAGAAACTTTTTTAAAATTCCAAAAAAAAAGGGATTACCATTAAAGGATGTTATTCTTGAAATTGGGTTCGTTGGTTTTACCCCACGTGTACTGTTGAAAAAATTTGTTTTAAAAAGGGAAACAACTTTTAAAACCAAAAAAACCCATTTGTTTAGCATAAACGATGGGGCCCTTCCTTGTTTTGTTGTTGGATTGTTGGGGGGTTTTTAAGCCCGGCCCCGCACGGGGGCCCCGGATGGATCAAATTTTTTTGCCCCCCGGGGGAAGGGCCCAAACTTAAAGGGGGGCCCCCGAAAACCCCCGGGGAATAAAGCGATGGGAGGAACCCTGGCCTGGTAGAGGAAATCTTCACTCTATATCCTATATTTATGTCCTACCAGAGAAGTAATTTTTATATATCTGCAATAACCCGATGTAATGAAGAATCAGCAAAAGGTCAAGACTTCAGGTACAAAAGAGACTTTCAACTACATCTGGAAAACCGTTATAAGGCTTCTTACATTATCTACGAAACGGGTTATAATCTTTCAGAAGAAACCATTTTTATAGAAAACCCTTTAGGGGGGAAACCCCTGTTGCAGGATACGTTTTAACTAACCGTATGGCACGACTACCGTTATTTCGAATAATACGTTATGTAGGAAGATAACTGATAGAGAGCGCTGAAAAACAAAAATGAAAGTCTACCCACCTTGCCTGCCTGTTGGCAGGGCACACCAGGCGGACCAGGAGGACCGGGTGGACCTCGAGGACCCGGAAGACTCCTCCTTCGACGACTAGAAGCGGCGATTTCGGTGGGCTGAAAATGTGTGACAAAAACAACCACTAATCTACAGGATTTCCAGAAACCGCTATGTACCGGGCAGAACCACGTACCAAAAAAAACGCACGAAGTTACAACATTGGTGGGTTGTCACGATGGAAGGGGTGTTGTTGTCAGTAGGTAATTTATTAAGGTTCTACAAGCTACAACTTCCCTGGTAGATCATTTATGCGACGCCTACAGGAAGATAGCAAGCAACAGCTTTCGAGTTGTCCTGCGAAGTATTGTTTTCCTGTTTTTATCTTTGCAAGTTCGACGCTATTCATTAGTTAAAAGTTAAAACACTCGTGTATCATTCTGTCCTTCAAATGAATCGTGGAACTTCATATTACGAGAACTGGAGTCCTTAATGAGTAACATATATATGATAGTATGGCCTCTTTAAATGACACAGAGGTGTTTAAATGAAGCTAGAGTGAGTATTTGCGATAGCACAGCAGCTTTCGCTGTCACTTGCAGCGTGGATGCAAACATTATTAGAAATTTTGTCGGTTCGGGTAGAAACACACTGCTGGCAGGGCAGCATGAACTACTTATGGGCATGGGTAGCTGGTAAATTTCCTGTAAATGTAAAAACTCATTTTCAACATTATTTGAGATATTTTCTCTGAAACAACAAAATCTAAAAGCGCTTTCACAGGAACAAAAAACTACCTTGAAGTAGTTTGGCACGTTTGTACTGTTACAGGATATATTTCTCAGTTTTATATTTCTTCAAAATTGCTTACTGTCGTGTTTGGCATTACTAAACATATTAAATGCAGTAGTAATCGCAAGTTGCTGGTTTCCGGTTAGTTGGTGCAAGGGCCTGAACAAGAACTCGTAATGCCGTCGTGTTGGCGCAGCCACCAGTTATTTCATTCTTATACCATAGGATTGTTCCTATTTGGTATTTTCGGTTTAAGGCTGGAATACTTGCGTACAGCGAATTAACAGTGACGTGTAAAACATTTTGGAATTATGCGAAACTGTATCTTCGTCGAGACGTGCTTGCGCTGCCTCTCGCTCAGGTGGAATATGTTTTTTTGGGGGTTGCGACAGGATCGTTGTGCACGAGCGTGGAAGACTTCGTTCGATTATAGTATCGCTCTTGCAACGGAGCACCGCCGGCTATCCATTCTACCTTTTGGGCACCGTCTTTTCCGCAGTTACATTTCAAGTGCATCCACAACCTGTCTTTCGTATGTTTGTGTGGCTGTTACATCGTTAAGTAGCGCTTGAAACTGGACGACAGCAGAGAAGACACACACGACGGCGCTAACTCGCAACTGAGTTTATTACCCCAAAAACACAAATATATACTCAGAATGAACACGTGCCCTGGTCAGCCCCTGGAAAGTGCGGTTGGATAAACACAAGATGACAAAGGTTACAGGATTACGATTCGATAAACACAAGATTAAAATGGTCACTATAAACGCACAACCCACCAAACGCCCAAAGTAATGCATTTGATAAGAAAAGAAATTCATTTTCATCTAATGCCACCGACGCGTGGCTGACACACTTTTCATCATTCTGTCTTATATAGTAAGCTTCAATTATATCTTGTGTCAACTGGAGATTGTGCCGCCACAGCACGCTGCTGTTATCAAATAGTGAACACATTGCGCTATTGTAAGTACATTGTACTCTTGTGTTTATCGAATCGTAATCCTGAAACCCTTTTTAATCTTGTTTTTATCAAACCGCATTTTCGAGGGGTTGAACTGGGCACGTGTTCATGCGGGGGTTATATTTGTGCTTATGCGTAATAAAATCAGTTACGAGCTAGCACCGTCGTGTGTGTCTTCTCGGCTGTCGTCCAGATTCAATCGCTACTTAACGATGTATTAACACCAACTAGCCCAACTGTCAATTTTACTGGGTGGCTAGTGTGTGGTTGCGTTAGCCTATGCAGCCTCCATAAGCGGACGCTGTTATTTTCATCATTATATGGGGTGTGATTTCGTGCCAAAAACGCTACGAAAACTTCCATTTCTACCATTTTTTTTTTTTACTTTAATCGCAAGGTAGCTTAATATATACACGCTTCACTGTTACCCAACACATGTGTTCGGTTACATCGAGTTTTATTGTATTTGTTTCTCGAAAGTTCAATCACCAAAGTTTTTTAAAATAGCATCTTAGAAAAGAACATTCATTTTTTTTAAATCTGGAGGTCACCTAAAAACTTCAGGCCCCAATATTTGCTTTAGCGTGCCTACACACTGCGCCATTTTCAAAGTTTTATGTATTTTGCAAAGCATGAAGCAGGAGGAAAAAGGTACTTTTGAGGCCTGACAAGCTCTCGCCAGTTTAAATTAGGACAACGTTGTAATCGACATTAAAAAGTTTCTCGCCATTAAAATGGCTTCTGCAAGCTTCGGCAACTGTGCTAGATTCAAAGTTCCGCACAAACTCGCCAAGGTGCTAAAAATAGCTGTTAGCTTTTTTACACCCCATGCACTTTTTTGAGCAGTAAAAGTCACCTTACAACAAAATCTGATCCTCATGCTTTTGATCAAATCCGAAAATTAAAACCACAATTTGAGAATAGTCGCAGAGGTCATTACGAAGGAAGTAAAGAAACTACTTGTTGCTAGGTAGGATCCAACCAACTGCGACCCATGATATGCCTTTGTTTAGAAATAGCAGCATCTTGCTGTTCGGCCCCTAAAGTTTTCTAAGGTTAGGCTCTTGAGACGTTCTGGTGTTTTATTGCCATAAAATTGTTGTAATCCTAATGATCAACCCACAATAGATCAGAATACACTTTACGTCCTGTATTCCAGCACGCTAGGACCTTTTCATTGAAAAGCTACGTCCTTTCCGCAGTGCGTGTTTCATTTATTAATAACAATTGGCCCTAAAGTATTTGGCAATAAAGCTCCACACTTAGCCCGTAGGCCTTACAACTCTCTTTGCGATCTAAATGGACGCTACACAGCGCTGCATTATCCGCAGAGCACAAGAACATTTTTGCCGCGTTCGGCTGTAGCAACCGTTCAGCACACATTTCATTCACTGCAGCAGGCATTTTGGAGACCACTGTTTTTCTATCTAGGTTTCGGGGAGTGCAGAAAAGGTAATCTCAATTTCAAGGATGATATAACCCGTATTGGGGAGTTAAGTACCGTTTTACTGTACTGTTCGAGCCCCCATTTGTTGTCCTGGTACCCATTTGTAAGGAAGTCAGAATGGCATTATTCATAAGCAAACATCACTTCAGTGCAAATATTCACCCCACTTTCTAGAATGTAGGCTATTCAAAGCAAAGATAATCATCCGTCATGCAATATTCCTATAACAAGTATGGGATTCAAAAAGCCTACACTAACTTTTTGGGGGGAGTGCCATGCCGCTGGGTGAAGACTACCAGGCTTTGACAGTACCAGTGACATTAATCGGGTGCAGAGAAGCGATCTAAAGGGTATCTGAGGTTAAGTTACTTAGGACACCTTTTTAATATTTTTCACGATAGCAATTCTGAAACATATTACTAAGATACCTTGAAAGAGATTATAGAATCTTTTTAAAAATGTCAGAGCTCCATCATCATCGACTGCCCACGGCCTTCGGCGGCGAGCCAGACTTTAATGGCCTTCGGCAAATAGCCCTTGGCTAGCACCATCATCGTCATGCCTCCTGCCCTATAAGCGCACGCATTGCTTCTTCCTTTTCAATAGCTTCCACTAGACCTTCCATTTAGCCCAGACCCCAATGGCCGCTTCTGTCCTCCCTTGACGGTTGAGTCTCGTTCCTGGAGATCGACGAATCACACACTGATATTACCTCAAATCCACTTCATGGGCAATCATAAACCAATTCTTTTCCCAGGAGATTTTCGCATGGTTGTCATTGAAATCTTTAGATTATATGCGACCGTTTTGCTAGATATAACCGCTTGTTAGTTACCATAGTAAATCTCTAAGTTTCATCATTACAACCGTTTCTTGTGCAAAGCGACCACAAAGAATTTTTGTAATTTTTGTTTAGGCTGCCTATTTTTGACACAGCTGTTTTTAATAACCTTGCATTAAGAAACGATTTCATTTTTTTTATTCTGCTAAGTATTACACGTGATTGCTTGTGTTTTTAACCGCATTGTATTCTGTGAAATGTAAACTGGAAGACAGAGAAAATTTCAAAAATGACTTGCCGCAAGAGTGACATCGCCCGGCAAGCCAGGAATCCCAGGTAAACCTGGAGGACCTGGTTCTCCTCTTTCACCCTGTAATAAAACGTGTTACCAATATTTTGAGACTGCCAGTTTCAATTTATTGTGCGTAGTTCCCATTACTCAGCGACAGTGAACGTATTCGGATTCATCGACACTCATCAGGGTGTTGTGGCGTTGGGGCCATCGTGTTAGCTCTTAAATTTACACCACACTGCATCAGGAAATGCATCTATTGCGGGATTGCTTGCACGTTGCTTGAACGTAGATGTAACAAAATATATAAACATCAACGTTTTCTATAGCCTCGGAATTTGCTTAACAAATGAAACCATGGTCCACAAAAACTTTTATCCTTGCGAGCACCTTAAGTGCCCACCAGTTACGCACCTTCATTGCTTCATTACAAATTTAAACGCGACTTAACACCTTATTTTGTGTTGTACCACCATAATGGGCATATTTGTTGTACATTTATTGCTCCCTACCTTATGTTTTGTTATGTGACTTCATGTGAGGTGCGAATAGTATGCCTAATTGTAACACCTAAAAGTTCCCTATTGGTTGCCGCTGTCGAAACCAAGTACTGTCTCGGCGCACGGCTGGGGGCGAGAAGCCCCTACGGGCCCGTTCAGTTGGCAATACGAGGTGGTTCTAGTCGTGGAGCCTACTGCATAAAACAAAAGAATTCCAGCGTCAAATGATTGTTGGTTAAGACTAATAAAGTTTACAACCAGCTTGATGAAGAATAAAGCCCTTAAAACGTGTACATGCGGTGTAGAACTCGTAACAAGGCCGAGACAGGCACCCCTTGTCATACGCGCTTTGTGATCGACTGCTCACATTTCATTCGATTTCGGTACAAAGGGGCGTATGACGAGCCGCGACTCTCTCGGCCCTGGTACCAGTTTTATGGTGCATGTAGACCTTTTAAGCGGTGTATTGTCCATCAAGCCTGTTGCAAATTTTATAACTGTTACCCAACAACCATTTGATGAAGAATTTTTTTGTTTGTTTTAAGCAGTAGGCTCCACGGCTAGAACCACCTCGTACTGTCAACTGGGCGGCTGCTTAGAGGCCCTCGGCCCCATCCATGGTCAAAGATGGTACTTGGTTTTGGCAGCCGCCACCAAATAGGGGCATTTTAAGCGTCTTTATTGCACACATTGTTTTTTCGTACGTATGTGCGTCAATTTAGGTAAGCCAGTTGAATATACAAAAACCATTCAAATGTTTACGTTGCCAGGACTAGACCACTCACGCGATTTGAGAGACTCATTGTGGTCTCCGCACAAGTTTGTACAGCGTGTTATTCTTCCGTATAAATATCCCTAAAAAAATCTTTGCCAAAGATCGCCAATAAACTCAGGCACTGAAAAATGGCGATTCTTATATTACTGCATATTATTTAAGCAGCTACCTGTTTCAACTCTCCTGATTTTCGTACAGAAATATTTTCAATTATGCAAGATGTCCCAGCTATCATGCACCAACATTTTTTTTTAAAGAAAGCAAAAGCGTTACTCCAAGAAAATCTAGGGCGCAATGTTTCCAGTGCAGTCATATATCGGCCAGTAGTTCTGTAGTTAATGACATCAAATTAATTGTTACTATTATCTAACTCGAGAAGAACAATCCTAATTATTAAACTGTCAACAAGGCAATTGTTGGTACCCGCGAGAGGTTTCTAACTCGGGTCTTTTCAGCGACGAACTAATTGCATACTTATTTATTCAGGCTCATAAATTTGGGAAAACCCCCCAAAATATAAAAAATACCACGCGACGGCGTTCCCGCCTCCGTCGTAAAGCAATGTCATCGAACAGGCTGCCTCCTAGTTAGCCAGACTGAAATAAAGAACAGAAAGACAAGAAATTGTGCCCGAGTTTGTGCCTTATCTGCCACAAGAGCACCACGAAACTTGCTGTTTCTGCTCTTTCTATGCATGAACATTATCAAGGTGATGCGCTGTCTCTTCGAGAGTGTGACAGGCAAGGCAGATGCTTTCAATAGCCAATTTGAGGGCGCAGGTTTATGCAGCACTTTGGAGCGCCGTCACGCGGTATTTTTCATATTTCGCAGGCTGTCTTTACCAGCCAAAATAAATGATTAAGCAATTCATTCGTCGCTGAAAATAACGTGGTGAGATACCTCTCGTGGGTACTTAAAAGTGTCTCATTGACACTGATGATTAGGAGAGTACTTGTCGAGTTGGATAATCATTACAAATTATTAGATCTTATTGCAAACACATTACTGGTCGATACTTCACAGTACAGGTAACAATATGGACTTGTTTTTTTTAAGTAACCCTATTGCTCTTTTTAAAAACCTTGGGGAATGATAGCCGGGGCATCCTGTATACGCTTAGCCCTATACTGGGCCGAAAAAGAATATTGTGCTGATGGCTCGCGGGTGGTATAGTGCATTTCGATTTAAATATAAGCGAGCAAAACCTAAATATACTCAATATCATTCCGCGGCCGCTTGGCCCCAAGGGCTTTCCGTGATGAATGCTAAACATGATCGACGACTTTCCGAGTCGCTCATTTTCGAAAATAAAATTGAAAATATGATCGTCCCCCCGGTAATTCTGCAACACAGCAGCTATTTGTCTGTTAAGTGTAAAATGCAACCACAGTTACGATTGTTGGATTGTTTTTACATACCAGACGTATCGAATGGACGCTAGATTGCTTGGGCATATGTTAAGCAAAAATGTTTACGTAATTACATTTAAAGGCATGCAGTCCTAGCGATCACGCAGAATATTTAGCTTGTTACAGCTTGCATAGCCGGAATAATGGAAATAGTGAATCACCAGTGCGTAAGAATGGATTAAAATTTGGTGGGATCAGTAATAAAACGCAGCTGGTGTAGCGAGGCATGGTAAGAAAATTCCACTTCAATGTAAGAGCGCCTAAGTCATTGAATTCCCGGAACAAGAATATTTTGTGGGGCGGGGCGTGCGTTTCGTGCGTGGTGTGCGTGGGGGGCGTGGGGGCGCGTGCGTGTGTGTGGGGTGTGTGTGTGTGTGTGTGTGTGTGTGGTTGTGGTGTTTTGTGTGTGGGTGTGTGTGTGTGTGGGGTGGGTGGGGTGTGTGGTGTGTGTTTTGTGTGGTGGTGTGTGGTGTGGTGGTTTGTGGTGGTGGTTTTTGGGGGTGTTTTGGGGTGGTGGGTTGTGGTGTGGTGTGGTGGTGTGTGGGGTGTTTTTGGGGTGTGTGTGTGGGGGGGGGTGGGTGTTTTGGTTTGTGTGGTTTGGGTTTGGGTTTTGGCCCTTGGTAAAAATCGTTTTTTAAAAAAAAGGGGGGGGGTTTGAAGGGTCTCGTTTCTAATTGTTTTCTGTCTTTCCCCGGGGGTGCGTCGGGCCTATCCTTGGGGGTGTTTTTGAGAAAAGGAAAAGGGAACACCAACGCCCAAAAACAAACCCCCAGGGGGCCCAGCCATCGTATTCGCCCAAAGCGGCCGCCAAAAAACAAAAAAAAAAGTGGAAAGAAGGGCCTTTCTAACAATGTTCCCCCTTTCCCGGGTGCGTCCCCCTCCTTTTGAGTACCTATTATGGCAAATGAAAAAAACCGGGCGCCTTTTTAAAAATCCCCCGCTTTGGTTTGGGGGCCCAAAAAAAGTGGAAAAAGGGGGCCCTCCTTTCCCATTTGGTTTTCCGCCCCCATCCCTTTTTCGGGGTCCCAAATCTGTTTTCCCAGGTGGGGGTTTTCCAAAAGTTTCCCCTTTTCCCCCCTTTATTTTAAAACCCATTAAAAGTCCATCGTTGGGGTTTTTCCCCGGCCCCCCCTTTTATAAAGTTTAACAAAGGGGGGAAAATTTTTGGAAAACTAACGGGGACTGAAGAGCCAACGGTTGGGGCCAGAATGATTGAATATTCTGTGCGTGTTTTTTTTTCAGCGTGAGGTAAGGTTCCTTATGTTGCACCTATGACTTGTGGAGTACATGTCACAAGAATAGTGATACCTCATGTGCAAAAGGTTCCCAAAGGACGCTTTAAAATGTATGGCATGTTTTATATGCTCTTTACGCGTATTTTGAGCCGTGTTTTCCTCTAAAACAACACAAGTGATCTTACTGCAGGTAGCAAACCAGCAGCGCGAATAGATGGAGGCATAGCCAACTAAAGCCGTCGAATCACTTCTAAGTGCTCCCAGCTAATTCTACGATACTGCAATTGAATTGAACGGGGATTTCTTATTCGAGGTGTTGGTACGGTAGACAAAGACTGTTTTTAGAAAATTGTCGTCCTGTGTGATGAGATATGACGGATTAGCTAAGCTGATGATTAGGTCATAACGACTCTAGGAGAGTGCTTCCCTAGGCGTAACCGCCAGTCGATCCACCTTTCCAGGCGAACGAAGCGCTTGCTATTTGGGTAATT
Source organism: Haemaphysalis longicornis (assembly GCA_013339765.2). NCBI lineage: Eukaryota > Metazoa > Arthropoda > Arachnida > Ixodida > Ixodidae > Haemaphysalis > Haemaphysalis longicornis. The sequence goes on along the minus strand of CM023450.1, from coordinate 209,346,638 downwards.
TTTATTACCGTTTCACGCAATACAGGAGCAACGAGTGCTCCAGGCCGCGTGACTTAAGTGGGGGGCTCAATCCACTCTTCTAGAGCTGCTCTTTGGTTCTCAAGAAGGATAGAATGACCGACATTTTAGACGTATCTGCATGCGCGTATACAGTTGTTTTCTATGCCATAAGGCAGATTGTGAAGAGGTACTTTCTCTCGGGTCCAAACATTCGCCACTGATAACTTTATAACCCCCAGCTACAGCTGCTCTTTCATCTGGCATAGAATCTAAGAGACAAGGACTTTATTTACGGTCAGCCTAAAACGAATTCGCATTGTTTTGCCAGATGTACAATGGCCAGCTTGTCAACGAGGGCCTCCGACGCCAATCAAACCCGCCATTTAAGAGGATAGGATTATGGTAATGATGGGACAGTTGGGTGGCGGGACAGAAGATGTGCTCCTCATTTTTGTACGTGCAGGGGCAATTGAAACAGTATGCGTCTGAGCAATAACCCTGGAGGTAGAGACATGCCAGAGTAATGATGGCGTTCAGCGGGATAGCCCGCATGGTATGTACTTGCGCCCTGGATGGGGAAGTGTGGGGTAGCTTAAACGTCTGTAGCGACTGCCGCACGTGTTGTTAGTATTGTTTGAGTGGCTTTTTGTAGACATATGCCTCGTGGGCCATCGGCGGGAAAGGCCGAAGGATCGTAGGCACCCGGATAGTCATCTCGCTTCTAAACTGAATGCTGGCGATCCATGTGTTCACCTGCACTCACACCAAAGTGATGGAGGCACGCGAGAAGAGCAACAGGGTTATAGAGTGGTCGTCACGGACATTTTCGGGAAGATGGTTGTGCGGAAGAGCTCGAATCGCCGCCATAGCATCAGAGCAAATGTGATAGCGGTGAGAAAGGCGCTAGGAATTTAGTTCTCTGGTAGCGTTAACAATCCCGCCAGTTCGAAGACAACGGGTGAAATAGGATGCGTGCAGGGGCCTCCTGTGGAGGTGACTGCGGCCTCAGTTAGGCCGGACATAATGGCCCAAGCAGTGCAGCCACAAACAGGGTTATATGCCGCGTCAATGCAGCATGTGACAGTGTCTGGAAAGGAGAAGTCGTGGTAGTGGGCGCGAGCTTGCCGTCTGCCCTCGGGAAGGTAGGGGAAACTTGGAAGGGGTAATTGGAGGTTCGTCCGGAACAATATTGTGTACACAGACACACATTTTAAGGTTTCAATGTGCTCTTAACACACATTCCAAAGCGGTCCTACATTTTCCAATACACGCCTTTACATTGAAAATGTACGCCACGGGTCGGTTTATTCGCCTTCCCAATTTTTTGTGCCTCCATAGGAATAACGGCCCATCGACATTCTGCCCATCGACCTTCCGCTACCACGGCCCCCACAACGACCTGCCGCGGTGACTGAGGGCCGTGGAGTTGTGCTTGGGAGTTGGAGTAGAACCCAAGAACGCGGGTTCTATTCCCGGACGCGGTGGCCCCTTTTCTGGAGGAGGCGAAAAGCGCAAACGCCCAAGTGTTCGAGATTTAGGCGCACGTTAAAGGTCCAAGGTGGTCTAAATTAATCCGGAGCCCTGCACTACGTCGCGCCTCATTGCCTGTGTAGCGTCAGCGCTCTAAACGCCACAATCAATCACTTAGCAAATATTCGTTGCGTGTTTTATATGCATTCTTATGCAGCATAAATGCCCACAACAGAGCATATATTGTTAAAACAACTGTTTTACTCGTCTCGTCAATATCGCGTCTTATGACATGCTTCTCCTTGTGTGTTTCTAAATACCTTCACTTATTCATGCTCTGTTCTACAGCGAAGCTGTATTTTCCTCGCTTTCCGCATATAGCGTGCGAGGATAAAGGGGGAAACCGAAAAGTTTTTACGCCCGCGAGCTCAAGTTTTGTGTTTCCTTTTTGAAGGGCCTTCTGTTGTGACCTTCTTTCGGTGTTTTTTGCCGCAAATATGAATTGCTTCCGAACCGATATTTTGCCCGGTATCTTCCATGTCCAAGCAAGCGCACATCGGCGGTTGCCGGATATAAGTGCACGGGTGGGAGATGAAGAGGACACCGTGCCCGCCAACCAGGCTTTTTGCCCTTCTGGTGGCGTTCCTGTTTTTCTGGTGAGAGATTCAAACGTTGACGTCTCACGGGCAAATGCGACCGGAGTGCTCTTCTCCCTGTCCAAGCGCTTCGAATTGGTATGTTATACAAACAATAGGACGCCTAAGACGCGGGAGGGAAACATAGGGCCTTTTGTTTATCCATTAATATAAAACTCTACTCCTTTGAAGTTCGATTCAGCTAATCGGCTCGGAAGTCTGTTGCATCACAAAATACAAACAGTGTTTTATTTCTTTCCCTCCATGGCCTTCGCCCAGCTTCGCTGGTTACCCCTTTAGAGAAAGGGCACAGAATATTATATTTGGTGCAACTATAGGTGATATGAAAACACCTTTATAAGGGGATATGTTGTATACAAGGAGGTATTGTTTCGATCACTAACTTAAATATAAAACTTAGAACAAATCTGCAGTATTAAAACATTGCGCATCCTAGAGGGACCTTGTTTACTAACTGACCAACTTCCCCGCGCCTGGTAACCTTCATGAAATTAAAAATACTCTTTGTAATTGTTTCTCTTACCCGTTTTCGTAATGTGCGCTATATGCAATACAGCGTCCGGATACTGCCTTTAAATAAGTGTACTTTTAATAGGGAAGGACTTACCGGCGCACCAGGCAACCCTGGTATGCCACTCTAAAACAGGAGGCCACCAGGAAGGCCTGGCTCACCCTGTAATAACAAAGATGAAAAACGATAGAACTAAAATATCGTAACTGAGATACAGTGCATAGTTATCAACATTTGTGCTTCCACGTTAGGCACCCTTCACTTCGTTAAGCTTGCACCTCCTGTGTGACGCTCAGGTAGGGTGAAGTTAATGCATCTTCACACGCCCAAATAATGGGACAAATGGTAGGATTACACTGGACAAGCTCATTTTTTTATTGAAGAGACACAAATATAGAGCCCACCGAAGGTATAAAACAAAGATAAAACATGACATATGAACCCATTAAGAGCAACTGCAAGGGTGCACTTTCTCAGGTACCGCCTCTCAACAAGATACGCAAAATGCGCATCTGAAAGCTACAAAGACGTCGCGCTAGCACACGAGTCAAGCATTTTCCGAATTGTATACCGCTTCCACTACTTTCGTCGCCTTTTGGTCACCGTGCCGGAACATTACTGTTATATCATGAAGGAAAGGCATACAGCCACGATCATTGCAATGGGTGGAAAGATGGCCTGAAGGCACTCCCTTAAGTGAACTGTTATGCTCCCGCAAACGAACATTAAAGCAGCGGCCTGCTTGGCCAACGTAAAAGCGACCAAATTTGAGGGCAATGCGATAGACCACACGTGATCTACAAGGAACAAATTATTTTTCATGTTTGCCACTACAGCCATCTGCTCGGCCATTTGTACTAATACTCTTTTCGATGGCGGAACACATGCTGTTAATATTATAATAATAATAATCAATCAATCAATCAATCAATCAATCCATCAATCATGTTTATTTACGTACCCAGGAACAGCTAGAGGCCTGAGTGCTGGCGCACGGATAGTTACATGAAAACAAAATACAAGATACGTATTGCAAGAAACAAACAAGCGACAAGAGACACAAATATTGAGGTAGTGAAAATGACAGAAATAAAGCACAGGTGGAGCCTGGGTACAGGTAAAAAGATAAAAAACGAAGATACCTTTGTTGCTCTGCTTATTGTAAAGACCACACAACAAGCAGAGCAACAAAGTTTGACAGAAATATAGCAAAAACAACGGCAAGAGCGTAGAGACAAATGATAAGAGCAACAAATGACAGTAAACAGTTTGAAAAATAGGCAACAATCAGTTGGCAAGACACAACCACACAGAAACCAAAATTCAAGAAGAGAAAAAATAATAATAATATAATAAAGCTTCTTTCAATGTTTACATACATGATGTATATATTGACACGAGGCACCGACAGGCGATAACAAACTATGTGGTTATGGGGGGATTTGCCACAGATTAAACGAACGGGGATTGTGCGACGAGTTCCCGTGGAAGAAGAGGACGAGGTGTGATGATTGTGCTTCCCTCAGTGTGTACCAGCGGCACCCAGCCTCTTGCGTTTTGAGGATTGCAAATACAATTGCTACGGCATCCTCGCCTCGTAACATCTTGTGGCGGAGGTGCGGGACCTTCTGAGAAGACGGAGCTTCGCAGCGGTCGCCAAATTTCATTCACCGAGCTTCGCTCAGACGACCCAGCGGCTACTGCAGCCATGACAACCCCGCATCGCAACGAGGCCCCAGCGGCTACTGCCCCTTTGACAAGCCCCCACATCATTTTTTTCGCTCCCCCGGGACCCTCCCTTCTTCTATGGAAGGGCTGACGAGGATGTGGAAGACTGGATCATGATGTACTAGCGCGTCAGTGGCCACAACCGCTGGGATCAGACCATCATGCTCGCCAACCTGTCTTTCTGCCTCAAAGGTACGGCCCAAACATGGTTTCGTACGAACGAGGCACGCCTCACCAGCTGGGACGTTGTCAAAGAAGACCTCAAGGCCATTTTCGGGACATCTGCTAGTGGGCAGCTCACAGCAAAAACCAATCCCGCTTCTCGCGTGCAGAGCCCCACTGAGTCCTACGTCGCGTACATCCTCGACGTACTGGGCCTTTGTCAAAAAGTTGACCGACAAATGTCCGAGGAAGACAAAGTGCGACACGTTTTGAAGGGGATAGCGGACGACGCGTTCAACCTCCTGGTTTTTAAGAACTGTGACAAAGTAGACGGAATTATCGCCGAATGTCGCCGCTTTGAGAAGGCGAAAAGCCGGCGCATCGTTCATTTCACACGACTTCCGAACACGGCCGCGACCTCGTCGTGCTCTGATAACGTATTGCCAACACCAGCTCAGTTCCCTCCCACAGGAACAGCACCGACTTTCAAGAATGTGACCAGAATAGTGCGTCGTGAACTCTGGTCTCTGGCTCTGCTCTGAACTCTGGCTCTGCTATGGGTGCGAAGTTTGAGACGAAGCGCCGCTAGTACACGCATAGTCCGAGAAATCTTCGCACGCCCTTCTTGTCTTTCGGCCTTGGGAATTTCGCTATGGCAGACGTTTTCACCGGGTCAGGCAGGACTCCCGCGGCGTTCATGACGTGGCCCAAAAACGTGAGCTTCTCGTACGCGAATCGCCACTTTTCAGGCTTCAGTGTTAACCCCGACGTACGAATAGCTTCGAGTACAGACTTCAACCTTGCAAGGCGTTCGTCGAATGTCCGGGCGATACCACAACGTCGTGGAGGTATACGAGGCAGGTGTGCGCCTTCAGGCCAGCTAGCACAGTGTACATGTCTCTTTGAAACGTTGCTGGTGCCGTGCATAGCCTAAACAGCATCACCTTCAACCCGTATAGGCCGTCCGGGGTTACGAATGCAGTCTTCTCTCGGTCTCTCTCGTCCGCTTCAATTTACCCGTAGCCTGTCTTCAAATGCATCGAAAAGAAGTACTTTCCGTGGCAGAGGTTGTCGAGGGCGCCGCCTATTCGTGGCAGGTTGTACACGTACTTTTCGTAATCTGGTTCGGTCGCCGGTAGTCAAGCAGAAGCTTAATGTGCCATCTTTTTTCTTCACGAGTACGACCGGCGCAGCCCAAAGAATTTTGGTAGCTGTATAATGTCGTCGCTAAGCATGTCGTCGACTTGTGTCCGGATGGCTCCCCGCTCGTGTGAAGACACACGGTACGGTGACTGTCGGGTAGGTCGGGCTGCATCTTCGGTTATAATTTGGGGTTTCTCTAACGGTTTCTGACGTAGTTTTGAGTTCGACGAAAAACAATCTCTGTAGCGACTCAGCAAATTCAGTAATTTGTTCCGTTCTTCTGGCGGTAACGCTGGATTCACGTAGAAGGGAATCAGCAGCTTGAAGGTATCTTCCGGTGCGCTTTCAAAGTCGGCGACTGCGACCAGGTCACTTGCTTCTTGCGTTTCTCTGAGGAACGCAATTGCAGCGCCCCTGTTTAAGTGCTGGTACTCCTAGGTTAAATTAGTGGGCAAAACGTGGGATTTGCGTTAACATCGCAATGGATCGTGCGACGGAGACACCACGGTCGAGAAGCAAACTTTTGTCACCCTCTACGATAGCATCGACGTCAAGGACAGCATCTTCTGAGTAAACAGTGATCATCAAGCTTGCGCGCGGTGGCAGAGTGACATCATCATCGGCGATGCTTACACCAGCATGGTGCTCTGGTTTCGGTTGCGGCATAATGAAGTGATCGCAGAAAAAAGTTATCGACTTGGTCTGCAGATCAATTATTGCACCGTTTTCCGTCAAAAAGTTCATTCAAAGGATTACGTCGCGGGAGCAGTTGGGCAAAATGACCAACGTAGGGTACGTGAGGCCGTCTAGGATGACGCGTGATGTGCACGTTCCACTTGGCGTTACGAGATGGCCTCATGCTGTGCGTATGTATGGACCGTCCCATCGTGTCGTAACTTTCTTCAGTTAAGACGCGAATGGTTATCGGCCATATACTGTTGGCTAAAACTACATAAATGGATCAAGTAAACAGGTTACGTATCATCGTTAACGTCTAGTAAGCTTTTTAAAGAACGTCTGATTAAACATAGTCTTAAACCAATAATGTGTATTTATATGGCCTGCACTACCGTATTTCAACAGCAGGAAATTTTCTAATCATGGAAGCAGTACGCGAGGAGAATGACGACGTTCTCCCATTTCCTTGGCCTCGACTATTTTTAGCCAGCTTGTGTGTAACTACAGTAAAGCAGCAACTGTTTGCAATTATATATTAAACAATGCGTAGCCACTATTCTTGGCTTTTGTCACTATGGCAGGGTTTACTAGCTAGGATTAAACATTTCTAGGCAGTTTTTTGTATGTCAAAATGCCCCTTTCTGAATGTTACTTTCCAGGCCCACGATTCCACTCTGGTTATCCAGTGCGATAATCATGCTTTAGAATTTGTCCCCCAAGTTACTTAGCAAGGCCACGAAATCAGCAAATCTGAGGGTACTGGGGTATTTTCCCTTACCCCCACCTGTTCCCAATCCAATGTTCTCAATACCCATTGAAAACATGCTGTGAATAACATTGTAAGGATTGTGTTCCCTTGTCTGACGACATTCCTTATAGGTATTTTACTGCTCTTCTAGGGAAGGACGATGGTACCTGTGGACCCATTGTATATATCTTCAAGTATTCTTACGTAATGCTCGTCTACACCCTGCATCCGCAACGCCACAATGACTGCCGAAGTTTCGACAGGGTCGAATGCTTTCCCCATCTATGAAGGCTGTATATAGCGATTGACGATACTCCGCGCATTCTCGATCACCTGATTGATCGTGTGAATATGGTCCTTTGCCTGAAAATCCTTTACGAAACCCTGCTTGATTTTACATCACCTGAAATCTAAGGTGGCAGAAATTCTGTTAGCAATTACCTTGGTAAGTACTTTGTAGACGACTGACAGTAAGCTGCTCCGCCTGTAATTGTTGAAGTCCTTCATGTCACCTTTCTTATGAATTATGATGACGTTCACGTCCTTTCATGATTCCGGTACACTCGCGGTCATTAGGCATTGCGGATATAGGTTTGCCAGTTTTTTCTAGTACAATTTCCCGGCCATCCTTCAAGAGGTCTCCTGTCAACTGATCCTCACCAGGCGCTTTGCCCCCTTTCATTTCTTTGAAAGCCTTCTTTACTTCTTCAGTCGTTACTGGTGGATTATGTATCCCCTCTGAACTACTTCCTTGTAAGGTATTATCCTGGATGTCGTAGTTACCGTACAGATCTCTATAGGACTACTCGGCTACTATAACTACTTTATCCCTATTTGAGATGAGATTCCCTTGCTTGTCTTTTAAGGGCATACATCTCATTTTTCTCATGCCTAGACACCTCCTCACTCATTTTAGGTGGCCTCCTTTATTCACAGCTTGCTCAATCCTCTCCATAATATACTTCCGTATGTCACCTGTTTTACGCCTATTGATTAACTTCGAAAGCTCCGCTATTTCTATTCTGTCAGCAGCGGTGAATGTGGTCAGGCTTTACTGTTTCCAAACTAAATATTTAGTCTCCTGAGAACGTTTATCAGTCTAGCGATCGTACCTCCAACTTCTACTCCACACGCCGTGATAATGCGTGTAACGTTGTCGCTAGCTTCCTGCGTCGTAAACTCTGCTTCCTCGGTTAGATCTGAATATCGCTTGTGCAGTTCAATCCTGAATTCTTCAACTTTCCGTTTTACTCTAAGCTCATTGATCGGCTTCTTTCGTACTAGCTATTTACGGTTCCTTTTTAAATCTATCCTAATTCGACATGTTTCCACATGGAGGTCGCTACACCCCATCCGTCCAAGCACTTCCACATCCTGCCCGATGCCAGGGTTATAGCATAGCATGAAGTCTATTTCATTCTTATGCTCCCCATTCGGGCTCGTTCAAGTCCACCTGCGGCTTTCCCGTTTGCAAAAAAACGTATTCTTGATGCCTAGATTATTCCGTTATGGGAGCTGTACTAAAAAGCCCCAAGCCCCTTCGGTTATTTCTACAAGCCAGAGGATAGTTCTCAACTGCCTTGTCTGCTTGTTGCGTACTTTTGAAATGAAGCCTCCCAATACTACGGTATACTGTGTTTTTTCTTCACTCATTCCCCACAACACATTCTCATAGAAGCGTTCAACCAGCTGGTTGTCGTGGCTGGATGTAGGCGCGTAGCCGGCACCACCTTGATTTTTTACCTCTCATTAAGCCTAATTACAAGACCAGCTACCCTTTCGTTAATTCTATAGTATTCGTCTATGTTGCCAGCTATACTTTTAACTACAAATCTATCTCCCAGTTCTCTTGTGTCCACTAGACAACGGTACCATAGTACGCGTTCATTTTGCAGCACTGTAAAGGCTTCACCTGTCCTCCTTACCTCGCTAAGCCCTATTACACTCCATTTAATTCCCTCTATTACTCGCACAACACCTCTAGACCTGCCTCGCTAAATAAAGTTCTCGCGTTAAGCGTTGTCAATTTCAGATTAAAATTAAGGCATGTCCGGATACAGGTACTTTTAGCACCCCCGGCTGCGTCACAAGGTCTGACCGCCGCCGTGGTCAGTTGCTGCGCAGCCACTGGATACTGAGGTTGCACGATTAATTGGCGTAATCATGGGAGTTAGTGACCATTCCTACACCAGGGCAGCCAATGCTGCTCTGGTGAGGGCATGCATTACCGGCAATGGTCACCGGGATCATGCCGCGCCACAAGCTTCCTTCTGCAATTTCATTAACACGCGGATTTCTTTTATCCGGTGGGAATTGGGCAGCATTGGGATTCTAACCACGGCCCTTCTAGACTCGAGACGGATGCTCTACTCCTACACCTCCACTGCATCGCAACAGCATATATTGTTCGTAAAAACAACACCAACCCCTCATTTCGGAAACAAACATGCCGCAAAGCAGCCGATGTCTGGATTTTATGCATATGAAGTATTAAACCACGAACTCATGCTTTCTGAACTGCCTTTGTGTTTTCGTCATCATTTCTTAACCTAGTTTCAAATACGCATGCTTGAAGAGTTTTTAGAGCAGCTTCGGTAACACTAGAAACTTGCATTTGAGGTCAGCTGCCTCCGACGTTCATTCCGTCATTCGGAAGTAGCCTAGCCCGCGCACACATGATCTGATGTTCTAGGGTTAAGAATAGAGAGTACTTGCTTCAAAAATACCTAAAATAGAAAATGGATGTATATTTCTTAATCTGACTAGAATTTTATTTTTCAAAGTATTGTCATGTGAGGTACTTTTGTAATCATAAAGATCTTTCATGAACTACAATGAACTTTTAACACAAGTACTAAATTTTTGCAGCACTGCCAGGAAGGGTGCATGTCCTAGCCAACAGTAATGATATAAAACCACTTACCTTTGGACCAGGCAGCCCAGCCGGTACAGGCCCAAAAGAGCATGTGGTTTCTCCCCGCACTCCCTGCAGTTTGGATAGTTGCAGACATGTAAACTTTCAGAATACAGTATCGCTTACCGACGCACCTAATCTAATCATTGCATATAGCTCAAGTCAATACTAACCGCACTAGCTGTGCAGTGCTGCGCGGTTCGTCCAACATTATGACAGTGGCCTGCAGCAAGATACGAGGTAAAGCGGAACTGATACTATTTTTGATATAAAGGTATCTCAGCACAGCATTGATTCTTGTGGCCACCAAAGATTTGGGGAGGAGTACTGTTACTAGAGCCACTTCCTGGTTGTGCCACAACGCACTGAGAGAATTCAGTTCAGGGCACTAGGTTGAACGTTTTCTTCAATTGCTCAAAAATAAAACACTGCCTTCCTCAAACTTCCGCGTTGTGGAATTATGGCAACACGAAGTTCTTCACAACGAGACATAACACCGCCAGAAAACGAGGGATTGGTTGAGATACACAGGATATCAAAAAAAACACACCATACGAAAAATGTCGCTCTCTTTTCACACTCCCCGCTACGTCATATCATTTCCGTATGGATTATGTCCTTACGAACTACAGGAAAAAGTAATAGTACAGGAGAGTCTGATTTGGCCATTTATCTATAGCTATAAAATGAGGTGCCCGAATGGCTGAGTGACTGACTGACTGGTTGCTCCAAGGCCAGCCAAAACCGGTAGATCTAGAGACGAAATTTCGCGAGTACATTTGCGTTATAGCGTAGGGGCTCACAAAGCCAGGATTTTCGGAAATTGCACTCTTAAGAGAGCTAACGGCGAAATTGTGTTTTGGTAAATTCGGGTTTATCTTGGTCACTTGTTCACATATCGAAGTCCTTTTTGATGATATACATAGGCTTGAAGAATATCTTAGAAATAGCTTTAGGATCTCGCCCTGACCAACACTCTCGGTGTGATTCCGCACTCCTGAATAAAATGGGTGTTCCTAAAGGTTCTCCAACAAATATTTCACTCATTCATTTATCGAATTGGTTTTTGCTATCATATGTTACTCTTACATAAGACCAAAACTGGTTTTAAGGATTTCGCCCGGCAACGATGGTAAAAGGGCCAAATTTGTTTTGGAAATGAGACGCCTGACGAGCAGAAAAGGCCCAACAGGTGATGCCAACGCCTAGACAAACTGCTGGTTCAAACGGCTTCATATTTCATGAGTGCATTGTGATTGCGGTTGTTGGACATCAATTTTGCTGAAAAGTTTAAATATTGCACCACCGATACAGCGAAAAGTGTTGAAATAATTTTTTAGTTAATAATTTTTTTGATCGCACGACATTTCAGATATCTAACTGGTTTTTTTTTGTTGTAAGTAACTTACTCGGTTATCTGAACACTGTACTACAAGATTTTTCTATGACACCCACCTAATAGAGACAATCTGGATTTTGGCAAAACCGTGTGTTTTTTACACATTCCCCAATACGTACGCAGCCCGTTATTATATCCAAGTCGTCCTTGCTTGGAAATGCTGCCCATTCAACTGCCGAAAAATCGATTTCAGGATTTTGTACTAACCCGCGATAAAAAGGCATGCGAGGTTTTTTTTTTTAATTCACATCGCTTTGGTCGTGGAATTCACTTGAACTTTCTCGCGATCGCATAGCACTCTCCATCTGTTGGAACCTTCTGCAACCACGCACCTCCCAGGACCCCGGTCATTTATACCTATAAAATGAAGTTCTCAACTGACTGACTGACTCATCAACGGCCAGACAAATTTGGTAGATCTAGTGACTTGAAATTTCGCAGTACATTTGCCGCAAAGCCAGGGGCTCACTAAGGCGGGATTTTCGGAAATTGCACTCCTAAGAGAGCAAAAAGGCGGAATTGTGTTTTCGTAAATTTATTTATTTATTTATTCTTTTTTTATTTATTCATTTATTATTTATTTATTTATTTATTTTTTTTTTATTTATCATTTAATATTATTTATTTATTATTTATTTATTTATTTAGAGAGTGAAAAGCGGTGAAATATTTTTTCAGAAATTATTTTTTATTCGCAGGCCATTTTAGATGTTGAACTGGTTTTTGTTGATATAAATAACTTACTCGGGTATCTGAACACTGTACTACAAGACTTTCTATGACACCCATCTAATAGGGACCGTTTGAATTTCCGGAGGACGTTGTGTTTTTTACACATTCCTCAATAAGTACGCAGCCGGTTTATATATCGTATTCGTTTTTGCTTGCAAATGCTGCCCATCCAATTGCCCAAAAATCTATTTCAGGATGTTGTGCTAACATGCCGATAGAAAGGCATGCAAATTTTTTTTTTTTTTTTAATTTACACCCCTCTGGAGATGGAATCCACTTGTATTTTCCCGCGTTCGCATAGCCCTCGCTATTTGTTGCCCTTTGTGCAACCACGCGCCTCCCAATTGCCCTGTCATTTATCATAAATCTCAAAGAGAGACGAGCAGGTAAAAATCGCAAAGGCATAGCGCTCGCCCATCTGTTGGGACTTCGTGCCACACCCCGCGCCTCCCGGTACTAGCCCATGTTAGTTATCATAAAACTATGACCGATGAGCGTCCTTCATTCCTTACGAGATAGCACTTCTCATGGGTAAAAATACCTTTCCTCGCCCATTCGGCCTCCATCGCATGTTCCCAGGACAATCTCCTGCCGAATGCAAGTTCTATTTACAACCCGTCACTCTTCCTTACATTATATTAGATTGCAAGCAACACCCGAACCTCGCCCCTCGTCAACCTACCCGTCCCACCCATGAGCTGTTTTATAACCTGGTGACCAGCAGCGGTCTGGGTGTCCAAACAATTTTTCTGCAGAGCGAAGGCGTTTAGCGAGAGTTGCATTAAAACAAGAGTTCCAGGCGTTCCGCGTTACAAGAACGCGCCTGGGGTTGAAGCCCACGTATAGGCAGCAGGCAGGAGTTCCTGAGTGTGTACCACTTCACGATGAACTAGCCAATATATGACAACTAACAAATAAATGAACACTTGTTATACCCATTAGTGTCAAATTTATAATGCCCCCCCCCCGCCCCCCCCCCTCCCTCTCCTTCCGGGCCCCGCCGGGTACTACCGCTAGTATTCAATAAAGGGCGAAATCAGACTCTTTTTTGTTTTCCACATTCCGTAGGAACAGAATTCATACGGAAGTGGTGTGACGTTTTGGGGAGAACGAACAACAGCGCGACCTTTTTCATGCAGTATGCACTAATTTGTCATGTGTTTCTCAAAAAATCTTTCGTGTTATGGCGGGCTTGTGTTAGGTTGGGTAAGAAGTGCGTTGACGCCGCATGTTCCGTCTCGGCGCGCTATGAAAAGGTTAAACCCGAAGCGGCAGCTTGCACAGTGAAAGCTGCTTTCAGGCTTGCGTTTTTATTCACAGATGGGTTTTTCTATGCCGCGTATTTTTTTCTAAACGGCTGCTAAGTGTTGTCACATTACATAACCTACAAAACACAAGGAGGATTATCCAATAACATTTCCTTCAGTTGTTGTAATATTGTGTCCGTTTCGTTAGCAGCGTAATTCAAGTATTTTTTACATGGCGCTTTTTATTTGAAAATATTTCAGTTTTTACTAACGTAACGCCGCGAAGTAATTTTATCAGTTCCTCTGTGCTACACGGTAACTTACCGGTGCCGTACAAAATATATTGCCCGAACGTGAACATGAACTAAAGATTACTTCCCTTTTCGCCAGGATGCCCAGGACGACCAGGCAGCCCAGGATATCCAAGATCCCCCTGTAATGTAAGATAATAAAAACATGGGTGCTTTTCTTTTAAAAAATTCACTTGGCGCAACAGAGATTTACTAATAATAGTTCTGTATTAACATAACGAGTGTGGAATTGTTCATGGTCCTTCATACCCGGTGTACAATTCCGTTAGGCTTATCATTTGCACGTCCGCACGAACTATTCCTAATGCTTGGTCTGCCGGAAGCACAGTCCTGGTGAAGTAACACCAGCGTTTCGGGGAAGAAGTGAGGGGTCAAACTGCCCAATTTTTTGTGCACTATCTTTACGGGAGACTGAAATTTTCGCCTTAACAAAACCTGCGTGATACCACCCAGTTCGAAGCCGGATTTGATTTCGCTTCGTTGCCACGCTAATTGATTTTTTGTGGGAAATTAACACTCTTCCAAGATCTCGGCCGCGGACATTGAGATTGTTCATCATGTCCCTGCCAAGAAAAGAAGACAGTATATCATTGCTCGAATCTCATCGAGAGCTAGGAAATTTAGTTCTATAGCAGAGCGGGTAAGGCGCGTCAGAACACTGGGCTTCCTCGATTATCAGTCCCGGATCGTCCGCGGACTGCCCGAGACGCGATCCGGTGCTCGATTTTCCCATGTATTCCTATGGGACCTCCGGTCCGAACGCAGTCCTCGGACTGCCCGCGGATTGTCCAGGACTGCTAAATCGAGGATGCCCACTGCTGACGTCATTATAGAATCCCCTAAGCGTGAATCTTTCATTATCAACCACCACCTCTCTCCAGGAAGTAAACGACAGTTCATTCGGGTTCTTCCCCAGAAGAAAGAAAATAACTGGGAATACCGGTGGACTGGCGATGGCGTTATCAATTCTACGAAAACCGATGAAAGTAAAGTGCATCGGATCTCCGACCCAGATGTCAGAGAGTCATTTCGTCGCAAACCCAGTTATTCACGAAAATTGCTTGCTTTATCATGGCCTCGAATGTCTTCTCTTGCACTGAAGCTAAGCATCTTCTGGATCAATCGCTTGCATTATCGCTCGTACATTTCAACACGCGTACCTTAAAGAAGACATTATCACGACCTTCTAGCCTTCTTAGCTATATTCGAACTCACGTTTTACGTAATCTGCCTTTCCCAGACATGGCTGTCGGCAGACGACGGGGATCTCTATTATTTACCATGCTATGCATCTGAACATTGTCAGCGCGATATATATCGTTGTCGTGGGTTAGCGGTACTAATCACGTCATCAATTTCACACAAGTGCCGTCATGAATTGTTGTTCGCAAATCTTATTGTGAGGGTGTCTGGCTGAAAGTATGGCATTCTGCTCTGCCTTTGATTGATTGATTGATTGATTGATTGATTGATTGATTGATTGATTGATTTTGATTGATTGATTGATTGATTGATTGATTGATTTATTGATTGAGATTGATTGATTGATTGATTGATTGATTTTAACGCGGCGACACAACGCAGGCGGTGAGGCGCGCCGTAGTGGAGGGCTCCGATTAATTTTGACAAGCGGGGATCTTCAACGTGCGCCGAAATCTCGTACACACGGGCGTTTTTGCTTTTCGCCTCCATTATAAAAGCGGCCGCCGCGGCCGGTAATTGCTCTGCCTTTGAACAATGGCCATACCATCATTGCATCCATCTACCGTTCCCTTATTCCTCGTACTAAGTCTTTTGTGTGCAGTTCGAAAAAATTCTTGACACCGTGACACCATCTGTGGTGACACGAACATAAACCTATTTGATAGCAACAGCTCAGCTTCCACTGAATATGTTCTTTGCCTTTAGTTCTTAGGGTTGAATTCTCTTGTTGATTGTCGGACCAGATGGGATGTGAACGGGTCGAATAGAGTAATTGATTAGACAGTGTACGATATCGGATAAATTGAATTGATGTGATCAATATCTCATCAATCAGCTGAGTGGGAGGAATGGTAAAATGCCGGCTTCTTGTTCTGGGACTCGAATATTCTCGGGGGATTTTCGTTTTCTTGTTTTTCCTTTCTACTGCCTTTAGTGCCCTTGAGAGCTGAACACGAATAGTTCAGTAGAAGATACGCCCCAAAATCTCTCAGAATTATCAAACGATGTACACCCCAAGCAGGAAGCTCCTCTCTAGGTCTGTTTACTGAACGACACCGTTGACTCTAAGCATGGATGTTCAGTTAGCCACAGGGAGAGCAACGCAGAGGCAGAGCGCGAGCGGGCGCGGCGGGGGATGCCGTGTCTTCGCTCCATGTAGTTCAGCCCGACGAATATACGGCGTCCTGCCGCGGCCGATTTTCCGCCGCTGAACTTCCTCGGGAAGTTTGCTCCATGTATTCTGGCCTTAAGTCAATTGCCTGTTGCCGCAAGTCCATCGGTTTGTTTTCCGTCCTTGCCACAGTTTCTTTATTTCTGATAAACACGGAGAGGTTTTAAAGCAAAGCTTTACTACTTTCGTCCAGCGATTTCGTGGAGGATGCGCAAATGACCTTTTGACCCGTAGACACACCTCCGGCGACACACCCCTCGAAGCGCATCGCGTGATTGACCGGGACCGCCGCTGCGCCCGAGGCAGCCAACTACCCCCACAACTTCCCATGCATGCGGTGCTGGGTCGTTTCAGGCAACGTGACTCGTCTCGCGCCCGGCGAAGAGGAACGGTGCGTTCGCCATGAATGAACGCCTCGTTCGCCCGGCCCCTCCTGTGAGCGTTGCACGGAACCGAACGGCTTTCAGACGTGGGCGGAAATACAGCTAAATCAAAGGTTAACCAAGCGAAACCAAGACTCAACTAGACAAAGCCAAGCTTTTTCTTTGCATATCGAAAAGTAGCGGAGCTAAGCCCCCGACAGTTTTTTTAAACCGTCCGCTACTCGCCATGTCGAGTATTTGGTTTTAAAGTTCACAGATCGCTTTACCAGCCTTACTGGTGTACCATTTGTTTAACGCAGCCGTTGACAAGGCACAACTAGAGAGGTAGTTGCAAACATGCAAACCGATTGAAGGATGAGAATAAAGAAATAAATTGCCCTTCGACGCAATAAACACGTTTTAGGAGAAGCGTACGACCGCTAATTTTTGAGGGTTTAGTCGGTTGATTTCTAACACAGATATATATTTGTTAATTGATTTTTTTTTATTTAATCCCGCTTTGATTATCCCAATAATGCAGGTTCTTTGGACGGAACAGGTGCGACTGACCTCATTTTTGGCATTTTGCCAAGTTTTATTGCCGAGCTTCAGACACCCGCGACGCGAATGATCAAAGTTGGGCATCCACGCTAACGTGTGAAATCGAACGTTGTATCACTACGGTGGATGCGAACAGTGGCTCTGCCGCTTGGTAAAAGCCGCTAGGTTGAACTTGGCCGTAGTGACGTGTTTCGAACGCTCTCGCCTGCACCGGCCACACCTTGCGTGTTGCCTAGAAGCGCATTTTATTGGTCGCGCCTTCCTTTTTGTGACCTTGATTAAGTGGCGTCACTGAATGACAAGAGAACCTCGCTCAGCCAAGCTCTTTGGCCACCTCCGACTCATGCTAAAGGCTTCAAACACCACCACATTATTTTTCTTATACACCTTCGATACACAGGTTTAGGGTGTTTAGCATTCCATTGCGGGAGTAGACTCCGTCTGGGCGAGAACGGTGTCTCTGTGGCACAGGCTTTATCGTCGCCACCAAGCTTCCTGAACAGACGAAGTGTATTCTAGCGTCTTGATGCTGCAAATGTTACAGCAGTGCGCTGGGCGCTTAATGCTTGGTACAGCCGAGAGAAGTAAGCTTTTTTGATGGTGTTTACTAAGCTATCCTTCTTAAGCGTTGCTGAGGAGTACGACAAACCACTATATTTCTCAGACGGATGAGCAAAATGTCCATCCCTACAAGTGCTAAACCTCTCCCAGACGAGTTACTGGGTTTGCAGAGCGTTCTTAGGCCTCCAACATCTTTCTGGGGACAATAATGTAGGTTGTTGCGGAATTACTACAACCTATTGTACTTATTGTTTCCAGAATATTTGACGTAGCCATGAATTCGTTTTATTTGATACCATCTGTCCTCAGTAGATGGCGCCACCAAAATGGTTTCCTGCTTTGAAGTTCTACAGGAGACATCTATAACATTCTTAAAACAGATAATTTATTCTTAATGGTTAATCCGAAAGGTAAATATTCAGGCTACTTTAAATGAAATCTAATATCTAAGAGCAACAAAGGTTTGCGTCATTTGTCTTGAGACTAATTCGAGAGATTTCGCTGATTCTACCACGACGGGCGATAAACCGGAATACGTATAAACCGCAAACGCTGTGCCAAAACGTGTCCTACCGTTTCCAACGGGAAAAAAAATCTCTGGCTTCCAGTAATGCGGTAAACGCTTACGTAAACGCAGGAAACGATATACTAGAACTTCCTGTTTTGACGAAATCTTTAAGGTGGAAGGAATATGCACCCATGCGTTAAATATTTAGGGGGGACAATGCATTATGCAAACTCCAATGAAATGCTACTGAAACTCCTGAGGGGAAGTCTTCGTCGTAAAAAGATAACCAGCGTGCTGTCGATAACGCTAAACTCCCATCCACTCTGTTATGACAACTGGTCCACGGCACTATAAATCGCAGTACCGAAACTGCTCGACACCGATATTTGAATGGCGTTCTCGACCCCCCGCGATGGCACAGTGGCTAACGCGTTATGCTGCTGAGCCCAAGCACGGGTTCGATGCTCGGCCACGGCGGCTGCTTTTCTTGTGGAAGAGCAAAGTGGGACCGCCCATATGCTCGAGATTTAGGCGCACGTTAAATATCCCAAGGTGGTCAAAAATAATCTGAAGCCCACCACTACAGCGTGCCTCATCGCCTCTGTATCGTCGGCTGGTTAAATCTCGTAATCAATTAACAAATGGCGTGCTCGCGTTCAAGCGATGCGGACGTAAACACATGGAAGTAGCGACAAGTGCTGGGGCCCTCCAGAAATCACCCGAAGATTGGTGTTACGAAAGGCCCCACACTCTGCCATCGATTGTGATGGAACAGCTACCCATAGTCACCGGTGTGCAGCAACTCCTAATGCTGCAGCTGCCTAAGAACTCATTCTTCCGTGCCTCCCTCTCCCTGCATCGACTACAGCACCTATCATTGTCGAGGGGAGAAGCATAGCGGAAGTTATTAAAACACTGAAGCTGCACTCCACCCAGATTAAGGACTTAAAATGCCGTGAGCGTTCGTCTAATACACGGACCAACGTTTTAGTCATGCTAACCGTAATTTTCTAGGACACATCTATAGCAAATCACCTTCCCGCTGACTTAAAAATTGAGAAGGTGGTTCCTTATACATAGCGGGACACAGGCATTACCAATTTAATTACAAGACCATCGATGCCCTAGCAAGCCCCGCAAAACCACAGATAACATCAGTATTTAAAATCTGAATAAACTTGATTGTACAATTATGTTTCTAAAAGTCACAGCACATTTACGGCAAAAAACGCATTGGTGTGAAACACACTTCATGGCCTTTTGCACAAAAGGCCATGACAAAAGGCAAAAGGAGCAATTGGTTCTCATAAATAGCGATTGTGAAATTTCCCTCAGCTTTATTGCAATTCTAAAACGTAGAATCACTAATTAGAATCACTAAGCTCACATGTCGAATTGTTTCGGTGTCTGCGCATCAGGATGGCTAGGTCCCGCTGTCTCACCCTTCGAACGACGCTCCTCTCCGTTTTCTTTCTCTAGACTCACGGCCGGGGTACAGTGGCGACGTCGCCCGCCTCTCTAGCCCGACCGCGGCTGACGCTCCTGTTGCGTTGAGGACGCCGCCCCCGCGAATTCCGGGTAAGGGTTGGCAGAATCCCTGGCTTCACTCTTTCTGGAGCCACGTGTGAGAATTCAAGTGAGGACGCATGGGCAATTGTTGTGGGTGTCGTTTAAAGCGTCCTTGTCCAACCACCTTCCCAACGTGGATTGAAGCCATTTTTTTTAATGTTGTAGTGGTTCATATTTCGACTGAAATTATTCTTGCACAAACTGGGTTTTCTCAACTTGAACCCAGAACTCTTAGCGGAACTAGAAGTTTCTCCTGTTAACTGCTGCCAGTTCGCTTCAGCTAAAATGTTTGACACATAGACAAGCGTCGCTCACTCACGTGTCCCAGAAGGCTCGGTATTAGCTGATTCTCATTTTCTATTTTTAATAACGCTACCTAGTGTAGCCTTCTAATCATTATCTTTGCATCATTCACAATACAGTTCACCCTCTTATCAAGGCGAGAGCCTCAAATGCGTAAGAGAAAAATCGTCGGCGTCGGGTGCGTGTCGAAACAATAAAAATAAAAATACGCCGATAAGCGCGCAGCACCCCCGCCGAACAGAGGAGAACGAATAATAGTAAGATATTGCCGCGAACCACACATTGGGTTTGTTTATTTGTGTTTTGCTTTTACCGCCCGGCTGCGCCGGTCTGTGTTATCTCTGCGCCAAGGGAAGCGCGTGTTTCATTCTTTCTTTCTGTGCCGCATGTGTTATCTGTTGTGATAGGGAGAGCATTCCGATCTAACGTGAACAGCCCAGAATATTCTTCTTGGATCTACTATGTTCTCCATGCGAATCGACGTTTCGAGAACCACGCGAGCCAAAGGTAAAAAGGCTGCAGTGCGGACGCCGGGGCATTCGATTCGACGACACTCGCCTGTGCAAGTCACTTTGTTGACCGCTGCTTCGCCGCCTCTGTATTATTTTGAGTTGTTAGGGGAGCACAAGTTCGCTCCAATAAACGTATTTCTCATTCAACACAACTGCATCGTCCTTGTCTTCGTGACATCTGGTGAAGGTGCTGGGTACGCACCCTTCATGCCCACTACAACCTCGAAAAGCCGCCAAGCCAGTCCAACAAGAGCCAGCCCCCGCCTGGAAGATTTACCGCCCGAGTTCGGATTGATCGATTGTAGGGTTTAACGCGCCGACGCAACGCAGGCGATGAGGCCCGCCGTAGTGGAGGGCTCCGGATTAATTTTGACCACCTGGGGATCTTTAACGTGCGCCGAAATCTCGTACACACGGGCGTTTTGCTTTTCGCCTCCATCAAAAAAGCGGCCGCCGCGGCCGGGAATCGAACCCGCGACCTTGTGCTCAGCAGCGCAACGCCTTAGCCACTGAGCCACCGCGGCGGGTGCCCGAGTTCGGTTTGATGCCAGAAGGGCCCAAGAAAAAGAACGCTGCAACCAACACCATGGTGCAAGAAACAACGTCGCCAATCGTCCTGCAGCAGCCCCGGGAACCGCCATCGTTCCGAGGAGCCCCAGCAGAAGACCCAGAAGAATGGTTGGAGAAACTGGAGCGCGTCCGGAAATTCAACAGGTGGGACGACACAGAAACGTTCCGGCACGTTTTCTTTTACTTGGAAGATTCGGCTCGCACTTGGTTCGAGAACCACGAGAGCTCCTTGACAAACTGGGCTCAGTTGAAAAGCGAGTTTACTAAGACCTTCACTACAGTCGTGCGGAAAGAAAGAGCCGCCCTTTTGTTGAAAACACGCACGCAACACCCCAACGAAGGTGTCGTGATCTTCGTTGAGGAGATGAAGCAGCTATTTCGCCGCGCGGACCCCGAAATGACGGAAGAAAAGAAGTTGCGCTGCTTAATGCGCAGAGTGAAGGAGGAACTGTTTGGTGGACTTGTCCGAAATCCGCCCAAAACCGTCGCCGAATTCGTGACCGAAGCCAGCACCATTGAGAAAGCCCTCGAAATGCGTGCTAAGCAGTATGACCGCAACTTTGTTGGCGCGGCCAATGCGAACGACTTTGGCAGCACGCGGATCCCGGCCGACAACCTACGCGAGACTATCCGCGCAATAGTGAGAGAGGAGCTGCGGAAACTTCTCCCAACGCCGCCGCAGCCCCAAGTCGCTTCCCTCACCGACGTGATTAGAGAAGAAGTGCAACAAGCGTTGGGAACCTCTACGCCATCCGAGGTACCCCGAGAGCCACAAGCTATGACATACTCCGCGGCTGTTCGTCGACCCCGCCCTGCTCCAACACGCCGTCAAGAGGCCCCGCCGTACCGCCGCCCACTGTCACCCGCCCGACCCCCGGTAGCCCGAAACCAGACGCCGAGGAAGACGGACGTATGGCGAACTCCCGATAACCGTCCTCTGTGCTACCACTGCGGAGAGGCCGACCACATTTACCGTCGCTGCCCATACAAGAGACTCGGACTGCGTGGTTTCTCCGTCGACGCACCTCGCCCTCTCCCTGGCCAACGACCACGTGAGATCGACGAGTATCTATCTGAAACCAGCCGTGGCCCAGCGCGTTTCAACCGTTCGCCGTCGCCCTACCCCTACCAATCGCCGAACCGCCGTAGCAACGCTGACTTCGCCCGTGTAAGGTCCCCCAGCCCACGCGGGGGAAACTAAAGGCGGGAACTTCTGGAGGTGAAGTTGCTCTACGGCGAAAAACTAGAAACCCTCCAACGACACAAGGACGCGCTGAAGACAGTGATTCACGACATGCCCTCATCCCGACGACCCGACGTAACCCTGACGAGACTCCCGAACACGACGACAGCTACATGGCGCGACGCGTACCCGACCTGACCGAGACGTCCGTTGAGAAGACGACGACAACGACGATGCACAGTGCCCGACCATCAACACGTACAAGCAGAGATACGACGCCCCGACGAACCCGGAACTCGAGGACGACTGCATCTGACGTCAAGGTGTCCATCGACGGCTTTGACGTAGTCGCCCTCGTAGACACGGGAGCTGACTATTCGGTAATGAGCGGACCATTTGCGTCTAAACTGAAGAAAGTTATGACCAGAAGGGACGGTCCGCACATACGCACAGCAGGAGGCCACCTCGTGACGCCAAGTGGAACGTGCACATCGCGCGTCACCATAGACGGCAAACGTACCCTGCGGCGTTCGTCGTTCTGCCTAACTGCTCCCGCGACGTGATTCTCGGAATGGACTTTTTGACGGACAACGGCGCAATAATTGATCTGCAGACCAAGTCGATAACATTTTCCTCCAATCACTCCACGACGCCGCAGCCCAACCCCGATCACCGTGCTGCTGTCAGGATCGCCGACGATCACATCACCCTGCCACCCCGCGCAAGCTTGATGGTCGCCGTCTACTGTGAGGATGCTGCTTCTGACATCGACGCTATCGTAGAGAGTGATCGAAGGTTGCTTCTCGACCGCGGTGTCTCCGTCGCAAGAGGCATTGCGCACTTTAAGCAACGCCAATCTCACGTTTTGGTCACTAATTTCACCGAAGAGTACCAGCATTTAAACAAGGGAGCTGCAATTGCGTTCCTCGAAGAAACGCAAGAAGCAAGTGATGTGATCGCAGTCGCCGACTTTGAACGCACACCCGTAGAAACATTCAAGCTCCCGCAGCCATTCGACGTGAATCCGGCGCTGCCGCAAGAACAAGGGAAAAAAATTATTGGCTTTGCTGCGTCGCTATAGCGAATGTTTTTCGTCGAGCGCAAAACTACGTCAGACCCCTCTAGCGAAGCACCGAATAATAACCGAAGATGGAGCCCGACCTACCCGACAGTCACCGTACCGCGTCTCTTCACACGAACGGGAAGCCATCCGGACTCAAGTCGACGACATGCTGAGCGACGACATTATACAGCCATCGAAAAGCCCCTGGGCTGCGCCCGTCGTACTCGAAAAGAAAAAAGACGGCACATTAAGGTTTTGCGTTGACTACCGGCGACTGAACAAAATCACGAAAAAGGACGTGTACCCCCTCCCCCGAATCGACGACGCCCTCGACCACCTCTGCCACGCGCAGTACTTCTCATCGATGGACCTGAAGACCGGCTACTGGCAAATTGAAGTGGACGAGAGAGACCGAGAGAAGACTGCATTTAAAACCCCCAGACGGCCTATACGAGTTCAAGGTGATGCCGTTTGGGCTGTGCACAGCACCAGCGACGTTTCAAAGAGTCATGGACACTGTGCTAGCTGGCCTTAAGTGGCACACCTGCCTCGTATACCTCGACGACGTAGTGGTATTCGCCCGGACTTTCGACGAACACCTTGCAAGGTTGGGGTCTGTACTCGAGGCCATTCGTACGTCGGGGTTTACGCTGAAGCCTGAAAAGTGCCGTTTCGCATACGGGAACTCAAGTTCTTGGGCCACGTCGTCAACGCCGCGGGAGTCCTACCTGACCCGGCAAAAACTTCAGCCATTGCGAACTTCCCAAGGCCGAAAGACAAGAAGGGCGTGCGAAAATTTCTCGGGCTGTGCGCATACTACCGGCGCTTCGTCGCAAACTTCGCACGCATTGCAGAGCCACTCACGGCTTGACGAAAGATAGCACCCCTTTCAGCTGGGAAAACGACCAAGAAAAAGCATTCGGCGAGCTGCAAAAACGCCTGCAAAGCCCGCCCGTGCTCGCTCATTTACGACGGAAATGCCGAAACGGAAATGCATACGGACGCCAGTGATATAGGCTTGGGTGCCGTCCTTGTCCAAAAGCAAAGCGGCTGCGAAAGAGTAATCGCCTATGCTAGCCGTGGTCTGTCGAAGGAGGAGAAAAACTATTCTGCCTCTGAAAAGAGTGCCTGGCTATTATATGGGCGATTTCAAAATTTCGCCCATACGTGTATGGAAGGCCATTCAAGGTTGTAACAGACCACCATGCGCTGTGTTGGCTCGCCAATTTGAAGGAACCCCTCTGGCCGTCTTGGGCGGTGGAGCTTGCGCCTGCAGGAGTTCGACGTTACAGTCGTTTATAAATCCGGCAGGAAAGACTCCGACGCCGACTGCCTGTCCCGCGCCCCCGTCGACCCACCACCACAAGACTCTGATGAAGACAGCCCGTTCTTCGGGATCGTGACGGAGAGCGACCTAGCCCCCCAGCAGCTGCCGACCCCGACTTACGCGTCATAATCGAGTACCTCGAGGGATGCAACGTTGCCGTTCCTAGGACCTTCAAACGCAGCTTACCAGCATTCAGCCTGAGAAACTCCGTCCTTGTGAAGAAGAATTTCAGCCCCGGAACAAAAGCGAATTACCTTCTCGTCATCCCCGCGGACCTTCGTGACGAAATTTTGGAAGCGTGCCACGACGACCCGTCTTCCGGACATCTGGGCACAGCCCGCACTATTGGAAAAATCAAGGCGAGGTACTACTGGCCCGGCCTTACCTCTGACGTCACCCACTACGTCCGGAGCTGCCGTGACTGCCAGCGACGAAAAAACGCCGCCGACAAGACCCGCCGGACTTCTGCAACCGAACGCCGTCCCATCGAGACCATTTCAACAGATTGGAATGGACCTTTTAGGCCCGTTCCCTACGTCACGATCACAGAACAAGTGGATTGTCGTAGCGACAGACTACATGACGCGCTACGCAGAGACCGCCGCTCTTCCGAGGGGGACTGCACAAGAAGTGGCAAAGTTCTTTATAACCCAAGTTGTGCTCCCACATGGAGCCCCGGAAGTCCTAATCACAGACCGCGGAACGGCATTTACTGCGGAGCTGATGCAAGGAGATTACGCTACAGCAACACGGATCACCGAAGAACGACGGCGTACCACCCCAAACGAACGGACTAACAGAACGTCTGAACAAGACAATCGCAGATATGCTGTCAATGTACGTTGACGTTGAACATAAGACTTGGGACGAAGTCTCCCGTATGTCACGTTTGCGTACAACACGGCTATCCAGGAGACGACGCAGCTGACGCCGTTCGAGCTTGTCTACGGTAGAAGGCCGACTACGATGCTCGACGCCATGCTTCCGCACGTAGAAGACGACGACCTCAACGCCGACGTCCAAAGGATATCTTAAACGTGCGGAGGAGGCCCGCCAGCTCGCTCGAGTTCGTAAAACCAGACCAGCACCTGGTGAATGCGGGCCGCTACAACCTCCGACGCCGAGACGCCGAGTACCAACCAGGGGATCGTGTGTGGGTTTGGACTCCCATCCGACGACGCGGACTCAGTGAGAAGCTCCTCGACGGTATTTCGGACCCTACCAGATTCTACGACGGTTGGCCAACTTACCTACGAAGTGATCCCCGATGGTGACTCCGGCACATCACGACGACGCACGCGGCCTGAAGTCGTCCACGTGGTTCGCTTAAAACCTTTCTACGGACGATGACGAACTTTTATTTTCATTTGTTCGGACTGTCGCTTATGTTAGCATCGGGTCGATGCACTCTTAGAGGGGGGGTAATGCCGCGAACCATACATTGGGTTTGTTTATTTGTGTTTTGCTTTTACCGCCCGGCTGCGCCGGTCTGTGTTATCTCTGCGCCAAGGGAAGCGCGTGTTCCATTCTTTCTTTCTGTGCCCATGTGTTATCTGTTGTGATAGGGAGAGCATTCCCATCTAACGTGAACAGCCCCGAATAATCTTCTTGGGTCTACTATGTTCTCGATGCGAATCGACGTTTCGAGAACCACGCGCGCCAAAAGATAAAAAGCCTGCAGTGCGGACGCCCGGGGGATTCGATTCGACGACACTCGCCTGTGCAAGTCACTTTGTTGACCGCTGCTTCGCCGCCTCTGTATTCTTTTGAGTTGTTAGGGGAGCACAAGTTCGCTCCAAAAACGTGTTTCTCATTCAACACAACTGCATCGTCCTTGTCTTCGTGACAATATTACAACGATAGAAGGATGATGGTACTGGTGAACGAACTAGAGAACAGGGCATGTGATTTGCCGTGCTTGGAAGTAGGCGAACGGCTCTCCGCACATGACACACACCAGCGGATTACGGCTGCACGCCACCTCCCTCCCAACTAACTTCGCCCTCTCGCCGCTCCATTTATCGGAGGCGCAGCACTCCCCAACAAGCCAAGCCGCTTTGCGCGAATCACGGATGCATTTCTTTCACGCACTGCCGCCGCTTCCGCTACTCTCAGCAGCGTGAAAGC
>CM023450.1:209208225-209319819 GCA_013339765.2 Haemaphysalis longicornis | reverse complement strand
AAAAATAGGAATCCAAGTACCAGTTGTGGGTTGTTCAATGTGGTGATTGACTGATTGATTCTAGGGTTGAACGCGCCGACGCAACGCAGGCGTTGAGGCCGCCGTAGTGGGGGGCTCCGGAATAATTTTGACCACCTGGGGATTTTTAAACCCGTGCACTGAAATCTCGTACACACGGGCGTTTTAGCTTTTATCCTCTATCAGAAAAGTGCCCGCCGCGGCCGGAAATCGAACCAGTGACCTCGTGCTCAGCACCGCAACGCCTTAGCCACTGAGCCACCGTGGCGGGTTCCAATATGGTGTTTAATGTACATAGTAATTTAGAGTGAAGTACAGTGTCGAACGCTTTCGAAAAGTCAATGAAAAGTGCGTAAACTTGATTCCCAATGTCCATGTTACTAGCAGTGTCGTGCACAAATTCAGTTAACTGGGTCACGGTACAAAAACCCAAACACCTGAATCCGTGTTGGTAACTAGACAATAGATTGGGCAATTCAAGAACTTTAATGATGTGTTTGTAAACAATACGCCTTAATACTTGCAGGAATTAGGCGTAAGTGAAATGGGTTTATAATTGCTGGTGACGTGCTTGTCACCAGATAAAGGTAATATTTTGACATTTTTCCAATACCTGGAAACGCTACCAGATTATAAGAATTCATTGAAAATAATTGCAAGCTAGCTAGAGCTCCACAGAGTAGCGAACGAGCGTAGCGAACGAGAGATATCGGGGCCATTACACTTTGTTTGTGTGTGCAGATTAAGTACAAGATTTAAGACGCCCTCTTCACACACCGCTATATCGCGAATTGGAGACGTTGAATTCGAGGTATAAAAAAAAGGAACAATATTGTCGAGTGTAAAAACAGACTGAAAAAACTAATTAGAAGTGTTGGAAATTTCCGGCAGATCATTTAGGACTCTGTCGTTGATTTTGAAAGAATTGCAGGAGGCATCACGAGGCAGCACGGAGTGCCAGAATTTGCGGGAAGTTTCGGATAGTAAACGTTTTATTTGAACACGAAAAAAAACGTCTTTAGCAATAGTTTGGTGCTTTCGGAGTTTCCTCTTGGCCTCATTAAACCTGATAATGCTTTCTGGATTTCTAGAGGGTTTCCAGCGCGTAAGTCTCCGGACTCTACGAGATAAGTGTAAAAGATCGTGGTTCATCCAGGGAACGTTAGAGTTTTTCTTTTTGTCTTCAAATGGATAAACTCTGAAATGCATTATTTCGCTAGTTTTTTCAAAAGTGGCAGTCAGTGCATCAATGTCGCCTCAAGCGCTGAGAGGCACTAAGTCATCGCACGCATCGTCCAAAGCGTCTAAAACAGAATGGTCATCCGCACGTTCAAAGTCAGGAAACTAAGTGAAAACATATTGCGGTTCATTGATTTCGTGATTATCTAGGTCACCCATTTACTTGATTAGTCCTTTTTGCTGATATACATAGGCCTTTAAAATATCTAAAAAGTAGTTTTACGATTTCGCCCTAACCAACACTATCGAGGTGATTCTGCATTTCAGAATAAAATGGGTGTTCCTAAATATTCTCCAAATCTTTCACTGATTCTTTTAGGCAATTGTTTTTTTTTTTGCTAACATATGTAACTCTTATGACTAAAACTGATTCTAAGGATTTCTCCCCGCAACGCCGGTAAAAAGGCCAAATTGTTTTGGAAATGAGACGCCTGATGAGCCGAAACTGCCCAAAAGGTGTTGTCAACGCCTAGCCAAACTGCGGGTTCAAACGCCTTCATATTTCGTTAGTACATTGCGATTGCGGTGTTGGAACTGAATATTGCTGAAAATTTTAAAGATTGCACCACCGAGAGAGTGAAAAGCAGTGAAATAATTTTTCAGATATTATTTTTAATCGCAGGCCATTTGAGATGTTGAACTGGTTTTTGTTGATATAAATAACTTACTCGGGTATCTGAACACTGTACTACAAGACTTTTCTATGACACCCACCTAATAGGGACAGTCTGGATTTCCGGAAGACGTTGTGTTTTTACACATTCCTCAATAAGTACGCAGCCGGTTAATATATCGTGTTCGTTTTTGCTTGCAAATTCTGCCCATCCAATTGCCCAAAAATCTATTTCAGGATTTTGTGCTAACATGCCAATAAAAAGGCATGCAAGGTTTTTTTAATTTACACCCCTCTGGACATGGAATTCAGTTGTATTTTCCCGCGTTCGCATAGCGCTCGCCATGTGTTGCCCTGTGTGCAACCACGCGCCTCCCAATTGCCCTGTCATTTATCATAAATGTCACAGAGAAGACGTGCCTGTAAAATTCGCAAAGGCATAGCGCTCGCCCATCAGTTGGGACTTCGGGCCACCCCGCTCCTCCCGTACTAGCCCATGTTAGTTATCATAAAACTGTGACCGATGAGCATCGTTCATTCCTGCCGAGATAGCACTTCTCATGGGTAAGAATACCTTTCCTCACTCATGCTGCCTACATCGCATGTTCCCAGGACAATCTCCTGCCGAATGCATGTTCTATTTACCACCCGGCACTCTTCCTCATATCATATTGGAGTGCAAGCAACACCCGAACCTCGCCCCTCGTCAACCGACCCTTCCCACCCATGATCTGTTTGATAACCTGGACACCAGCAGCGATCTGGGTTCACAGACAATTTCACTGCAGTGCGAAGGCGTTTAGCGAGAGTTGCATTAAGAAAGGAATTCCAGGCGTTCCGCGTTACAAGAACGCGCCACGTATAGACAGCAGGCAGGAGTTCCTGAGTGTGTACCACTTCACGGTGAACTACCCAATATATGACAACTAACAAATAAATGAACACTTGTTATACCCATTAGTGTCAATTATGTAATGCCCCCTCCCCCCCTCTTTCCGGACCCCGCCGGGTACAACCGGGGAGAATGAACAACAGCGCGACATTTTTCGTGCAGTATGCACTAATTTTTGTCATGTGTTTCTCTAAAAATCTTTCGTGTTATGGCGGGCTTGTGTTAGGCTGGGTAAGAAGTGTGTTAACGGCGCATGTTCCGTCTGGGCGCGATATGAAAAGGTTAAACCAGAAGCGGCAGCTTGCAATGCGAAAGCTGCTTTCAGGCTTGCTTTTTTTTATTCACAAACGGTTTTTTATATGCCGTGTTTTTTTTTCTAAGCGGCTGCTAAGTGTTGTCACATTGCATAACCTACAAAACACATGTAGGATTATCCAATACCATTTCCTTCAGTTGTTGTAATATTGTGTCCGTTTTGTTAGCAGCGTAATACAAGTATTTTTTACATGGCGCTCTTTATTTGAAAATATTTAAGTTGTTACTAACGTAACGCCGCCAAGTAATTTAATCAGTTCATCTGTGCTGCACGGTAACTTACCGGCGCCGGACAAAATATATTGCCCGAACGTGAACAGGATCGAAAGATTACTTGCCTTTTCGCCAGGACGCCCAGGAGGACCAGGCAGCCCAGGATATCCCCGATTCCCCTGTAATGGAAGATAATGAAAACATGGGTGCTTTTATTTCAAAAAGTTCACTTGACGCAAGAGAGATTTACTAATAAATAGTTCTGTATTAGCGTAACGAGTGAGGAATTGTTCATTGTCCTTCATACCCGGTGTGCAATTCTGTTAGCTCATCATCTGCACGTCCGCATGAACTATTCTTAATGCTTGCTCTGCCGGAAGCACAGTCCTGGTGAAGTAACACCAGCGTTTCGGGGAAGAAGTGAGGGGTCAAACTCCCCAATTTCTCGTGCACTACCTTGACGGGAGACTGAAATTTTCGCCTTAAGAAAACCTGCGTGATACCACCCAGTTCGAAGCCGGATTTGATTTGGCTTCGTTGCCACACTAATTGATTTTTTGCGGGAAATTAACACTCTTCCATGATCTCGGCCGCGGACATTGAGATTGTTCATTATGTCCCTGCCAAGAAAAGAATACTGTACATCACTGCTCGAATCTCATCGAGGGCTAGAAAATTTAGTTCTGTAGCAGAGCGAGGAAGGCGTGTCAAAAAAATTGGCATTATCAGTCTCTGATCGTCCGCAGAATACCCGAGACGCGATGCGGTGCTCGATTTTCCCATGTATTCCTATGGGACCTCCGGTCCGAACGCAGTCCTCGGACTGCCCGCGGGTTGTCCAGGGCTGCTAAATTGAGGAGGCCCACTGCTGACGTCATTATAGAATCCCCTAAGCGTGAATACTTCATTATCAGCGACCACCTTTCTACAGGAAGAAAACGACAGTTCATTCGGGTTCTGCCCCTGAAAAAAGGAAAGAACTGGGAATACCGGTGGACTGGCAATGGCATTATCAATTCTACGAGAATACCTGAAAGTAAAGTGCATCGGATCTCCAACCTAGATGTCCTGAGAGTCATTTCATCGCAAACCCAGTTATTCACGAAAATTGCTTGCGTTATCACGGCCTCGAATGTCTTCTTTTGCACTGAAGCTAAGCATCTCCTGGATCAATCGCTTGCATTATCGCTCGTACATTTCAACACGCGTACCTTAAAGAAGACATTATCACGACCTTCTAGCCTTCTTAGCTATATTCGAACTCACGTTTTACGTAATCTGCCTTTCCCAGACATGGCTGTCGGCAGATGACGGGGATCTCTATTATTTACCATGCTATGCGTGTGAACATTGTCAGCGCGATATCGCGGCAGTGGGTTAGCGGTACTAATCACGTCATCAATTTCACACAAGTGCCGTCATGAATTGTTGTTCGCAAATCTTATTGTGAGGGTGTCTGGCTGAAAGTATGGCCTTCTGCTCTGCCTTTGATTGACTGAATAATTTATTGATTTATTTGTTTATTTATTTTCGATTGATTGATTGATTGATTGATTGATTGATTGATTGATTGATTGATTGATTGATTGATTGATTGATTGATTGATTGATTGATTGATTGATTGATTGATTGATTGATTGATTGATTGATTGATTGATTGATTGATTGATTGATTGATTGATTGATTGATTGATTGATTTGAACGCGCCGACACAACGCAGGCGGTGAGGCGCGCCGTAGTGCAGGGCTCCGATTAATTTTGACAAGCTGGGAATCTTCAACGGGCCCCGAAATCTCGTACACACGGGCGTTTTTGCTTTTCGCCTCTATTATAGAAGCCGCCGCCGCGGCCGGTAATTGCTCTGCCTTTGAACAATGGCCATACCATCATTGCATCCATCTACCGTTCCCTCTATTCCTCGTACTAAGTCTTTTGTGTACAGTTCGAAAAAATTCTTGACACCGTGACACCATCTGTGGTGACACGAACATAAACCTATTTGATAGAAACAGCTCAGCTTCCACTGAATATGTTCTTTGCCTTTAGTTCTTAGGGTTGAATTCTCTTGTTGATTGCCGGACCAGATGGGATGTGAGCGGGTTGAATGGAGTAATTGATTAGACAGTGTACGATATCGGATAAATTGAATTGATGTGATCAATATCTCATCAATCAGCTGAGTGGGAGGAATGGTAAATTGCCGGCTTCTTGTTCTGGGACTAGAATATTCTCGGGGGATTTTCGTTTTCTTGTTTTTCCTTTCTACTGCCTTTAGTGCCCTTGAAAGCTGAACACGAATAGTTCAGTAGAAGATACGCCCCAAAATCTCTCAGAATTATCAAACGATGTACACCCCAAGCAGGAAGCTCCCTCTCTAGGTCTGTTTACTGAACGACACCGTTGACTCTAAGCATGGATGTTCAGTTAGCCACAGGGAGAGCAACGCAGAGGCAGAGCGCGAGCGGGCGCGGCGGGGGATGCCGTGTCTTCGCTCCATGTAGTTCAGCCCGACGAATATACGACGTCCTGCCGCGGCCGATTTTCCGCCGCTCGAACTTCCTCGGGGAAGTTTACTCCATGTATTCTGGCCTTAAGTCAATTCCCTGTTGCCGCAAGTCCATCGGTTTGCTTTCCGTCCTTGCCACAGTTTCTTTATTTCTGATAAACACGGAGAGGTTTTAAAGCAAGGCTTTACTACTTTCGTCCAACGATTTCGTGGAGGACGCGCAAATAACCTTTTGACCCGTAGACTCACCTCCGGCGAACACACCCCTCGAAGCGCATCGCGTGATTGACCGGGACCGCCGCTGCGCCCGAGGCAGCCAACTACCCCCACAACTTCCCACGCATGCGGTGCTGGGTCGTTTCAGGCAACATGACTCGTCTCGCGCCCGGCGAAGAGGAACGGTGCGTTCGCCATGAATGAACGCCGCGTTCGCCCGGCCTCCTCCTGTGAGCGTTGCAGGGAACCGAACGGCTTTCAGACGTGGGCGGAAATACAGCTAAATCCAAGGTTAACCAAGCGAAACCAAGACTCAACTAGACAAAACCAAGCTTTTTCTTTACATATCGAAAAGTAGGCGAGCTAAGCCCCAGACAGAGTTTTTAAACCATCCGCTACTCGCCATGTCGAGTATTTGGTTTTAAAGTTCACAGATCGCTTTACCAGCCTTACTGGTGTACCATTTGTTTAACGCAGCCGTTGACAAGGCACAACTTGAGAGGTAGTTGCAAACATGCAAACCGATTGAAGGATGAGAATAAAGAAATAAATTGCCCTTCGACGCAATAAACACGTTTTAGGAGAAGCGTACGACCGCTAATTTTTGAGGGTTTAGTGGGTTGATTTCTAACACAGATATATATTTGTAATTTATTTTTTTTTATTTATTCCCGCTTTGATTATCTCAATAATGCAGGTTCTTTGGACGGAACAGGTGCGACTGACCTCATTTTTGGCATTTTGCCAAGTTTTATTGCTGAGCTTCAGACACCCGCCGACGTCCACGGATATCTTCAACGTACGGAGGAGGCCCGCCAGCTCGCTCGAGTTCGTATAACGGACCAGCACCTGGTGAATGCGGGCCGCTACAACCTCCGACGCCGAGACGCCGAGTACCAACCAGGGGATCGTGTGTGGGTTTGGACTCCCATCCGACGACGCGGACTCAGTGAGAAGCTCCTTCGACGGTATTTCGGACCCTACCAGATTCTACGACGTGTTGGCCAACTTACCTACGAAGTGATCCCCGATGGTGACTCCGGCACATCACGACGACGCACGCGGCCTGAAGTCGTCCACGTGGTTCGCTTAAAACCTTTCTACGGACGATGACGAACTTTTATTTTCATTTGTTCGGACTGTCGCTTATGTTAGCATCGGGTCGATGCACTCTTAGAGGAAGGGTAATGCCGCGAACCATACATTGGGTTTGTTTATTTGTGTTTTGCTTTTACCGCCCGGCTGCGCCGGTCTGTGTTATCTCTGCGCCAAGGGAAGCGCGTGTTCCATTCTTTCTTTCTGTGCCGCATGTGTTATCTGTTGTGATAGGGAGAGCATTCCGATCTAACGTGAACAGCCCAGAATAATCTTCTTGGATCTACTATGTTCTCCATGCGAATCGACGTTTCGAGAACGACGCGCGCCAAAAGATAAAAAGCCTGCAGTGTGGACGCCGGGGCATTCGATTCGACGACACTCGCCTGTGCAAGTCACTTTGTTGACCGCTGCTTCGCCGCCTCTGTATTCTTTTGAGTTGTTAGGGGAGCACAAGTTCGCTCCAATAAACGTGTTTCTCATTCAACACAACTGCATCGTCCTTGTCTTCGTGACAATATTACAACGATAGAAGGATGATGGTACTGGTGAACGAACTAGAGAACAGGGCATGTGATTTGCCGTGCTTGTGAAGTAGGCGAACGGCTCTCCGCACATGACACACACCAGCGGATTACGGCTGCACGCCACCTCCCTCCCAACTAACTTCGCCCTCTCGCCGCTCCATTTATCGGAGGCGCAGCACTCCCCAACAAGCCAAGCCGCTTTGCGCGAATCACGGATGCATTTCTTTCACGCACTGCCGCCGCTTCCGCTACTCTCAGAAGCGTGAAAGCTCGCACTGTTGACACTGCCAACAGTAACAGCTTTACTACTTGGGCAAAAGGTTACTCGGAAATATTTAACTGGCACTGTCCTGAACTTTCGCATTCCAGCACTAAGGCGGCATTAACTGTTTCTGGAGAATTGTTTTGCCACTCTGTTGACTATCGTCGTTTCCGACACTCATTTCCTTTCCCTTTACAACACGTCTAAGCTTTCTGCAAACAAAACAAGAAAGGGCCCCAACTCACGCCTTTAAGAAAAGAACTGCAGAATGCGGCGTCCTGAACGGTTCTGGCTCTGGTATATCCGCGAGCATTATTATTTAGACATAATAAACTGTACCATATGGTTCCTTGTTGCGTTTGTGTAGCCTGTTAATTGCGCTTAGTATATTCCGCCCAAAACAATTTATATGGTCACATGGACGATGCCCTAGAACATTTAGTTATTATCCGCCTACATTAGTTTTGTAGTATGCAGATCTACATGAGAGTGACGGCGCTGTAGGCGGGGAGCAAACGCACACCACTTAGCAGCCCAGAACTACGAAGCCTTTTCTTCAAGATGTCGCCCTCTTCCCACCTCGCCATTCTCAATACCATCCAGCGCTCATAACGCCCTTCTCCCCAAAATAGTCTCTTTAGAGCCACCTCTCCCATCTCGCCCACTATTCAAACGTGGCGCCTTTGATTACTTCACTCGTGAGATATGAGATTTTTTCATTCTTCGGGTAGTTTAAGGAATAAGTGGTTCTTTGCATACGCTCGATCCTTGGCGTTATATATAGGCTCAATACAGATCTACTTGCCTTCGGGCCTGGAAATCCGGGACGTCCATCTTGCCCCTGCAAGTAGAGAGGGCAATGATTTACGCAATAAACACTCAGGTACTATGGTTCAAACTTGAAATGTGCACCCACAGTGAGGGCTCCCACCAACCTGAAATGATTGTTTACAAAGTAAAGGCACTCTTGGCCAGAACGTGTCAGGCCGATTAGAGCTTGTCGCAAAACGCAATGTGTTAGATACACTCCGATGCAGGCTAATGAAGTATCGGCGCTTCTTGGCACGCAATGCGTACTATGCAACATCGCCGTAAGGTGAATAAACTTTCGGGCGTCCGATGGTTTTGTTAGTTCTTCGCAGCAGATGACTTCGGTGTGGACTTTATCCACTAGCAAGCCAAACGAATATATTCTTTCCAGTCGACGGCATTTGTTAGGCCATCGAAGAATGCAGTAATGTGGGCGCCGTGATCTCGTGCGAGTTCTTATGTCAAAATGTTTTCCTTGGCCAACATTTTCGCTTTTGGTGATACAATGACAGTCCAGTGCAGGCACTCCAAAAATTTTGTGTTCTACTTGTGCTGTGGCTGGGCTACGAATCAGTAAGGATCGGAAATGTCTTGGTTCAGAAATCGGAGATGGAGCCCAATCTCCCGATCAAAAGCGTTGATCACTCAAACAGCGTTGTGTACTACGAACACCGATTGGCTTGAAAAACATTGCTCGTCAACAATTCGAAATTCCATAGCGCAGTACAACAAAACCTAGAGAATTAAGTTATTAATTTAACCCGTATTTCGCGTGAGCTTACTTGTTCTCGTTTCTGCAGTCGTTATTTGCCAGCATACTCTTCCATTGTCTGTAATATTTCTCATCGTATCATTTGTTTCTTTATGTATAGAGAGCTTGACTGAGGAGAGCCCCTCGGCGTTATCTGTGGTAGCGTAACGACAACTTTGAACACTCCATCCAGCAACCCCACGCGGTGATATTTTGGGTGTAGGCCTAGCAACGCGTTTTTTTCCTTTTTGCTCACGTGGCATTTCTATCTGTGACCTCGAATGACGTGATCCCCAGCCAAGAACTTGGAGTTGCCAAACAATTTCACGTGCCATCTTGAAATGAATATGCCGGCAGTTAGAACGAGCTTCGTACAACCCCGACACTGCAGATGCGGATCAAACAAGTGAGGGCACCCAGCCTCATGCCTAGAACCAGCAGCGCTATACTTCCGCCAGAAAGCTTGT
This sequence comes from Haemaphysalis longicornis, assembly GCA_013339765.2. Classification (NCBI taxonomy): domain Eukaryota; kingdom Metazoa; phylum Arthropoda; class Arachnida; order Ixodida; family Ixodidae; genus Haemaphysalis; species Haemaphysalis longicornis. The sequence continues at coordinate 209,309,893 of CM023450.1, read as the reverse complement.
TCTTCAGCAAACGAATAAGAGGAAATGGAAGTTTGGCTACAAACTCCTGCACCAAATTTTACAGCAGTAATGCTTATGGTAACACGTTGCGAAGAATACACGCGCACTAGGGACCAGTGGTTATCAAGGCTGTGTGCAAAACAGCATAGAAAGCGGGGAAGCGCAGGTTGCGTAAATTGTCACGGAAACATTACGGTGTTAAGGGACAACCACACTGAAATTTTACCTCGGTCGATTTCAGTTTAAACGCACAGTACGTGCCATCAGTCAACTGGGACATGAGTGATAGGCCCACGAAATACGTGGTTAAACAATTGCACGCGTTGAAAATAGCTCCGTCGCAAGCGACGCTGCCCCTGCCGGCGGATCGCGAAAGCAGCTGATACGGAAGTGACACTGCAGCCGCCCCTGCGCTTTTTCCTAGGGCCAGCCAGGAGAACAGGTAGAGTCCGCTGGACGCGCTTCTCCTATGGTTGCGGGTGAGAAGTAAGCGTTGCGCGCAGGGCCGCTCCGGCCGGCCGGTCGCACGCAGCCGCTCGGTCACCCGCTGGGACGGCAGGAGCGTCAGCACCCGGGCCTTAATGCCAGCTCTCTTTGCAATTTCGCTTTCAATATCTTTGATTTTCGAATATCGTTTGCCCCGCTGAGACGCGTATTTCAGCTGCCATATTTTGTATCTTGCAGTATTTCAGGCAGACTGAACAAAAATAACGTTTTCATGAAGTTCAAATTTTGAGTTCAGTTGGCTAACCAAATTCTCAGATTTTGGAGTCACAGACTTGCACAGCAAATACGATGTGTATGGTCTATAGGCCTACAGCGCGAGATTGTAAACGTTTTTCTGCCATTATTGGCAAAGTATCTACTTTGGAATTGCCGCATAATTGTGTATTATTTTTGGTAACGACAAATTGCAGACATGCTGATACTTGCGGATAAAAAATGAGCTTGAAATTTGTTTCATTACATTGATTGACCGCTCTTAATCCTGTTTTTTCTTTCTTCTCTACAGGCTTCGACTGGTGCTTATTGGTGGGTGGAGCACGAAAGGGCGGCTATTCATCCGACCACCTTTTTTCAATCTACATTAGGCCAAAAGTGATTTATTGATTGATTGATTGATTGATTGATTGATTGTTTGATTGATGATTGATTGATTGATTGATTGATTGATTGATGATTTGATTGATTGATTGATTGATTGATTGATTTTTTTACGTTCATGGTTATTATTTATTTATTTATTTATTTGTTTTCAAGAGGTGAAAGTATATTCACACCTCAGGAGGAGGGCGAGAGGCTACAGCCTGACGAGGCCTTTCTCCCAAAGTAACTTGCACAGAAGTCGGGAGCAGCACACATCAAAAAGCAAATAAAAAAATAGATACAGTATTTCCTTATATTATGCAGAAAAGAACAATATAGCTAGCACAATTTTCGAAGCCCAAAAAGAAAGGAAAAACTATCGTAAAAGGAATAAAAAAATACACACACATACCATACACTAACATTTTACCGCAATAATTTACAAATCAGCAGAAAAAAAGAAAAAAAGAGTGACATGCACACGTTTAGTAGAGCCACAAAGCTCAACTAAAAGTGAAAGCACGACAACCAAGACAAATTTGATACAGAAAGTTGCTCAATTTAAACATAAAAACAAGCATTATAAATTAACACAAACGTAACACTCTTTCCACGAAAATTATACTTTCTGCTGACGCATCGTAAACGGGGCGTATCATTGTAGCAATACCTTAAATTAAGCAAATGTTTTTTGAACAGTTTTATGGATTTAAACTCTTTAATAGGCTCTTCAATCTCCTCGTTATTATTTAAAAAGTCTATGACCTGATATTGCTTCAACTGAATGCTATAATTCGTTCTAATTCTCGGCTTTCTATAATGTTTATTTCTTATGGGGTACGCTGTCTGAGGTGAAGGTTCTAGATTCGGAAATAGGTGGGGGTGTTCATAAAATATGTGGTGGATATCCTGCGCGCAACTTAAATAACTAAATCGTGGATTTTTAGAAAGCCCAACCTTATCCACTGTTGTTCTGTACTTTCTCTATAGGGTAGATTCGCAATAGCCCTGATAGCTTTTTTTGTAGTACAAGTAAAGCATTCAAATTTGAATTTGTAGTATTTCCCCAAATCAGAAGACGATAGTGCAAGAGGGACTGCACAAGAGCGAAATGCAACTGCTCTTTAAGCCAACAGGGTAATAAACACTTAAGTTTCCATAAAATACCGACAGAACGCGATAACTTCGTACATGCGTGATTTACATGATGATTCCATGACAATGTATTATTGAAAATAACACCCAAGATAACGTATTCAGGGGACCACTTCAAGAATGGATTCGTTAAATAGAAAAACTGGATCAAAATTGATTGATTGATTGATTGATTGATTGATTGATTGATTGATTGATTGATTGATTGATTGATTGATTGATTGATTGATTGATTGATTGATGATTGATGATTGAGTGAGTGAGTGAGTGAGTGAGTGAGTGAGTGTGTGAGTGAGTGAGTGAGTGAGTGAGTGAGTGAGTGAGTGAGTGAGTGAGTGAGTGAGTGAGTGAGTGAGTGAGTGAGTGAGTGAGTGAGTTTCTGAAGACGGGGTTTCCTGACCTTTTCGCAAGAACCCTGAGTCGTCGCTGAATTACTAGTGTTGAATACCCACAGTTGCTGCTGACCATTTTGTCATACCGTTGACCATAGTAAACATCCGGTCATTTCAGGGAGCTTCGCAAAGGCATACTGGTGTGCTTGTCACCAGGAGGCCAGTTTACAAATTTCAGCTCACGGTAGAACATAACTCCAGGAAGCGCAGATTATTGAACTAGCTCATTCCCAATTAATTACCAATGAAGATACATTCGGTTGTCACGAGGACAGCACGGTTTAGATCACCCGCACTAGAGTATATGCGATAATGTACAAAACAATTTCTCTAAACCATATGAAAATAGTATGGCTCCAAAATTGTATCTGTACATCAGGAAGCATCGAAATAAGCTCAACCCAAAGCTAAAGAAGCCTATTATCCTTGTTTTCGCAATATTCTGGAAATAAAATACAATGCAGTCTGATGCCATATGGTATAAAGGAATTTCCTCTTCTTTATTTAGAAAAGAATCCAACAAACACCAACGGATTGAAATACAAAGACGAACCTGCAATAGACCGTTTGGCAAAAATGTTTAATTGAACGGCAAATCCAGAGTACAACAGTTAAGAGACAGATATGGACGTAGACGTTAGACGTAGACGTGTTAGACATGTTAGACGCAGCAGATGAACATTAATTTGCGAGAAACAGTGTCCTTGACATTTTCCGGTCGGACTTCAGCTCATTTATTCTCTCGCTGATTTAATGGTTCCTTTTGCCCACAGACCATTAGTGCAACTTCAAATGACCTTCGTTTGGCTCAAAGCTTGTTTTGGGCCACGCCCATTGATATCACCTGACTTGGATACTTCCGGCACATTATTTGCGTAACACCGACTGCAACTAAACTTTTAACCATCAAAATCTTAGGCCCTCCTTTATGTGAATACGGGTGTGGTGCAAGAATCGTCAGAAAGCTTTGATGTCGCAGAAATATAACCCTCACAAAAGTAAGCTATCCGCTTCATCTGCCACAGATAAGGTCGCAATTTTTCCCGTTCTCCTAAACTATCCCACTTTAAGTTCATTATCTGGTATGCACGACTCATTAGGCTTGAATTTCCTCTACTCCTTGAACCGACGGGCTCCGAGGCCCCATCGGCAGGCGGAGGAATGCGGAAGTCGACCAGGAAACGAAGCCAGCCGTACACCAGCTCAGCAGATATGCAACGCAGGTCAGTCTTAAAAGCCCAGCGTACTCCGAGTAAGACGAGGGGAAGGTGGTGAGCCCAATGTTCCTTTGGCTCGTAGTTGGTGAGAGCTGCCTTGCGTGGCGGTGTAAACGTTCCACCATCCCGTCAGCAGACGGATGGTAGGAGGTGGTATTAATGTGGCTTACTCCCAAGATGGCAGCAAGAGCGTTGAACAGGACGGATTATACTTGACGTCCGCAATCAGTGGTGACACAGCAGGGCACCCGAAATTGGACACTCAACCACCAAAAAATTCTTTGGCGACTGTTTTCATTGTGATATCAGGGATATGGATTGCCTCTGGCAAGCGCGTGAAGCGGTCCACACACGTAAACAAGTCGGTGACGCATCGCGACGATGGCAGGAGGCTGACCAGGTCAATGTGCACGGGCGCGAAACGGCTGTCCGGTGGATGGAATGGCGAGGCAGGAGCGACTGTGTGCTATTTTACATTGACACGCTGGCACTGGACAAAGGTGCATGCCCACCGGCAGACATCGGCATTCACGGAGGGCCAGAACCACCGAGCTGTGACGAGGTGTTCAGTTGCTCGAATGCCCGGGTGACCCTTGCCGTGCAAGGTGTCGAACAGCTCGACGAAATGCCGGTAGAAAATAAGGCCGGGAAACGCCGGTTGAAGTCTCTCATGGGATTGTGCTTTCGGTAAACGGCAACGGCTCTTCTGTGAAAGTCAGCGTGGAGGAGGCAGAGTGGCGTTGATGGAGCTCAGTGTCTTGTTGCGGTGCAGAAGCAAGCTCTTCCATGGAAATCGGTTGGGGTGAAGACGAAAGGGCTTCGACGCGAGACAGCGCGTCAGCAGCAGTGTTGATAGGGCCACTGACATGGCGGATCTCACGCGACGAGTACGACCTGTGGTCGCGCTGGAAGTCGAATGTCAGGGGCTTGTGATCTGTAAGGATGTAGAAGTCCCCGCCTTCCACGAAATGCCGGAAAAGTCTGATGGCAAGGTAGACAGCCAGTAGCTCGCGCCCGAAGGTGTTGTACCTTGTCTAAGCACGTTTCAGCTTCTGGGAGTATAAACCAAGTGGTTGCCAAGCCGAGACGAACTGCTCAACCACAGCGTCTACAGCCATGGTGGGGGCGTTGGTGATAATGCGAAGTTGAGCGTCAGCAATGCGGTGTAAAAGTATGGCGGCTTCGGAGAGGGCCTTTTTCGCAGCATAAAAGGCGGACGCTGCTTGCTCGCTCCACTCGAAGTGCTCTGAAGGCCCTGTCTTGGTGGCCAGTAGATATGTGAGGGGACTATAGCAGTTCGGCACTTTTGGGAATGAACCTTCGGTAGAAGTTTAGCAGGGCCAAGTCTTCTCCCAGCTTCTTATTTGAGGTGGGCTGTGGAAGGTCCTGGATTGCCTTCACCTTTATTTCGAGAGGTCTGGTGCCCTGTAAAGTGGCCCAGGAACTCGGTGGTCTGCACGCCGCATACGCACCTTTTGGGTTCATCTTCGCAGCGCAAAGATCATGGGACAAATAATAGGATAACACAGTACAGCGCTTCTCCTGTGTTATCCTCTTCTTTTTCCCGGGATCTGTGCGCTGTGAAGAAGAATCTGTATCAACTAGCCTGGTCTTCTACGTCACCTTTTGGGGTTTATGATGAACCCATCTTCATCAAACCGAGTGAAAAGGGCTCGCAAGTGCACTTTGTGCTCGGGTGGTGATGAGCTAGCGATCAAGAGTCTGTCGAGGTAGGCAAAGACAAAATCTAAACCGCGGGTTACCTCGTCGATGGCACGTTGGAAGGTCTGGGTGGCGTTACACAAGCCGGAGGGCATGCGGGCGTATTCGAAGAGACCGAATGGGGTAATGATTGCCGTCTACGGGACGTCTGCAGACTCCACAGTTATCTGGTGAAAGGCTTTGACCAAGTTCACCTTGCTGAATATCTTGCAGCCTGCCAAATTCGCGGTGAAGTCCTGAAAATGCGAGAGCAGTTACCGGTCCGGCATGGTGATTGCATTGAGGTCGCGGTAGGCCCGGTCACCGGGATCCTTTTTTCGGTGCAATATGCAGGCCTGACGCGTAGTTGCTTGAGGATGGAGGGACAATTCCTAATTTTAGCATGTTCCCGAACTCTCTATGAGCAATGATATAACGCGAGCCGGCGAAACGACGCGCTTGAGCGAAGACAAAGGGTCCCTTCGTGATGATGTGGTGGGTAATGGTGTGCTTCACCGGGGACTCTCCCGTGTGGGGTATTGTGATCGCGGAGAAATCTGCAAGTATCTTACTGAACATGGAAGATGGCACAAAAGCTGGAAGTCCGCCAGCCATGGCAGAGGAGAGAACGTGATATACCGAAAGGTTCGCCGTCATGTCCACGAGGCATCGAGAGTGCACGTCCGCGGCCAGGTTGTAGAAAGCGAGGAAATCAGTATCGAGAATGGGCTGCGTGATGTCGGCAATTGTGAAAAGCCACCGGAAGGTGTGACGTAGGCCAAAATTGGCTGTGAGTGACCGCTGGCTGTAGGTGTTATTCGGCGAGTTCTTGACGGCGTTTAACGGGGAGATCATTTCTCGGCGTCGTCGGACTAGAGAAGAGACCGGTACGACGCGGACCTCTGCTCCCGTATCGACCAAGAAGCGGTGGCCGGCAACCTTGTCTGTGACGTAGAAGAGGCGGCTGACTCCATGACCGCGTTCACTTGCCGCCGCCAGTGTCCAGTCTCCTAGTTTCCCGTCCATGAGCAAGGCTGGCTGCACTTGCGGGCGGCAGTGCCGAAGGTACGATGAGGCCAACAGATGCCCGACGGGCCCGGCTCACCGCGCGTTACAGAGGAGCGATGTTGAGAACGGGACGCGGATGGGAAGTACCGTCGGTCGCGGGATGCACGTCGGCGTCGGTGCAAAAGGGGTGCGAGGGATGATTGCTGGTGACTGATTTCATCAATGCGGCTCTCAAGTCGACCAAGCCTGTAGTCACCCCCTGAGGTGGAGGGCGTATCGGCGACTGCTTCGCTGCTTGGGGACCGGGCATAGTCCGTGATGCGGTCAGCCATTTCCGCGAAATGTTCACGTGGCATGTCAGCGGCTGCGCAAGTACCAATACTATGTTCTGCGGGAGGCGTTGAAGGAAGAGCTCCCGAAGAAATGGATTGTTGAGGTCCTGGTCATGATCGGCCAATAGCTGCCGCATGCAATGTAGCAGCTGCGATAGTCGCCTGTCGCCGACCCCCTCGCTGTTCAGAAGCTGTTTCAGCCTGCTGTGCAGCGACTCCGACTTGCGTTGGATAATCGCTGCCTTTAGATGGTCGTACGGCGCTACAGCATGTGGGGCATCGAAAATGTCGGCCAGCTCGTCCGCGATGCTGCCTGCAAGGAGGTCACGACGCCGCTGTATTTTGATTCCTGGCTAGCGATGCGATGAAGACGAAAGCGAGCTTCGACTTGTGTGAACCATGTTCGCGGGTTCCGAGTCCAAAACAGGGGTAGCGTAGTGCTGTTCAAGGGCGCGGTTGTATCGTGAGCAGGCGAGCTGCTTCGTGGTCCCGCCAGGCTTAGTTAGACCACAGAATCCGGCGAAACCGAAGGGTCCGGCATGACGCAGTCAAAAGAGGCGAGTTCGATCCACGTCCCCAACTCATGTCGCGACTGGCGCAGAGACAACTAGCCGCGGCGGCGTTTGGCCTCGAAGTGATTTTTATTCCTCCAACGCGAGCGCATGTGAGCGTGCGCCTCGTGTTCCGCCTTCGTTGTCGTCGCATCGGCGTGGCGCACCCGCGCCGCTACAGGTTCATTCGAAAGATTGCCCCGTTAGAATATTACTGACCCCAGTATTAACGTAAACTTCCTTCAAATAAGCTACACAATTAAGAATAAAGGAAATGGCCATGCGACCGACTAGCTCATTTCCCGCAACAGAACCTCAGATGTGATATGTGCCAGCTATGCGGTTGCCTGAGATCGGCAAAAGCAAACACAAATCAGCAGGGCTTCTAAGCTTGCCCTACGAGCTTTTTGGGCTGACATTTATGGCGCGTTGTCTTTATAGCACTGAGAATGGTGGGGTATACAATTAATGTTACGCAAATACCTGTAAACATGGAAATATCGATGCGAACTGCTGCTGGTACTGCGCACACTATGCTGTTTTTAGCTGCACAGCACTGCGGCGCTTTATGTTGCGAAACTGGCCGGTTGGCGTAACCAACGTGAGCATATTTATCGACCCAACAGCATGTTTCACGAAACGTTTACTTTTTACCTTAACAAAAATACGGGAGGTACAAATACGGCCAAAAACAATGGCAGAACACGGCTTCCTGCGGTATGTTGGCGCCATCTAGGTTGCGTAACGGTAAACAAGGCTACCCAGCACATATGATGTCATTGAGACGTCGCGAAAACACGCGATTTGGCGGGAGAATCAATATTTTAACTTAAATTGATTAATTTGTGCATGAATAAATCATAGATAGCCAAGAAAGCAAACAAACTTGTATTTTGTCTGCATGGCCCCTTTAAAGATATCTTTTTTTCTCTGACTTTCAAGCCCTGACTCTCTATACCTGGTGGCACTCACATGGTGTCGCATGGTGACACTCGCTAGGGAACGTAACACCGAACGAGTTTTCAGTGCACCTCCTTTGTTTTTATCTTACTTTGATACACTGGGGCTCATTCAGTATTGCAGTTCAGTTTTACTTTGTGAATGTGTGCCTGCTCTTGTCTTGTATCATCTGCATGTCAAGTCCTGCAATTGTATAAAAATGGCTGTAATATGCATAAGTGAAATAAATTGTGACACAAACATGTCCAAGTGCTGCCTAAGCGGTAAAAATGTGTTTGAAAAATCCAACAAATTTATGAACCATGTGAAATGTGTGAAAGCAAGTCGCTTGTAAGCATTATGCGAAATGTGAGACCGTTTTCATGAAGGCCTAAACCAGTACGCAAAGGCCCCATTGCTTTACCGCAGGGATCAATCCATCAAATATTTGTTCCGTTTTGCCGTACATTGCAATACAAATGTGGAGTAAAGGTCTGCGTTTCTGGGTCAAAAGCCCAATAAACGTCATGGTTATTTAAGAAGGCGTTTTGTGCTACTCTTCCAAATAGGGGTGTAGGAAGAATTCGTCAATTTAAACAGACCAAGACTCCTGTACTGCAAAGTAAAGGTACAGCCGCGGAATTCTGTAATAATATCGCGGCAGCGTCGACCGGCGGGTACGTCAGCGCTTTATCACGGTAGAAAAACGGCAAAACGAACGAGAATAAACCGCCCATTTTGCAGGCAGATAATGGCCCTTCCAGTGCACTTGTCGTCTGCTACGGTGCTCTCGCAAGCGCACCGAAACCTCTTTCTGCTTTTAATTTACCGCCAATCTTCATTGCCGCGAACAAAATGCCCTATAAACCATGGTCCCCACCCAGCAATCAGGATTGCCTTTTAATTGCCGGCAGGAAGGTATTGTTTCCTCATTTAACGAGCAGACTAGCAGGCGACAGTTTAACTGTTGACTTCGTTCTGCGCATGCGACTGTGCTATCTACCTCCGGCTGTTTCACTGCATTTTACCCAGACAAGGCGCTGATCCTTCCACCGGTAGACGCTCCCCCGATATTAATATAATATTCGGTGGCTGTACACACTTACAAAATATTTTATTTAGTCGCGAATATTTACTTGGTGCACTCGTTGATAAAGCAAATATGACTGAAACATCAGCAAGCTCGTCAGGAGAACGCCCGAAATGTTCAGTGAAGGTAAAGAAGCTGCCCCGGCGTGGCCTGACTGCACAGATTAGAGAGCCGAAAAATCTTAGCCACTCGTCCCGCCCTTATGGTGCTCGGGCCATTCTTTCGTGTCACGTCATAGATATACCTGCACAACAAATATCGTTCACTGTGAAGCGCATGCTCTCCTTGTAGTTTCAGAGTTTTTTTTTTTTTTGTTCACCTGTATACTGACTAGAAAGCCATTATTCCTAACCTGGGGTATAAAGTGCTAAAACGTGAGACATGGCGTGGCTACTTGTGACGAACAGAAATGACAGTTTATGCTGTACTTGCGGATATTTATTATATGAACAACTGCTGATGCAGCTTGGCACAAAGAATAGCCTTTTTGCGGGGTTTTGGCAAAATTACAAAATGGGTTAGTCGTTTGTAGCTTGAACACCAAAAAACTACACAGTCGGGGGCGTCAAAACGCAACCGTTTTATTTCGCATTTCCCGACGTACTAAGATGCCACGGTCTGTCGCAATTTGAGTCTCGTTTATCATTGTAATTTCGTACCTTTTGGGTTTTCATTTTGATGCCTATTTTATAGGTTCATTGCCTTTTGCTCTGTTATCGGACCTCTGCTTTACGCAAAGGGGTTTAATGCATTGCACCCTAAAACGTCAATAACGGGGGACTTACCGGTACACCGGGCGGTCCGGGTAGCCCCGGAATGCCGGGGTCTCCTTTTTCACCCTATAATGAAAGGAGATAAGATGATTACTTCACACATGTTTTTTTTCACATATTTTTTCTATTATGTTAAACACACGAAAGGTTCCTCTACCTAGTAGGGCTCACAATCAGTTGTGGCCTTTGGGTTTCATTTATTTCATTTATTCCACCTTAAAGGCCCGAATGCACTACATAAGTGGGGGCGGCGTACCAGGTGTGGAAAACAACGCAACAAAACTCAAAGGGTACCAGGGGTAAACATTCAGACAACAATAATATTACAAAGGCTACAAAATGCAAAGTATACAGTAAACATTACCAAGTGCAAAGTAAACGCAAAGGTACAAGGGTTAACATTCAGCGGACTATGAAACATTTTAAATAGTACTTCAAAATTATTGTAAAAACTGGCAGGAGGAAGCAAACTCAGGCAGTTTGTGGCATGTGAATTTTTAGTTTATTGCGGAAGGTTTGGCGGTTAATGCATGTTACTAAATTATCGGTTAGTTTGTTCCAGAGTGTAATCCCATTGGGAAAGAAGGAGGTAATCATTGCAGATCTGTGTCCATATATAGGTGCGATAGGATGGCTGTGGTTTATACGGGATGAAGTTCTGTGTGATGGTTTAAGCAAGACGTGCCGTGATTTAGGATGATAACAGAAAGCATGCAAAAGACACAACCGAGAAATGATACGACGAAATTCAAGTGACGGCAGGTTCAATGATTCTTTTAGACCGGTGACGCTAGTATAGTTAGAGTATTGGGAGTAAATAAAGCGGGCAGCGCTCTTTTGAATCCGTTCAAATCGTTTTGAGCAAGCATATTCTAATTTTGGTCGCACTTAAGTTTCATTTGCTAACTTTTTAGTGTCTGGCGAGGCTAATTTTAAGTTGCGGTGCAGGTATCCGAGGGTGCATGAGGCCTCCGAACGGATGATTTCAATATGATTTGACCATTATAGCGACGATGACAGATGCACTCAAAGATATTTGTATGATAGTGTAGCACTATTGGGAAGAGACTTTATGCTATAGATATACTGTGCTGGGCTCCTTTTACGGGCATACTCTCGAAGTTTGTATACTCTTGACGTTGCTTACCCGCCCTTCAAAGGCAGCATTTACCTTTGAAAAGACTTTTTCTGGCTTCTTTGGAAGTAGAAACGCTTTGAACCAAACTGGCACCTTACTCTTATGGAAGGATCTTCAAAACGAGAACGTGAAAGTTACTCGTTATAGGATACCAAGGGGTCGCTGTTGCCGGAACGAAAGTTGAACGCCGCCATTTTTGTGTTTCGCGGAAGCGTGGCGTGGACATGATTATAGTAATGCAAACAGAGAAATCATTGCAGCATTTGACTTGTATAAGTTCCCTCCAAGATAGAATTGCCTCGGCGTTGCATATTTTTTGGGGGGCTACAACGTGATCTTTTAGATATTTATTAAACAAAACAATATAGCTCAAACGGTTTTATTAGTGATTTCACTAAGGGGTAAATGCCACAGAATACAAATTCCTGAAAGCCCGCGTACAGAACTATCATATAAAAAAGAAAGTCTTTCTTGTTTAGGGTAAGTATTCTTTTGGCATACCTGGGTTACTTAAGAATTTTTTTGTACCGCGTTAATCATGTTTCGTTCGCTCTGTGTCTGTGCCAGCACAGAAAATAAAGTTTGGATGCCCTCGACCCACCCGTATTTACCTACGAAGTGTCAGTAGGCGCCAGAATCGTGTCATATATAGGACAAAAGTTTTTGTGAATCGCATGCCAGCTTAGTGGTCTCAGCGACAAAGCCGGAGCAATAAGTGTATTCTTTCCCTCGGTTGCTCACCTTTATGCCTGAATCCGTCGACCGCTTTTGGCGGCTTGATTCTGGTGGCATAACGTAGCTGCCGGAGCTTCAGCATGCTTGGGCCCAACATCCCTCCCAGATGTTCCTGGAAGAAATCCGGAAGCTTTAGTTAGCGCCACAACAGCGTCGCTGCGAGTCTTGCACGCCACAGCCGATACCTCCTCTGTTTTGTCCTTCCCCCTTTAGAGGATTTTCTGTGTAGGTGCCTCGAATGCATTATTGCTGCGACTGCAAAGAATACGGCAATAGCCGCGACACGTCCTGAGTGACGCCACAAAACGGCAAATCTTTGGCAGAGTTGCTACAGTACATGGCGAATATGTCACAGTAACATTGCATTTTGTGGGTACTCTCTTACCACTCGAATTAGCGTTGTAGCGTTCCAAAAAACGGCAGATTTTACAATTTTAAGAAGTATTGCGGCAGGCCACAATACTGATGTTTTGATGTCAATACTGATGACAATGATGTTTTCTTTCGATATTCTGTGCAGGCTTACATTGAGTTGCACTGGTAGGCTATTTGAAATTCACTGCGATTTCATGGCCTACATGTTCCTACTAATGGGCTGTGGAAACAGTGCAGAAACCAGTGTTTTTATACACTACAAGATGAATGTGCCAAGGTTTATTTCTCAGCAAACATCGTAAATAAGCTTATAGGGTCGGTATTCAATTTCCCAATAGTAGCTACTATTCCGAAATAGTAGCCAAGTATCAAAAGTAATATTGGGTAACAATGCTAATCCATGGCACGTCAAAAAATTTGTTTACAGCCTAAAACACGTAATTTAAGTGCGAACTAATGGTAAAACCGACACACTAAAAAAATTCCACCAAAGCATTAGGATCTGTCTTTACTTGTTGATACGAGGCTCAATCCCAACGACTATCTGTTTACCTAAACACAATAACACGATAAAACTATTAGGTTTGCAAAGCAGGAAGCCAACAAGTAAAGCACTGGGCGAACAAGTATTAACGTGTGACGAAATAAACACTTCACAGGTCATTTCACAATTTTTTATGACTTTTATTTAAGTCACTAAATCATTTATTACTATTTAAATGACCACCTGGGCATTCCAACGCAAACAAGCGCTAAACTTTAAAAGAAAGTGCACCTATATCGATAGATTGCTACGGTTAATATATCCCCCAATCACTAAACGCGATTTATAAAGGCAGCAAATGTCAAAAGGGCTAAGACCACTGTCACAACTTTGTACATTTTCCTACACTACGACATGGGACAGCAAAAAATTATGAACGGCAAAAAGATGTTGATGGAGCCTATCTTATATTTTTTTCTTTGCCAAATTATAGGGTATAAACCTGTGTATCTCAAAACAAATGTGTGTCTGAACTTCTGCTGAGCCAATGTTTTTGTATGAACACACCATGCAGCTAGTAAACCTACAAGAACCTAAGTTATCTGCCTCCATAATCTGTGCATACTGTTCCACTTTCGATAGCAGTCAAACATTGTTTGTTTTGTTGTTGCTAAACAAGCGAAGTCAAAGGAGTCAAAGGATTCGTCTGGTTAAAGGCGACACGTATTCGGCCTTTTTGCTGCCACCGGATTCACCGGTGGTTTTAGATAGGTTAGACCACGATGTAAAAGGGTAAATCTGGAATTTTTTTACACACAACGTAATGGACCAATAGTTATGGTGGTATGGGGTACCTCCCGCGTTCTCTGCAGTTGAACTGGTTAACGAATTTTGTAGATACAATAACAAATTTGCTAGTTAAACTAAAAGAGGATATTGTTTACAACAAATGATGTAGAGCTGAGTCAGTATTTTTTAGCGGAAATAACTGAAGCTCGGAACAATTTTTCAACGTTTAAGAATAACGAGCGAAATTCGAACACACGACAGGCATCATTACAGGCTCGCAAAGCTCCTCGGGTTCTTCCACTGGACATCAATGCGCTGCGTTACGCGTGGGCAGCCGCCGTTGCTCTCGGCTGGTAATTCGTCTGCAAAATTGAGCCAACCTATTTCTTGTTTTGTTCCCCTGGTATAAATTCACTTTTTACGCATATTTCTTCCAGGTACTTTACCGTTGCCCTCATTTTGGCGCGCTCTATTTTTGTAATTAATCTTATCGAAGACTAACTGGATGATGTTAGTGAAGATCGTTTCCCCTTAGTATGGTTCGATCAGGAACCCAATCGCCCGGGCTCCTGTTGATTTGGAGGAGGCTGGCTGGGTGATGGTGTTGAATTTTTCTTGGAGTTGGCGGTCGAATTGACGAACTCGAGGCGTTGAAGTCGATTAGTAAAACGGGAGTTTATGTACAGCTTTACAGTATGAAATGGGCACATAGAAATGAAAAGAAAAACCTCAAACTTCATGCTAGAAGCAAGCTCCGATTGCGCACAAATCACTAGAGCTCCTCAACTTCGTCTACCTCTTCCTATTCTCGGAGCGTACAAAAACCGCTCGAGAACCGACGCCGAGACTCTGTCTCGCCGCAGGATCCGTCTAGTTGCCCGGTGCGGCGCTGCACCCTGAACCTCCGAGCGATCTTAACCTCGACTATGGGGCTCCTAAATCCCAACCTAGCGTTAACGGTCGAGACTCCTTGCTCGCCGGGAACTGCCAGCTCAGCGCTCAGACAAGAACCATTTCTAACGGCCAAGTTCCTGCTTTTAAAACCTCGAATCAACTCTCTCGGAAACGCCCCTTCTCGTTCGTACACGCGTATGGGAGTGCCCGAATTCACGTAGCAGCTGTCACTAAGCACGTCACGGAATATTCAATGAGGCGCCGCTATCTCGGTCAACGGACCGCCCGCGGCCAGAAAACGCGTACGACACCTAGGGATGAGCGCAAAAGACGCGACTGTGCGTCATGCTGACAGGGCGTGACAACATAAGACACACAACCGTTAATCCCAGCGGGTCCGGCAGGCTTTCCTGGAATCCGGCGCCGCAGTCTGCCTTCTCAATGGGGATTATCCTTGAGGAATGCTGAGGGCAGACATCCGTCTCCCGCGCACGCCGCGATGAATTAGCGGTGGTTGCAGCGCAGTGTCGGCAGTGCTACGTCGCCAGACAGAGCGGCGCCGTTTCTCACGCGCAGCCCGGGCACCTGGCCGCTAATCTCATAAGTGGATTACAATGTTTATATCTTTATCTATGTTGATTTACCTTTTAATATTTCTAATACATATGGTGAAGCCCGAATCCATTAGTAAAAGAAGTGCTTGAACTGTATGGATTTCTGGAGGAAACAAGCAAAGTTAGCATAGCATTTTTCTACGGCTGTTTTGAAAGTGTTGGTGTACAGAATGACTGCGACGCTGGCGACAACGTGGTCCCAGTTTTGGCTGGACTTGAATGAATGTACTGCTCTAAATTACGCGACGCAAGGCGGCACACCACGTTTGAAACTGTGGCCAACCTAAAGGATACGCATGAATATTAAGCTTCCCATTAAACAAAAATAAATTTGCTTTTGTGTGGTAGATTGCAGCCCACGTATACTTGGCAATAACCGGGAATTCAGCACTCTGTCGCTAGCAATTTTAGTCTTTATTCGATCACTATAAAATTAGGAGAACAAATATTTATTTTCAATCTGCATCATTTAGTCGCCCTGTATGAGTTGTTCCTCTGGAAATTACCCAGCACTGAGCATTACCAGCAGCCTTTCCTCACATATACAAAACAAAGTAGACAGGCAGACAGGCCAGCAACAAGTTGGGTGATTTCAGACACAACTTTTGATCTCCTGCTTTTTCACCAAAACAACGTTTTTAGAAACTTTTTGTTCTCTCCGAACTAGAATCAATAAGAGCCATTTAAGCCCGGCTGTTACTCCACTTATTATTACCAAAAACAAAGCCATTTAAAAGTACATTGCACGTTTTGTTTAATCGAACTCCGTTACACAGGTATTTGATGCGGTTCCGAAACGAAGCAAACATAGGAAACTACACCTAACGTCTTATGCTAACGTCTTATGCATACCGAACGTCTTATGTTAACCTAACAGTACGCCTAATGCAAAAGAATAAATAAATCCGGTGGAGCGATGGGCGAACCATTTGTTTAGAAGCTACTGTGCATCAACCTGTACTGGACTGTTAGACGAGGGCTCGGACACTTTGACCCGACAACAACTGATGCGGTAGGAATTTAGATTTTGTGAACAAACTATCCGCTGGAAAGTTGTTGTCCGTGATAAATTTCGCCTGCCGTGAGAAGCTCAGACTATATCTGATGGCCTTGTATATTCCTTTCTTCTTTTCTTCAGTGTATCCTAATGATTTAGTTTTACACTTATTTATAGATTTTGTGGCCCACAGTCACTACACTGACTATCCCGTCTTTTCTCACCATCAACCAGCCGAATGCCGTGCACATGGTTCCGAAGATTCTGGGCTGACTGCGATGCAAAGCCAACCACTCCTGCCAGCATGCAGACGAGCAGCACGGCAGATTTCCTGCACGAGTAAACAAAGCAGATGTGAAAATGATTGATACATGTTGGTCAGCTATGTGCCAACAAGAAAACCCGTAACATCGCCCACACGATCTGATGCAAAAAGCTTGAAAAGTAATGTCAGCACAAAGTCTCTCAAAGCATGCAGCTTCAGGCTGCCGACTCAAGGATGCTGGCTTTCATCGGAAGTCAAGTCCATCTCAATCACATCGCGAACTTCCTGTCAAACACTTGTTGCGGCCATTCCTTCCACCGCGAACTTTACGGCGAAAGGCGGAGGGTAAATGATAATGCATGCGCTCTAAAATAAATTAGGAAGGCGCTAGTTAAGGGACACTGAGTGAATTTGTCAAGCTCCCGTTTTTGCTTGCACTGCGTAGACTGGCTCAAATTAAACACTTTTCATCTCTTTTATCCGGTTGACAAATCGGTAATTATTTTACAAAGCGCGAAGAAGAAAAACTACCATGCGCGGTTTGCGCGGCAGGACTAAGGCTGTGACGTTGAGAGGAGGGGCGCCGTGGATTGGACGATGCCCAAGGTTAGCAATCACACAAGTTCGGTTTCGGTTTCGGTTCTCTGTAAAACATAACCAATGGCTTTGTTGGATGGGCATTCTCAATATCTCAGTTCATCGTACCGCGCTTCTTATGTTGTCGGCTGTAAATGCACAAGATAACCTCCCAGGACGGCTTTAGTCGTAGCATTCACTAGCCGAGACCTGCGCAGTGCATGAACGCCCTCCGCGTACCCGCAGACGCCCAAATGTCATGCGCTTTTCCCCCATATTTGGAGCTTGCCTCCCTCATGCTGTATCGTAAAAAGTGTGTTCGCACCAGGCCAAGGGTCTGTTATTCTGGCCTGTGCCACTGCCTGCAAGCAGTCGGTGCTTATGGGCTATGGCAAACAGCAACGCCAACGAGAACTCGCTAGCGCGCCAGTGCCACCTGCACGCGTTTTGTGAACTAGTTCGTTAGCATGAACGTTGCGGCCAAAAAAGGTGAACTCAATATCGAAACATCGCGGAAAACAAAAAAGTTACAAAATAAAAAAAAGCACGTACCTAGGGGATTCGAACTCGTGACGCGCAATTTTTGCGGTGAATTCTAGCGCCCCGAACTGCTAGGCTACGAGCGGGCGCGAATGCCTTGCTAATATATGGTATATTGTACAACCGGTTTACACTTTTATTTATTTGGCATTTCAAGCCGCTTAGGTTCCTATTTGTTGTACTGCGATCGTGCAGTAAGCGTCGCCCGAGTTTCCACAGTAGCCATTTCTAGCAATTGCATTTCGTAGACGGAAAAGCGTTCGCAGATGTTTAGTCGTGCTGCTGACCGCTGTGCTTGTTCCGCCCACGCAAAAAAGTGCTTCCCCGCCCTAGTTTTACGCTGTACGGTAAAGTTTCAGTGGATTTTATATTCTTAGTACCTATTT
Source organism: Haemaphysalis longicornis (assembly GCA_013339765.2). Lineage (NCBI taxonomy): Eukaryota > Metazoa > Arthropoda > Arachnida > Ixodida > Ixodidae > Haemaphysalis > Haemaphysalis longicornis. The sequence goes on along the minus strand of CM023450.1, from coordinate 209,291,856 downwards.
GACTTTCGCTGACTCTTCTATCTTCTCGCCTTCAAGAGGCTTATATTTTCCTACTGCGTACCATCAGCGAAGCGTCGCATGTGCATGCTTTGGTGAAGCGAACCTTGCTTGGAGCTAGATACCGTGTACAAACAAACCAAGTAAAGGCACATTCTTCTGCCATTCACAAACGTTTCCTGTCTTCGTTTCAACTAGCGAACGAATTGCGACCAAGCATTTTTTTTAAACCTCCTTGATTGCGACGACCCGCCGCGGCCGGCTGACCGACAGCACTGGGCCGACTGACTCTGTCGGCCGGGGACCCGTGCAGGAGCGCAGCCGTGGCGGAGCCAATTGCCCGCTCATCCCCTCCTGCGGTCACACGAAAACGCCGCAGACAATGGGCGGCGTAAAGAGAGGAGGCAGCATTTTTCGAATTAGTTTTCTACTAATAAAATCGCGTAAACGCGCCTAAGTGGTCAAACACCTGGGGACTCCGGACTACATTTGCGCTAGTAATCCCGCATGTTTACATATCACTTAGTGTCGCTTTAATATCTACCTCCTTTAAAGCAAGACAAAAGTACCTTTGTGAAATTTTCCGGCAATTGTTTTTATTTATTTTTATTTATTATTTTTATTTATATATATATATTTTTTATTCTATTTATTTATTTATTTATTTATTTATTTATTTATTTTATTTATTTATTTATTTATTTATTAGTTTATTTATTTATTTTTTTTTTTTAATACTCCTAATCTAGCGAGATTCTCGGGCAGTGTCCGAAGAGAAACATATGCAGATTTGTTTGTTAAGCAAGCGAAAATGAGTTACCCAGTTTTACAGATTACACTTGCGTCGCTTTACCCAGGGTTTCACGTTGGGATAGTTCGGTACGCATATTACCCATTCAAGCACAGGGCCAAGACAAGGACGGAAGAAGTGATGAACTAGAGAGCTGAACAAGCTGGGGAACGATCTATTACAAGATATTGAGTCCCCGGAAGAACACAGGCCGCAGGCATGCATTCGTTCATTGATGATATATCACTCGGGATATAGAATAAAAGCTCCCATCAACGATAAAACCAACCAAACGGAAGTGTTAAGGCGGATTAAACTGGCCAGATATGCGATTCCACGTTCTAAAAAGTGCAATCGATGGCGTGCTCACGCATTGCTGACCTCGAATGTCAAGCACTGAAGTCTCCAATATTTCCCGAGAGTGAGCACATCGATAGTGTTTCAAAATGCGATTTTCTCTAACATTTGGGTGGCAAGCATGTTTCTCTCATGTCTTGCATTGTATTCCAAGATTACCTCCCATTCTTGTGCGTTTAATGTAAGCATTTTCACGAAGGCGCTCATTTATGCATCTACCCGCTGGGCCTATAAAACGCGTCCGAAGAAAATTGCAATTTCGTACACCATGCAGTCCGCCTATTTGACGTGCTGGTTCTCATGCTGTTCGTGTCTTGGGTCCTCGTTGCTATTTACCTGGGCGCTCAAGACCCCAGGGCATGCAAAATGAGAACAGGAAAACATCAGCACATTTCTCATGGGGTTACAAAGTTCCGAACTGAAGATTTTATACTTAAGAAGCAACGTGATAACAAGCAATCATATTTGCCAACGCGATATCTCGTACAATGCTATTTAACGAGATAATTTCAAGCGAATGCTAATTTACCGCGAAAACGTCGCTAGGATAGCTAACGAGGCAGATACAAAGAGACATATCCAAATGATTTATGTTTGCCAGGAGTTATTCTTTACTAATTACGAAAGTTGAAGAAAATTTATGTAATTGTAAGCTTCCAGTAACTGACGAAGCAAGGATACTCCACGCTCTCACAGCACGGAGGAAAAATGAGTATTTGAAACATTCGACATGGAATGGGGGTTAAATTAGAGTGAGGGAGTGTTTGCCACGCTTTTTTCTCTGTTTTGAGAACAAGGAGTGTTTGTTAGGTCTCAACATTTAGTTGAGTGTGGATCAACTCGCATATAATTTCCAGTCAAGCTGTTTTCGCTTGATTTGGAAGACTAAGCATGTCTGCATTTTATTTTTGTTCTCAGGTGAAGTTGGTTCGCTTGTATTGACATTATTGGTTCCATTTTTTTCTGACATTATTCGTTCCATGGAACATTGAGCAGACCTAAGTTCCCTTTCTAGCTTTTTTGTAAGATGCCAAGTTTCAGCGCCGTAGGTCATCACCGGCACTATGCACTGGTTGTATATGTTCCTTTTGAGTGACAGAGGTGGCTCACTTTTCATTATTTGAGTGTGCTTGCCCAAAATCTCCCCAACCCATACTTATTCTGCGCCGGATTTTATTCCTGTGGTTGGAGGTAGCACTAACCATCTGTCCGAGGTACTTATATTCTTTTACTTCTAGCATTTCGCTTCCTACGCTGAAGAGGCGTTTTGGGCAGGCGTATTGCTCATTACATTAGATTTCTTCAAATATAGTTGTAGGCCCAGGGCCATGCTTTCTGATTTTATTTCCTCCACCATTGTTTGCATGTGTTTGGCAATATCACTCAGCAAGGCATTGTAGTCCGCAAACCTCAAATGTATTCTCCGTTTATTTGTATTCTTATGTTTCATCAGTCAAGCATTACAAATATCTTCTCCAAACATGCTGTGAATAGTTTTAGCGAGATGGTACCTCCATTGATTACTCCGTATTGGATCGGGAAGCTATCGCCTTGCTTTTGGAGGGCTATCCTGGTCTTTTAGTGATTCTGGCACGGCTTGCGTAAGCCCGGAGTCAAACGCTTTCTCATAGTCAATAAACGCGATGTAAAGGGTTTAGTGTACTCTGGGGATTTTTCTATTACCTATTTGAGAACATGGACGTGATCTATCGTTGATTACCTTTTCCTAAACCCAGCCTGCTCTCTTGGTTGTTGGGAATTCAGGCTGTCATCTGTGCGGCTAACTATAACTTTGGCAAACAGCTTGTAAACAGCTTAGAGTAGGCTGATGGGGCTACAATTCCGAGGTCCTTGGGATCTCCCTTCTGATGAATCAGAATAATGTCAAATTTTTCCAAGCTATGTTCGCTTTTTGAGTATTCAAGCCTTCCGAAAATAGCAAGCAAGCTTTTTCACTACAATATTTTCTTTCTCTTTCAAAAGATACATGGTTATGCCGTCGTCACATGCATCTTTTCTTAATTTCATGCCGTTGGAACCTTTCCTATTTTCTCTTTAGTACTAGTGGCACATCGCAAATTGAGTTCGTACTTTCAGTAGCTTCCCCTGGTCTAACGTCGCTAGCATGCATCCTGGTGTACAATCGTTCTGCTACCTTTCTTATCTAGTCCAGGTTGAGCGTCATGTTACCCTGCTCGTCTTGGAGTGCGTACATTCTGCTTTTGCCGATGGCTACCTTCCTCTTGGTTGCTTGCTTTCAAGCTTCTTCTGATTTGCCCCGTTTCCTTGATCACTGCCATGTTATATGACCAATTATCGTTTCTTTTACTGTTGTTAATCACCTTATACAGCTCTCTTAACTCAACTTGATACAACGTATTTGATCCACTTTCATGCTTTTACGTTTCACAATAAGTTGCTTTGTTTTCTTACTTAGTGTTACGGTGTGTTTTCCTACATGCTGCTCCTCCCACAACTACTCCAAATTCTGTGAGTGTCGTTGTTCGGTCCTCATTCGGCACATCTACACTATCCTGGTTCTTGCTTAGGAGCGCAAATTTGTTTTGAGGTATTTTAAACTCTTCCGTCCTGACTCTGACGGACTCCATGCTGGGCTTTTTTTTATTTTTCACGAGTTTCCTTCTTTCCCTTTTGAGATTCATCCGTACCTTGCATCTAACCATTTTGTGATCGCTGCTGCGAATCTTACTCAGTACCTCTTTTTCCTGCACAATATTTTGGTTGTCACTTATAATGAAGTCAATTTCGTTTTTTGTTCTTTTGTAAGCGTTTTTCCAAGTACATTCACAATTCTTTGTTTGTAGAAGTATGGGTTGATGAACGGACGGTTATTTTTGTCCGCAAATCCCAGCACTGCATCTTCTAGACAGTTGCGATTGTCTATTCCAAAGTTTCCCATCGACCTTTCTCCCATTTTCTTCTGACCGACTTTTGCGTTAGTTCTCTTTTTATTCCCTGTGAACCACGCGTATAAAAAATTAATCTAGCAAACGCTGGTGCAGTCTTACTGCCCTCTGCGGGGTAACGGCATACGCGAGATGCTAATCTCTATCTCGCTCTCCATCTCTCTCGTTATACTCTTTCTTCGCTGTTTGTCTGCCGCTCTGTGCAGAAGCCATGCAGCTATGGAGTGCTGCCTGCTCCGGAAGTAATAATAATCTAGGATACCTCAGAGGCTAAACAAGATAGGTTGAATCATACTTGGAAGGCTGTTTCATACACAAACAGCAGTCGCTCTCCTGAAATGGATCTGGCCACCCTGACGTAGTAGTTGGCCGACACCTCCTATGACTTGCCAAAATAAATTTTGGTACTGAGTCCCCAGCAGCTGTAGGGCACCCGACCACGGCGGCGGTCAAGCCAGCGATAAAGCACAGAGTACTAAGAACCTGTGGTTTCGGACAGGCCGCCTTCATAGCATGGAAACAAGATGGTGTTCTCGTATGCAAGGACCGATCTCACAATTGTTTTGTACACCCTTTGATGCCCAGTGTTGCCCAGGAGTAACAACTCAAACAATAATTTTTTTCTCGCACTTTGGGGTTTTTTCGACATTTAGCACCATCTATCGACAGACAAAGGATCACAGACCTTCAAAAGTTAAAGAATAGAGGGCAGCACGCACTTCCGTGTGCTAAAAAAATAATGTTTAGGCGTGTCAACTCGCATCTAGCCCGGGTGGCTGAATGGGCTAGTGACAAGTAACCGAATTGTGAAATTTCGTTGTTATTACAAATCATAGTTATCACAAATTATTACAAGATATTACAAATGTTATTACAAGCACAAACTTAACGTTATTGTCTTCACTGGACCCATAAATCATGGTGATCAAGGTAGTTGTCTTGTTCAAATGATATATGGGCAGCCAGTGCCCAGTGTTTCCCAGTGCCCAGGGTGCCCAGTGTCCCCTAGTGTTCGTCCTAAGGAACCAAATTTTTTCTGAATTCATATTTGTGATGTGGGAAGCCTTCCTAGATCATTATATACTTCCTACACGCTTAAACAAAATAAAGTTTTGGGGCATTAAAGGGTTAATATGGTAGGAGCCGCAAGATCGGAGCTTTTTGAAAGAGATGAGTCTTATGAAGGCGGAGGACGTGACGTGTTTGACATTGGTGTCCCACTCAAATTCGTAAGTAAATATTAGGCCGAAGTATTTGTTTTCATTATTACCGCTCGTTAACTCTACATAATGGTATTATTTATTGTGTACACTTGGAGGTCAATGGGAGAGGCCTTCGTACTGCAGTGGACCTGAATATGATGATGATTATGATGATGATGATGGTGGTGGTGGTGGTGGTGGTGGTTGTGATTACGACGTAAAAAGGAACGAGTGTTTCTTTCTAGTAACAACATGCAGGGCACATTTTTTGTCGTTTAGTGCCTTCTGCCAGTCTTTACTCCAATGAGAAACTTCGTTCAGGGTTACATGTAACACTCTGTGATGTTCAGCTGAGTTCACCTCCCTATTACGTATGAAAAGCTAGATACGTTTGCCAATCTGTTTGAACAAAAACGCTGAAATATTTTTGTGAGGCCAAGCTACATGGTCTCATTTACCACCCTTTTGTTATGAATTGTTCAACGCTATGAGAATTGTTCAAGCACAGTGTTCTGTATACCTGCTGCCCTACAACAGCTTATAACTTTGTGAGGCTGGTGATCCGATGAAATAGTTTTTGGAAGGGTTTCGCATGCTTTGCTACGATTTTATTCTGGATGACAAGCGCCCAATTATCGTTAATCGTACCAGTTGCCATTATGAATCACAAACATAATACGCACCAAAATGCCTTGGCACAAACCACTGCATTTACCCAAGTAAACTTTTGAAGACCGTCTGGCACAAACGTATCCCCACCATAAACATTTATTTGGTCGCAGTATCTCCTCGGCCCGTTCATTCATACAATGTTCAGAAAGCCACAACAATGCAAAACTGGTCCTAAATTAGGCCGTCATTTAGGTTTTTAAACTATGAACCTTTTGCGTACTCTCATAAGCTGATCGATATTCCGTCGGTATTTATAATCTACGCATGCAATAAAATTGGGCACTAGCAGTCGCTGTCGGCCAATTTTGATCACAACACTCACATTACAGTGAAGGCTGACATCGCCGTAGTCATGAGCCGCAAGAGCCCTTCGACGAATACTTGTCAAACCTGCATTAAAAAATGACACAATTGTACTAACATATAAGTAGGAGCACACTTACAAACAGATAGTAAAACATCATTCTCGGCTGTCCACGCACGCTGATATGTTTCACATATGACCAGCCTTACCCGACGACCTCGGCGAGCACACTGTAGGGAGGCAACTTCTTTATGCTCCCGGGTGGTTTCGTGCTCACTGAAAATATAATTTCAATGTTAAAGGGACCCAAAAAGCTTTGTGAAGGTGGCAATCAAATGCATTCAGGTGGTAGAACACATAACGGGGGATTTTCGAACCAAGTGTGAGCCCCATACGTTGTACGGATAATTTGTAAACAATTTTTGAAGATCGCTTTTCTCAGCCGATGAGCGCGCCACCGCAGTGAGCCGACCGCGGGTGACGCAACGGCGAGGCGCCCCCCTGATTCGGCCGATCGTCGGTCGCCGGCAACGTCACTGCCATTGGCTTCCGGTTGCTCTTCCTCCTTGCTGCGCGATCCCGAGGCAAAGGCGGGTCTGCAGCGATTGACGCGTGCCTAGGCGCAGGAATGTAGCTAGCGGAGAACGGAAGTCGAGCGTCGCGATGTCACATGGCTATTCCCAGTGTTTCCAGCTGCTTTGAAAGAAGCAGAGAGGGAGAAGGAATCATTCGGCAAGGGGGGAGAGGTGCACTTAATTGCTTCTGGCGCAGCTAATACTGAATGTAGATTAATAATTCCAACGGCATTGCATCGCTATATTGGTACTACGCGACAATAAAGGCAGTTTGTAACTTTTACAAAAGTCTTTTCTGGGTCCCTTTAAACTACGGAAATTTTGATATCATCCAGTTGGCTGCATTTTAACGAGGCCAAATGGGAAGGTGTAACAAGTCCACTTTTGGATTATGCTTGCAGTGCAGTCCACACCCCAATGAGAGCTCCCTGGTAATGTTCTAACTCTCATGAGAGTGCTACTATCATACTGTTAGCACACAAGCGTTTTCTGAAGAGCAGCTTGCTCGCCTGAAGGTTACCGAATATTTACGCCTGTCTGAAATGAGCCCTTCTCACGGTTGAGCTCCAAGCACCTTAACTTACAATTCGGTAGAAAAAAGCGTAATGATGTTTACGGTCTTCTTAATGATACGAATACGCTTTCAGTGTAATTATGTTCACCGAAACGGAGTTTTAATAATAAGACGTACTTATATGCCATAATACAATCATACTATATGAATCGTACTGGAGAGCACGAAGGATGCGAATGCATGCTGAACTTAAAGAGCGCGCGATTCGAATGGCTTTGTGATTTTTTTCTGGTTACTACCAGTTATGACGTCGTTACAAGTAAATCGGGATCGCACGTTCCTTCTACATGCTATCGTTCAACTGGTGGGGATACTTCAAATTTTCCCGTGTTTTTATATCGTTTTCTCGAATTTTATTTTGTTTCGTAGATGCTACTAATCCTTGATATCGATTTAATTATTAGCATGCTGATTGACAGCATTATCAAACAGAATTTGAAGCAACGCTTAACCTTAACTGCTGTCAGAACACCATAGCCCCACCTTCCAGAATAGCCGAAAACACGCTAACCATCCTTGACCTTTTCATCAGAAATTTCGACATCCGATTCGTATTAGCGGGTGTAATCGCATACGCAATTAGTGATCCCCTACCAATTTTTTATCCCTTGAGCAAACTTTAAGCCTGCTGAAAGATTCCACCATTACACGTATCGTCAGATCAACCCCGCAACGTTAAATTTATTCCGTCAGGTTGAAACAGATACAATTTGGGATGAAATTCTTCCAGACGGTAATGCCAAATCAGCTTACAAAGCATTTATGAGTGTCTTCACGACTGCATATAACGCTTCTTTCAAATACAAGGTACACACACCAATAAACAAGTCACGCAAACGTTGGGTTACAAAAGATATTCCGAACCTTCCTAGAAAGCGAGACCGACTGTATGGTCAATGTCTTCCAACCAGCGTCCTCAATCATTGAATTTATATAAATAGGTTAGAAAATACGTCAGCAATGAGTTCAAGTTTGCCAAAAAACGCTTCCACCTCGATCTTTTCACTTCATTAACAAACCGCTCGTAAGAAGTTTGAAAATTTTAAATTCTTGAGTCCAACGTTCACCAACCCTATCAGAGGTCTAATTAAGAATGGTCGGAAAATAACTGGAGTACATTAGAGCAACCTGTCCTTCATGAATTCATGCAATCAAAACTCGATTTTCTGACCCAGCTGATCGCAGAGAAATTACAACATTATTTATGGAGTTCAAAAACACCAAAGCAGAAGATGCTTTCGGTAGTCAGATTAAACTTGTAAAATACCTGATTTGTGTAACATCACACTGTCAGCCCACATTTTCAATGCCTGCATTTGAACTGTTAAAATTCCAGCTAGCATGCACCTTTGAAGAGTTAAAAATAACGTACAAGAATAGAAACCAAAATGATTTTCCAATAACCACCTGACAACTATTCTACATGGTTTTTCAAAGGGTCTGGAAAACATTTTTGCAAGACCTTCAACCTCCTTTCCTTGTCGGTTCCAAATGTTGCCCCAAACCCATGTCGACCGAATTGGCACTACTAGCACAAAAATAACATTAACTTGAAAATGTCGAAAAGAAGAATACGGTTCTCAGCATTTTTTTGGACTTCAGGAAGGCGTTTGACTTTATTAACCATGATTTACTTCTTAAACTTGATGACTAGGAATTTTGTGGTAACGTACTTTATTATCACCGTGCTTACAATGACGCTATTCATATGAAATATTCACAGCCATTCCACAGTACAACCCGTGAAGTCAGGTGTTTTTCAACGGAGCATACTTGGTCCGCTTCCTTCTATCCCGTAAGCAAATGAAATCGCTGATGCTGATGGTTCTGCTAAGTGTATTATATCTGCCGACTACCCTAGTTCGTTTTGTAAGTAAATGTGAGGTTCATTTAACTGAATGGGCACACAAAACGTTGCGACTTATATGCAATTGGCTTTTTATATACAGTCAAACCTGGATGTAACGAAGTTGAAAAAAATTCGCAATTTTTTGTTTCATGCAGGTTTTCGTTACATGTAGGTTTCGAGTCAAGGCTGGCGTGAATGAAGCACAAACTAAACCAATATGCTAGACATCAGTTATGGTGAACTTACCTTTAAAGGATTTATTTCAAGGTGAAAAACAGTGGCATCTCCACCTTCTGCTTCCCCACGAGACTAGTCACTACACACACTCTAAAAATGAAAGGTCACTTACGCCCGTATTCATAAAAAAAACTTAAGTATCACTTTTGCCTTCTGACACTTTTCAGTGCCTCAAACCAGTTTCAAGGATCAAACTTGCGCTGAAAGGGCGCCTTTTTGCGAACTTTATTCTCTGCCGCACACAGAGTTGCTAAGTGGGCGCAGAGTTGCTAAGGCGAACGTCACCCTTGGTGACGTTCGCCTTTACCGCTGGCGGAGACGGAATATAAAATGACGAGCGTGCCTTGAAAAGGCCGACCTTCTGGTCTTCTAGCAGCAGAACTCATCACCGACAAACCGAAACCACAAATAGAAGAGGAGAGCGCGATTACACGCCGACAGGCAGGCCTACCGCCTAGCCGACACCACTCATACTGGAAGCGCACGGCAGTTGGAGGTTCCGGCGAAGTTCGCTAAATTAGTGCATTTTCTGAACCGATTTTTTAGAAAAAGTCGCGAAAACAATGGCTCACCAGCGCAGAAAATTCGCTATGTCAAGATTAACCATCACAATGCCTTCATTATATTGAAATTGCAAGCATGGGTTTCAGTACGGCTGCAAATGGGGATCCAGGGGATCAGGGGATCAGAATGGATTTAGACAACAGGCATGACCTGTTGTGATTACAATGTTGACATAAAGCACAGAGTAGACCACTATGATTACGTGCTTGGACATTACAGATTGACAACGTACAGAGAACTGCTGTCAATGCTGAAACTCCAGGGATTGATGACGAGTTTACAGTCCTTATAGCAATCTATGCATGGTGCACCTTCTTGAAGGAGTGCGCCGCAGGTCAACATCCTGGGACTGAAACAGGGTGCCCTTTATATAGGACAAAAGTTTTTGTGAATCGCATGCCAGCTTAGTGGTCTCAGCGACAAAGCCGGAGCAATAAGTGTATTCTTTCCCTCGGTTGCTCACCTTTATGCCTGAATCCGTCGACCGCTTTTGGCGGCTTGATTCTGGTGGCATAACGTAGCTGCCGGATGCTTCAGTATGCTTCGGCCCAACATCCCTTTCAGATGTTCCTGGAAGAAATCCGGAAGCTTTAGTTAGCGCCACAACAGCGTCGCTGCGAGTCTTGCCCCACCCTGCAGATACCTCCTCTATTTTGTCCTTCCCCTTTTAAAGGATTTTCTGTGTAGGTGCCGTCGAATGCATTTATTGATGCGACTGCAAAGAATACGGCAATAGCCGCGACACGTCCTGAGTGACGCCACAAAACGGCAAATCTTTGGCAGAGTTGCTACAGTACATGGCGAATATGTCATAATAACATTGCATTTTGTGGGTACTCTCTTACCACTCGAATTAGTGTTGTAGCGTTCCAAAAAACGGCAGATTTTACAATTTTAAGAAGTATTGCGGCAGGCCACAATACTGATGTTTTGATGTCAATACTGATGACAATGATGTTTTCTTTCGATATTCTGTGCAGGCTTACATTGAGTTGCACTGGTAGGCTATTTGAAATTCACTGCGATTTCATGGCCTACATGTTCCTACTAATGGGCTGTGGAAACAGTGCAGAAACCAGTGTTTTTATACACTACAAGATGAATGTGCCAAGGTTTATTTCTCAGCAAACATCGTAAATAAGCTTATAGGGTCGGTATTCAATTTCCAATAGTAGCTACTATTCCGAAATAGTAGCCAAGTATCAAAAGTAATATTGGGTAACAATGCTAATCCATGGCACGTCAAAAAATTTGTTTACAGCCTAAAACACGTAATTTAAGTGCGATATAATGGTAAAACCGACACACTAAAAAAATTCCACCAAAGCATTAGGATCTGTCTTTACTTGTTGATACGAGGCTCAATCCCAATGACTATCTGTTTACCTAAACACAATAACACGATAAAACTATTAGGTTTGCAAAGCAGGAAGCCAACAAGTAAAGCACTGGGCGAACAAGTATTAACGTGTGACGAAATAAACACTTCACAGGTCATTTCACAATTTTTTATGACTTTTATTTAAGTCACTAAATCATTTATTACTATTTAAATGACCACCTGGGCATTCCAACGCAAACAAGCGCTAAACTTTAAAAGAAAGTGCACCTATATCGATAGATTGCTACGGTTAATATATCCCCCAATCACTAAACGCGATTTATAAAGGCAGCAAATGTCAAAAGGGCTAAGACCACTGTCACAACTTTGTACATTTTCCTACACTACGACATGGGACAGCAAAAAATTATGAACGGCAAAAAGATGTTGATGGAGCCTATCTTATATTTTTTTCTTTGCCAAATTATAGGGTATAAACCTGTGTATCTCAAAACAAATGTGTGTCTGAACTTCTGCTGAGCCAATGTTTTTGTATGAACACACCATGCAGCTAGTAAACCTACAAGAACCTAAGTTATCTGCCTCCATAATCTGTGCATACTGTTCCACTTTCGATAGCAGTCAAACATTGTTTGTTTTGTTGTTGCTAAACAAGCGAAGTCAAAGGAGTCAAAGGATTCGTCTGGTTAAAGGCGACACGTATTCGGCCTTTTTGCTGCCACCGGATTCACCGGTGGTTTTAGATAGGTTAGACCACGATGTAAAAGGGTAAATCTGGAATTTTTTTACACACAACGTAATGGACCAATAGTTATGGTGGTATGGGGTACCTCCCGCGTTCTCTGCAGTTGAACTGGTTAACGAATTTTGTAGATACAATAACAAATTTGCTAGTTAAACTAAAAGAGGATATTGTTTACAACAAATGATGTAGAGCTGAGGCAGTATTTTTTAGCGGAAATAACTGAAGCTCGGAACAATTTTTCAACGTTTAAGAATAACGAGCGAAATTCGAACACACGACAGGCATCATTACAGGCTCGCAAAGCTCCTCGGGTTCTTCCACTGGACATCAATGCGCTGCGTTACGCGTGGGCAGCCGCCGTTGCTCTCGGCTGGTAATTCGTCTGCAAAATTGAGCCAACCTATTTCTTGTTTTGTTCCCCTGGTATAAATTCACTTTTTACGCATATTTCTTCCAGGTACTTTACCGTTGCCCTCATTCTGGCGCGCTCTATTTTTGTAATTAATCTTATCGAAGACTAACTGGATGATGTTAGTGAAGATCGTTTCCCCTTAGTATGGTTCGATCAGGAACCCAATCGCCCGGGCTCCTGTTGATTTGGAGGAGGCTGGCTGGGTGATGGTGTTGAATTTTTCTTGGAGTTGGCGGTCGAATTGACGAACTCGAGGCGTTGAAGTCGATTAGTAAAACGGGAGTTTATGTACAGCTTTACAGTATGAAATGGGCACATAGAAATGAAAAGAAAAACCTCAAACTTCATGCTAGAAGCAAGCTCCGATTGCGCACAAATCACTAGAGCTCCTCAACTTCGTCTACCTCTTCCTATTCTCGGAGCGTACAAAAACCGCTCGAGAACCGACGCCGAGACTCTGTCTCGCCGCAGGATCCGTCTAGTTGCCCGGTGCGGCGCTGCACCCTGAACCTCCGAGCGATCTTAACCTCGACTATGGGGCTCCTAAATCCCAACCTAGCGTTAACGGTCGAGACTCCTTGCTCGCCGGGAACTGCCAGCTCAGCGCTCAGACAAGAACCATTTCTAACGGCCAAGTTCCTGCTTTTAAAACCTCGAATCAACTCTCTCGGAAACGCCCCTTCTCGTTCGTACACGCGTATGGGAGTGCCCGAATTCACGTAGCAGCTGTCACTAAGCACGTCACGGAATATTCAATGAGGCGCCGCTATCTCGGTCAACGGACCGCCCGCGGCCAGAAAACGCGTACGACACCTAGGGATGAGCGCAAAAGACGCGACTGTGCGTCATGCTGACAGGGCGTGACAACATAAGACACACAACCGTTAATCCCAGCGGGTCCGGCAGGCTTTCCTGGAATCCGGCGCCGCAGTCTGCCTTCTCAATGGGGATTATCCTTGAGGAATGCTGAGGGCAGACATCCGTCTCCCGCGCACGCCGCGATGAATTAGCGGTGGTTGCAGCGCAGTGTCGGCAGTGCTACGTCGCCAGACAGAGCGGCGCCGTTTCTCACGCGCAGCCCGGGCACCTGGCCGCTAATCTCATAAGTGGATTACAATGTTTATATCTTTATCTATGTTGATTTACCTTTTAATATTTCTAATACATATGGTGAAGCCCGAATCCATTAGTAAAAGAAGTGCTTGAACTGTATGGATTTCTGGAGGAAACAAGCAAAGTTAGCATAGCATTTTTCTACGGCTGTTTTGAAAGTGTTGGTGTACAGAATGACTGCGACGCTGGCGACAACGTGGTCCCAGTTTTGGCTGGACTTGAATGAATGTACTGCTCTAAATTACGCGACGCAAGGCGGCACACCACGTTTGAAACTGTGGCCAACCTAAAGGATACGCATGAATATTAAGCTTCCCATTAAACAAAAATAAATTTGCTTTTGTGTGGTAGATTGCAGCCCACGTATACTTGGCAATAACCGGGAATTCAGCACTCTGTCGCTAGCAATTTTAGTCTTTATTCGATCACTATAAAATTAGGAGAACAAATATTTATTTTCAATCTGCATCATTTAGTCGCCCTGTATGAGTTGTTCCTCTGGAAATTACCCAGCACTGAGCATTACCAGCAGCCTTTCCTCACATATACAAAACAAAGTAGACAGGCAGACAGGCCAGCAACAAGTTGGGTGATTTCAGACACAACTTTTGATCTCCTGCTTTTTCACCAAAACAACGTTTTTAGAAACTTTTTGTTCTCTCCGAACTAGAATCAATAAGAGCCATTTAAGCCCGGCTGTTACTCCACTTATTATTACCAAAAACAAAGCCATTTAAAAGTACATTGCACGTTTTGTTTAATCGAACTCCGTTACACAAGTATTTGATGTGGTTCCGAGACGAAGCAAACATAGGAAACTACGCCTAACGTCTTATGCTAACGTCTTATGCATACCGAACGTCTTATGTTAACCTAACAGTACGCCTAATGCAAAAGAATAAATAAATCCGGTGGAGCGATGGGCGAACCATTTGTTTAGAAGCTACTGTGCATCAACCTGTACTGGACTGTTAGACGAGGGCTCGGACACTTTGACCCGACAACAACTGATGCGGTAGGAATTTAGATTTTGTGAACAAACTATCCGCTGGAAAGTTGTTGTCCGTGATAAATTTCGCCTGCCGTGAGAAGCTCAGACTATATCTGATGGCCTTGTATATTCCTTTCTTCTTTTCTTCAGTGTATCCTAATGATTTAGTTTTACACTTATTTATAGATTTTGTGGCCCACAGTCACTACACTGACTATCCCGTCTTTTCTCACCATCAACCAGCCGAATGCCGTGCACATGGTTCCGAAGATTCTGGGCTGACTGCGATGCAAAGCCAACCACTCCTGCCAGCATGCAGACGAGCAGCACGGCAGATTTCCTGCACGAGTAAACAAAGCAGATGTGAAAATGATTGATACATGTTGGTCAGCTATGTGCCAACAAGAAAACCCGTAACATCGCCCACACGATCTGATGCAAAAAGCTTGAAAAGTAATGTCAGCACAAAGTCTCTCAAAGCATGCAGCTTCAGGCTGCCGACTCAAGGATGCTGGCTTTCATCGGAAGTCAAGTCCATCTCAATCACATAGCGAACTTCCTGTCAAACACTTGTTGCGGCCATTCCTTCCACCGCGAACTTTACGGCGAAAGGCGGAGGGTAAATGATAATGCATGCGCTCTAAAATAATTAGGAAGGCGCTAGTTAAGGGACACTGAGTGAATTTGTCAAGCTCCCGTTTTTGCTTGCACTGCGTAGACTGGCTCAAATTAAACACTTTTCATCTCTTTTATCCGGTTGACAAATCGGTAATTATTTTACAAAGCGCGAAGAAGAAAAACTACCATGCGCGGTTTGCGCGGCAGGACTAAGGCTGTGACGTTGAGAGGAGGGGCGCCGTGGATTGGACGATGCCCAAGGTTAGCAATCACACAAGTTCGGTTTCGGTTTCGGTTCTCTGTAAAACATAACCAATGGCTTTGTTGGATGGGCATTCTCAATATCTCAGTTCATCGTACCGCGCTTCTTATGTTGTCGGCTGTAAATGCACAAGATAACCTCCCAGGACGGCTTTAGTCGTAGCATTCACTAGCCGAGACCTGCGCAGTGCATGAACGCCCTCCGCGTACCCGCAGACGCCCAAATGTCATGCGCTTTTCCCCCATATTTGGAGCTTGCCTCCCTCATGCTGTATCGTAAAAAGTGTGTTCGCACCAGGCCAAGGGTCTGTTATTCTGGCCTGTGCCACTGCCTGCAAGCAGTCGGTGCTTATGGGCTATGGCAAACAGCAACGCCAACGAGAACTCGCTAGCGCGCCAGTGCCACCTGCACGCGTTTTGTGAACTAGTTCGTTAGCATGAACGTTGCGGCCAAAAAAGGTGAACTCAATATCGAAACATCGCGGAAAACAAAAAAGTTACAAAATAAAAAAAAGCACGTACCTAGGGGATTCGAACTCGTGACGCGCAATTTTTGCGGTGAATTCTAGCGCCCCGAACTGCTAGGCTACGAGCGGGCGCGAATGCCTTGCTAATATATGGTATATTGTACAACCGGTTTACACTTTTATTTATTTGGCATTTCAAGCCGCTTAGGTTCCTATTTGTTGTACTGCGATCGTGCAGTAAGCGTCGCCCGAGTTTCCACAGTAGCCATTTCTAGCAATTGCATTTCGTAGACGGAAAAGCGTTCGCAGATGTTTAGTCGTGCTGCTGACCGCTGTGCTTGTTCCGCCCACGCAAAAAAGTGCTTCCCCGCCCTAGTTTTACGCTGTACGGTAAAGTTTCAGTGGATTTTATATTCTTAGTACCTATTTGACTTTCGCTGACTCTTCTATCTTCTCGCCTTCAAGAGGCTTATATTTTCCTACTGCGTACCATCAGCGAAGCGTCGCATGTGCATGCTTTGGTGAAGCGAACCTTGCTTGGAGCTAGATACCGTGTACAAACAAACCAAGTAAAGGCACATTCTTCTGCCATTCACAAACGTTTCCTGTCTTCGTTTCAACTAGCGAACGAATTGCGACCAAGCATTTTTTTTAAACCTCCTTGATTGCGACGACCCGCCGCGGCCGGCTGACCGACAGCACTGGGCCGACTGACTCTGTCGGCCGGGGACCCGTGCAGGAGCGCAGCCGTGGCGGAGCCAATTGCCCGCTCATCCCCTCCTGCGGTCACACGAAAACGCCGCAGACAATGGGCGGCGTAAAGAGAGGAGGCAGCATTTTTCGAATTAGTTTTCTACTAATAAAATCGCGTAAACGCGCCTAAGTGGTCAAACACCTGGGGACTCCGGACTACATTTGCGCTAGTAATCCCGCATGTTTACATATCACTTAGTGTCGCTTTAATATCTACCTCCTTTAAAGCAAGACAAAAGTACCTTTGTGAAATTTTCCGGAATTGTTTTATTTATTTTTTTATTTATTATTTTTATTTATATATATATATTTTTTATTCTATTTATTTATTTATTTATTTATTTATTTATTTATTTTATTTATTTATTTATTTATTTATTAGTTTATTTATTTATTTTTTTTTTTTAATACTCCTAATCTAGCGAGGATTCTCGGGCAGTGTCCGAAGAGAAACATATGCAGATTTGTTTGTTAAGCAAGCGAAAATGAGTTACCCAGTTTTACAGATTACACTTGCGTCGCTTTACCCAGGGTTTCACGTTGGGATAGTTCGGTACGCATATTACCCATTCAAGCACAGGGCCAAGACAAGGACGGAAGAAGTGATGAACTAGAGAGCTGAACAACTGGGGAACGACTATTACAAGACCCCGGAAGAACACAGGCCGCAGGCATGCATTCGTTCATTGATGATATATCACTCGGGATATAGAATAAAAGCTCACATCAACCATAAAACCAACCAAACGGAAGTGTTAAGGCGGATTAAACTGGCCAGATATGCGATTCCACGTTCTAAAAAGTGCAATCGATGGCGTGCTCACGCATTGCTGACCTCGAATGTCAAGCACTGAAGTCTCCAATATTTCCCGAGAGTGAGCACATCGATAGTGTTTCAAAATGCGATTTTCTCTAACATTTGGGTGGCAAGCATGTTTCTCTCATGTCTTGCATTGTATTCCAAGATTACCTCCCATTCTTGTGCGTTTAATGTAAGCATTTTCACGAAGGCGCTCATTTATGCATCTACCCGCTGGGCCTATAAAACGCGTCCGAAGAAAATTGCAATTTCGTACACCATGCAGTCCGCCTATTTGACGTGCTGGTTCTCATGCTGTTCGTGTCTTGGGTCCTCGTTGCTATTTACCTGGGCGCTCAAGACCCCAGGGCATGCAAAATGAGAACAGGAAAACATCAGCACATTTCTCATGGGGTTACAAAGTTCCGAACTGAAGATTTTATACTTAAGAAGCAACGTGATAACAAGCAATCATATTTGCCAACGCGATATCTCGTACAATGCTATTTAACGAGATAATTTCAAGCGAATGCTAATTTACCGCGAAAACGTCGCTAGGATAGCTAACGAGGCAGATACAAAGAGACATATCCAAATGATTTATGTTTGCCAGGAGTTATTCTTTACTAATTACGAAAGTTGAAGAAAATTTATGTAATTGTAAGCTTCCAGTAACTGACGAAGCAAGGATACTCCACGCTCTCACAGCACGGAGGAAAAATGAGTATTTGAAACATTCGACATGGAATGGGGGTTAAATTAGAGTGAGGGAGTGTTTGCCACGCTTTTTTCTCTGTTTTGAGAACAAGGAGTGTTTGTTAGGTCTCAACATTTAGTTGAGTGTGGATCAACTCGCATATAATTTCCAGTCAAGCTGTTTTCGCTTGATTTGGAAGACTAAGCATGTCTGCATTTTATTTTTGTTCTCAGGTGAAGTTGGTTCGCTTGTATTGACATTATTGGTTCCATTTTTTTCTGACATTATTCGTTCCATGGAACATTGAGCAGACCTAAGTTCCCTTTCTAGCTTTTTTGTAAGATGCCAAGTTTCAGCGCCGTAGGTCATCACCGGCACTATGCACTGGTTGTATATGTTCCTTTTGAGTGACAGAGGTGGCTCACTTTTCATTATTTGAGTGTGCTTGCCCAAAATCTCCCCAACCCATACTTATTCTGCGCCGGATTTTATTCCTGTGGTTGGAGGTAGCACTAACCATCTGTCCGAGGTACTTATATTCTTTTACTTCTAGCATTTCGCTTCCTACGCTGAAGAGGCGTTTTGGGCAGGCGTATTGCTCATTACATTAGATTTCTTCAAATATAGTTGTAGGCCCAGGGCCATGCTTTCTGATTTTATTTCCTCCACCATTGTTTGCATGTGTTTGGCAATATCACTCAGCAAGGCATTGTAGTCCGCAAACCTCAAATGTATTCTCCGTTTATTTGTATTCTTATGTTTCATCAGTCAAGCATTACAAATATCTTCTCCAAACATGCTGTGAATAGTTTTAGCGAGATGGTACCTCCATTGATTACTCCGTATTGGATCGGGAAGCTATCGCCTTGCTTTTGGAGGGCTATCCTGGTCTTTTAGTGATTCTGGCACGGCTTGCGTAAGCCCGGAGTCAAACGCTTTCTCATAGTCAATAAACGCGATGTAAAGGGGATTTTTCTATTACCTATTTGAGAACATGGACGTGATCTATCGTTGATTACCTTTTCCTAAACCCAGCCTGCTCTCTTGGTTGTTGGGAATTCAGGCTGTCATCTGTGCGGCTAACTATAACTTTGGCAAACAGCTTGTAAACAGCTTAGAGTAGGCTGATGGGGCTACAATTCCGAGGTCCTTGGGATCTCCCTTCTGATGAATCAGAATAATGTCAAATTTTTCCAAGCTATGTTCGCTTTTTGAGTATTCAAGCCTTCCGAAAATAGCAAGCAAGCTTTTTCACTACAATATTTTCTTTCTCTTTCAAAAGATACATGGTTATGCCGTCGTCACATGCATCTTTTCTTAATTTCATGCCGTTGGAACCTTTCCTAGTTCCTCTTTAGTGACTAGTGGCACATCGCAAAGTGAGTTCGTACTTTCAGTAGCTTCCCCTGGTCTAACGTCGCTAGCATGCATCCTGGTGTACAATCGTTCTGCTACCTTTCTTATCTAGTCCAGGTTGAGCGTCATGTTACCCTGCTCGTCTTGGAGTGCGTACATTCTGCTTTTGCCGATGGCTACCTTCCTCTTGGTTGCTTGCTTTCAAGCTTCTTCTGATTTGCACCCCGTTTCCTTGATCACTGCCATGTTATATGACCAATTATCGTTTCTTTTACTGTTGTTAATCACCTTATACAGCTCTCTTAACTCAACTTGATACAACGTATTTGATCCACTTTCATGCTTTTACGTTTCACAATAAGTTGCTTTGTTTTCTTACTTAGTGTTACGGTGTGTTTCCTACATGCTGCTCCTCCCACAACTACTCCAAATTCTGTGAGTGTCGTTGTTCGGTCCTCATTCGGCACATCTACACTATCCTGGTTCTTGCTTAGGAGCGCAAATTTGTTTTGAGGTATTTTAAACTCTTCCGTCCTGACTCTGACGGACTCCATGCTGGGCTTTTTTTTATTTTTCACGAGTTTCCTTCTTTCCCTTTTGAGATTCATCCGTACCTTGCATCTAACCATTTTGTGATCGCTGCTGCGAATCTTACTCAGTACCTCTTTTTCCTGCACAATATTTTGGTTGTCACTTATAATGAAGTCAATTTCGTTTTTTGTTCTTTTGTAAGCGATTCACAATTCTTTGTTTGTAGAAGTATGGGTTGATGAACGGACGGTTATTTTTGTCCGCAAATCCCAGCACTGCATCTTCTAGACAGTTGCGATTGTCTATTGTAAAGTTTCCCATCGACCTTTCTCCCATTTTCTTCTGACCGACTTTTGCGTTAGTTCTCTTTTTATTCCCTGTGAACCACGCGTATAAAAAATTAATCTAGCAAACGCTGGTGCAGTCTTACTGCCCTCTGCGGGGTAACGGCATACGCGAGATGCTAATCTCTATCTCGCTCTCCATCTCTCTCGTTATACTCTTTCTTCGCTGTTTGTCTGCCGCTCTGTGCAGAAGCCATGCAGCTATGGAGTGCTGCCTGCTCCGGAAGTAATAATAATCTAGGATACCTCAGAGGCTAAACAAGATACGTTGAATCATACTTGGAAGGCTGTTTCATACACAAACAGCAGTCGCTCTCCTGAAATGGATCTGGCCACCCTGACGTAGTAGTTGGCCGACACCTCCTATGACTTGCCAAAATAAATTTTGGTACTGAGTCCCCAGCAGCTGTAGGGCACCCGACCACGGCGGCGGTCAAGCCAGCGATAAAGCACAGAGTACTAAGAACCTGTGGTTTCGGACAGGCCGCCTTCATAGCATGGAAACAAGATGGTGTTCTCGTATGCAAGGACCGATCTCACAATTGTTTTGTACACCCTTTGATGCCCAGTGTTGCCCAGGAGTAACAACTCAAACAATAATTTTTTTCTCGCACTTTGGGGTTTTTTCGACATTTAGCACCATCTATCGACAGACAAAGGATCACAGACCTTCAAAAGTTAAAGAATAGAGGGCAGCACGCACTTCCGTGTGCTAAAAAAATAATGTTTAGGCGTGTCAACTCGCATCTAGCCCGGGTGGCTGAATGGGCTAGTGACAAGTAACCGAATTGTGAAATTTCGTTGTTATTACAAATCATAGTTATCACAAATTATTACAAGATATTACAAATGTTATTACAAGCACAAACTTAACGTTATTGTCTTCACTGGACCCATAAATCATGGTGATCAAGGTAGTTGTCTTGTTCAAATGATATATGGGCAGCCAGTGCCCAGTGTTTCCCAGTGCCCAGTGTCCCCTAGTGTTCGTCCTAAGGAACCAAATTTTTTCTGAATTCATATTTGTGATGTGGGAAGTTTTCTTAGATCATTATATACTTCCTACACGCTTAAACAAAATAAAGTTTTGGGGCATTAAAGGGTTAATATGGTAGGAGCCGCAAGATCGGAGCTTTTTGAAAGAGATGAGTCTTATGAAGGCGGAGGACGTGACGTGTTTGACATAGGTGTCCCACTCAAATTCGTAAGTAAATATTAGGCCGAAGTATTTGTTTTCATTATTACCGCTCGTTAACTCTACATAATGGTATTATTTATTGTGTACACTTGGAGGTCAATGGGAGAGGCCTTCGTACTGCAGTGGACCTGAATATGATGATGATTATGATGATGATGATGGTGGTGGTGGTGGTGGTGGTGGTTTTGGATTACGACGTAAAAAGGAACGAGTGTTTCTTTCTAGTAACAACATGCAGGGCACATTTTTTGTCGTTTAGTGCCTTCTGCCAGTCTTTACTCCAATGAGAAACTTCGTTCAGGGTTACATGTAACACTCTGTGATGTTCAGCTGAGTTCACCTCCCTATTACGTATGAAAAGCTAGATACGTTTGCCAATCTGTTTGAACAAAAACGCTGAAATATTTTTGTGAGGCCAAGCTACATGGTCTCATTTACCACCCTTTTGTTATGAATTGTTCAACGCTATGAGAATTGTTCAAGCACAGTGTTCTGTATACCTGCTGCCCTACAACAGCTTATAACTTTGTGAGGCTGGTGATCCGATGAAATAGTTTTTGGAAGGGTTTCGCATGCTTTGCTACGATTTTATTCTGGATGACAAGCGCCCAATTATCGTTAATCGTACCAGTTGCCATTATGAATCACAAACATAATACGCACCAAAATGCCTTGGCACAAACCACTGCATTTACCCAAGTAAACTTTTGAAGACCGTCTGTCACAAACGTATCCCCACCATAAACATTTATTTGGTCGCAGTATCTCCTCGGCCCGTTCATTCATACAATGTTCAGAAAGCCACAACAATGCAAAACTGGTCCTAAATTAGGCCGTCATTTAGGTTTTTAAACTATGAACCTTTTGCGTACTCTCATAAGCTGATCGATATTCCGTCGGTATTTATAATCTACGCATGCAATAAAATTGGGCACTAGCAGTCGCTGTCGGCCAATTTTGATCACAACACTCACATTACAGTGAAGGCTGACATCGCCGTAGTCATGAGCCGCAAGAGCCCTTCGACGAATACTTGTCAAACCTGCATTAAAAAATGACACAATTGTACTAACATATAAGTAGGAGCACACTTACAAACAGATAGTAAAACATCATTCCCGGCTGTCCACGCACGCTGATATGTTTCACATATGACCAGCCTTACCCGACGACCTCGGCGAGCACACTGTAGGGAGGCAACTTCTTTATGCTCCCGGGTAGTTTCGTGCTCACTGAAAATATAATTTCAATGTTAAAGGGACCCAAAAAGCTTTGTGAAGGTGGCAATCAAATGCATTCAGGTGGTAGAACACATAACGGGGGATTTTCGAACCAAGTGTGAGCCCCATACGTTGTACGGATAATTTGTAAACAATTTTTGAAGATCGCTTTTCTCAGCCGATGAGCGCGCCACCGCAGTGAGCCGACCGCGGGTGACGCAACGGCGAGGCGCCCCCCTGATTCGGCCGATCGTCGGTCGCCGGCAACGTCACTGCCATTGGCTTCCGGTTGCTCTTCCTCCTTGCTGCGCGATCCCGAGGCAAAGGCGGGTCTGCAGCGATTGACGCGTGCCTAGGCGCAGGAATGTAGCTAGCGGAGAACGGAAGTCGAGCGTCGCGATGTCACATGGCTATTCCCAGTGTTTCCAGCTGCTTTGAAAGAAGCAGAGAGGGAGAAGGAATCATTAGGCAAGGGGGGAGAGGTGCACTTAATTGCTTCTGGCGCAGCTAATACTGAATGTAGATTAATAATTCCAACGGCATTGCATCGCTATATTGGTACTACGCGACAATAAAGGCAGTTTGTAACTTTTACAAAAGTCTTTTCTGGGTCCCTTTAAACTACGGAAATTTTGATATCATCCAGTTGGCTGCATTTTAACGAGGCCAAATGGGAAGGTGTAACAAGTCCACTTTTGGATTATGCTTGCAGTGCAGTCCACACCCCAATGAGAGCTCCCTGGTAATGTTCTAACTCTCATGAGAGTGCTACTATCATACTGTTAGCACACAAGCGTTTTCTGAAGAGCAGCTTGCTCGCCTGAAGGTTACCGAATATTTACGCCTGTCTGAAATGAGCCCTTC
This sequence comes from Haemaphysalis longicornis, assembly GCA_013339765.2. Taxonomy (NCBI): domain Eukaryota; kingdom Metazoa; phylum Arthropoda; class Arachnida; order Ixodida; family Ixodidae; genus Haemaphysalis; species Haemaphysalis longicornis. The sequence continues at coordinate 209,268,097 of CM023450.1, read as the reverse complement.
TCACGGTTGAGCTCCAAGCACCTTAACTTACAATTCGGTAGAAAAAAGCGTAATGATGTTTACGGTCTTCTTAATGATACGAATACGCTTTCAGTGTAATTATGTTCACCGAAACGGAGTTTTAATAATAAGACGTACTTATATGCCATAATACAATCATACTATATGAATCGTACTGGAGAGCACGAAGGATGCGAATGCATGCTGAACTTAAAGAGCGCGCGATTCGAATGGCTTTGTGATTTTTTTCTGGTTACTACCAGTTATGACGTCGTTACAAGTAAATCGGGATCGCACGTTCCTTCTACATGCTATCGTTCAACTGGTGGGGATACTTCAAATTTTCCCGTGTTTTTATATCGTTTTCTCGAATTTTATTTTGTTTCGTAGATGCTACTAATCCTTGATATCGATTTAATTATTAGCATGCTGATTGACAGCATTATCAAACAGAATTTGAAGCAACGCTTAACCTTAACTGCTGTCAGAACACCATAGCCCCACCTTCCAGAATAGCCGAAAACACGCTAACCATCCTTGACCTTTTCATCAGAAATTTCGACATCCGATTCGTATTAGCGGGTGTAATCGCATACGCAATTAGTGATCCCCTACCAATTTTTTATCCCTTGAGCAAACTTTAAGCCTGCTGAAAGATTCCACCATTACACGTATCGTCAGATCAACCCCGCAACGTTAAATTTATTCCGTCAGGTTGAAACAGATACAATTTGGGATGAAATTCTTCCAGACGGTAATGCCAAATCAGCTTACAAAGCATTTATGAGTGTCTTCACGACTGCATATAACGCTTCTTTCAAATATAAGGTACACACACCAATAAACAAGTCACGCAAACGTTGGGTTACAAAAGATATTCCGAACCTTCCTAGAAAGCGAGACCGACTGTATGGTCAATGTCTTCCAACCAGCGTCCTCAATCATTGAATTTATATAAATAGGTTAGAAAATACGTCAGCAATGAGTTCAAGTTTGCCAAAAAACGCTTCCACCTCGATCTTTTCACTTCATTAACAAACCGCTCGTAAGAAGTTTGAAAATTTTAAATTCTTGAGTCCAACGTTCACCAACCCTATCAGAGGTCTAATTAAGAATGGTCGGAAAATAACTGGAGTACATTAGAGCAACCTGTCCTTCATGAATTCATGCAATCAAAACTCGATTTTCTGACCCAGCTGATCGCAGAGAAATTACAACATTATTTATGGAGTTCAAAAACACCAAAGCAGAAGATGCTTTCGGTAGTCAGATTAAACTTGTAAAATACCTGATTTGTGTAACATCACACTGTCAGCCCACATTTTCAATGCCTGCATTTGAACTGTTAAAATTCCAGCTAGCATGCACCTTTGAAGAGTTAAAAATAACGTACAAGAATAGAAACCAAAATGATTTTCCAATAACCACCTGACAACTATTCTACATGGTTTTTCAAAGGGTCTGGAAAACATTTTTGCAAGACCTTCAACCTCCTTTCCTTGTCGGTTCCAAATGTTGCCCCAAACCCATGTCGACCGAATTGGCACTACTAGCACAAAAAGAACATAAACTTGAAAATGTCGAAAAGAAAAATACGGTTCTCAGCATTTTTTTGGACTTCAGGAAGGCGTTTGACTTTATTAACCATGATTTACTTCTTAAACTTGATGACTAGGAATTTTGTGGTAACGTACTTTATTATCACCGTGCTTACAACGACGCTATCCATATGAAATATTCCAGATTGATGTGGACGCCAGCTGACTCTTGGCAACGTCATTCGACACGCGATGGCTTGAGCTTTAGCCTACCGGCCAGCGTGCGATAACTGGTTGTAGATGGCGATTCCTCTCGTCTCGTATCAAGAAATGACTCAACACTAAGTCAAAACGCCGTCGGTGCTCTACTGCCCGTCCATCCCAAAGTAAAGAGCAGGAGCCCATTCTTAGGCTCCGCTAGGTTAATACGTACGCCAATACGACTGAGCTTCATGCCATTTCAGCCCTACACGTGGAACAAATCACGGGAAATTCGAAACATTTACCTCTACAAAACACAAAGTACTTCCGCTATCACCGCAGATTTTTTCTGGAGAGTTTTTGCATACCGTCACATGTGTTAACGACTTGACTGTTTGGTTTATAAAACGATTTTTTTAATCGTAAGCATGACACATTTTTATAAAATTCTGAATGTCGGGTGCTGTTTTTTCTGCCTCTGAACACGCTAGGGAGACAATTTCTTTATTATTCACCAACCATTTTTCATTCGTTATGCCCATTTACTTTGCGTAGAAAAAATGGTTCTATTTGCATAATGCACCCCATTTGAGGTAAGTCAGCCATTTTGCTCTAATTTGAAAACCAACATAAACAAGTACCACTTTGAATTTTGTCCGCTCTACGCGTCTTCAGAAACGAACGATTAAATTAGGTACCACGCCGGTGGCCACCTTCGCAGTGTTGACAAGTTTGGTAATGCAAAAGGTAAGGGAAACGGAAGGGACGTCTGGAGAAAAATCTACTTTTCCGTTTTGGGCTTCGATGGGTGAAGGCAGAGAAAGCGAGCAGAAAATTATTTGTACTGTAAAGAAGATACACTCTATGAACTCTGCGTAGAATACTGTAAACGCAAATGGCGGGCCTTTCTGTTTTTTTTATTAATATTATTATTATTCAGCAGAGCACGCAGGCATCGAGCTACCGCGCGAAGGTGCAGCTCAAGGAAAAATTACGGTCCGGGGTGGCGGCGGGGTGGCCAGAGCAGCGTCGACGTATCAGTGGCAAACACCGGCCCCACGTTACTTCCAAATATGCTGGCAGCGCGTCAATCCTAAAACATCATTTTGAAGGAGGAGAACGGAGTGAAATTGGACACACGCACAGCAGAGGGGAGCTACAACACGGCGTTGACTTACAATAGTGTGTTTTTTCTATGTTCGGGCACATATATACCTCCACAGTCACAAAATACATGGAAAGCAAGACTAACAGGATTGTGTCTTGTATCACCAACACTCGTCCCTTAGCAGAAACCACTTGCGCCACAAACACGCGCTCCACTACGTTTCGGGACCAAAAATATCTCTCTTTTCTGGAGAGGGTCACAGAGGGCATGCTAACGCAGTTTTCTTATAAGTTTGCTATTTCCGCGGCTTCAATTATTTCTAGTAGTATTTTTTATTTCTCGCCATGACAATTCTATAAGAAAAGATAGGGACGCATCCGCCACCCCTACAGTGGAGACCTAGGGGCCACACTGATCACCCTGTGTAAGTTATAGCGTTGCTCTTTTAATCGTTCATTAAGCCCGTTTTTTCACGAGGAAACAAAGCCGAATAGACTACGTGCTCTACGCAGTCACCAAACTGGTTTACGCGCTTTGTGGAGCACGACTACGGAGTTCTTGACATTTTGTCTACTCTGGCATGCATGGCTGACAATTTATTAGGTGGCAGAAAATACCACTTTCACGTGAGCGCGTTTACCCATCTTTTCAGATTTTATGCAATTCGACATATGTGTGTGATCACGGTTTTTTCGTCCCTTGTGTTTCGTTCTGGTACTTGTAAGCTGCCCTGCGTGTTTGTTTTTAATTTCTCTAGGACGTCTATCGCTACGGATGATAACAGCGGTTTCCGGTACCCCGCTGCATGAAGTCTGTCTATCTGCTTACTAAGACTGTTTGGAATAAAGTGAATACATGATACACTTATTTAAGGCATTTCTGAAGCGGGTTGCACGCTTGACGTTTTTACGAGATTAGAATGGCATGACCGAAACTGTAAAAGTGGCTTACTGGCTCTTAATGCATCCGCCTACAAGATGTGATTGCACGAAAACTGAAGCTTCAGATCTAAAACCCTCCCCGTCTTTTTCACTGGTAATTCAAACGTTAAAACTGGTGTCTTAAAACAATTACAAAATCAGTGTAAAGCCTGAAACATTATTTGTTCAAGACCCACCTCGTTAGAGTTAAAAATTACAAATCTTCTAGCTAACGAAAAGTTCTAGTTACATTTGAAATTTGGAGTTAGTCATGCAGCAAGTAACCCAAGTGGGCTATTAACAGGTCACTCAGAATTGGTTCTATACAGGTCCTGTACAGGACAAACCTATTCTGCGTGGCTGCTGCAATCGCGAAGCGCAGAACATCGTTCTGGTATATCGCTTGCACAGCGCGAACAACGCGAACGAATTGGGTACGCTGTTAGCGTCGGTCCTCTCATGCTACGCTTAAACGCCTATAATGTCGTTATTCAGGTCCTATTTAGGGAAACATTTGTGTTATCAGTTGCTACACCCCTGGTAAAATAAAGTGTAGCGCGAATGCCGTACTAGTAGTAGGCGGGAAAAGAGGGTAAACTGACTTTAACGTGTACAAATTGCGGATATAATGAACAACAAAAGAACCACGATGAGCCAATGCCTGGTCGAGAACGATAGAATGTTACTGTTGAAGCGGTAACGGTGCGAACCATGTTTGGTAGGGTATGCATGGGGTGTGCGAGAAATGTGTGTTTCGGGTATCCTGCTGCGGTACAGTAAAACCCCAATTATTCCGCTATATAGGTCCCGGTCAGCAAACATTTGCGTCATCGATTCGTACACCCCTGTCATCGTAGTGTAAAATGGAGGGTAGCACGAGCGCAGAACGAATAGTATGCGCCAAAGCAGAGTAAATTGACGTTGGCGGGTCTAAACTGTGAATACTAATTACCAACAAAACAAACCACAACCGGCCAGCGAATGTGCGAGAGAAATAAGACGTGACTCTTGAAACACTAAGGACGCGAAGCGGTGCTAGCAACTCTATGCGCGGGGTGCACGAAAAGTGACGTGTTGCCGTTATTTAAATCAGGAACCAAACATGCGCATAGATACCAGCATCAAGCTCATGATGGACGGAATCACGTGCCTAAGCACAATTCAAGATTTATTAATGAATAATTTTATTGACAATGAGCCTCTCGTGGATCGTGATAATTCGAACGTAACAAATGCCAAGGCATGCTGGATTTAATCGCCACCCTAAATGAAATGTTACAGTCGAGGCAGCTGAAACGCAGGATTGCGGGTAGCTGTTGTAGTCAATACCCTGTGGAATACTACGTGACCTTTTAGGTTAAGGAGAAATGCATTGCAATGGCCTGCGTGGAAAACCATACCAGTGTGCTTTACAATTCCTAGGAGTAGTTGGTAATGCTCAATAAAAACCTATCCTCATGCATGGCATACCGTGCAAAGTATGACGGAGTTGCCTGTCAGTAAAAGAAGCCTGTAAATAAGCCCAGCACCTGTATTTTGGGTTCGCCACCCACGCAGTGTTTACTCCTTTATTCGGAGCAAGGTGTCAGGTATTGCTTGTCGAAAGCAAAAAGTCATTATTGAGCTCATGCAGACCCTAAGGGACACTCGGCGCCTTCCTGGAGTGCGCCACAAGCACGTTGTAGGGCTGGCTGATGCCATCAGCTGTCATTGGGGACGTTTCGAGCAGCGCGATTCTGCAGTCTTCCCAGAATTCCTCGCGCTTGGTCCTCGGGATATTTTCGTCCAACTTGAAAAATGGGATGTATGAACCTGAAATAGAACACAAGATTCCTGAGTTCTTAGTAACAAAATTATTTTTCAGTTGATGTGGTAGACAGCTTGTATTGTTTCTTCCTTCGGCTGACTAATCTTAGACATTGAGAACTACAGTAAAACATGCGCGAAAAAAGACGGCTCCGCAGAAAAGAAAAAACAAAAACACAGGAGACAGGGGCCCTGTAACTGTATTTGGAAACGTAAACATATGTGACAGACCCCTACAACTCAAAATGACTGACACACATACAAGTATCAATATTAGTACAAAAATATAAAAAAAGACAAATACGAACTCTCAGGTGCACAGCCTAATATCCTTGCAGGTGTTGCCTCACGAATGCCAACTCAGCGTACTGCATACTGAGCGAAGGGGAGCTACGCCCATCGATCCCCCCTGCTAATTTTCCCCGCTTCCACATACTCCATTTCGGGTAATGCCCCTGTTCTTCAACAAAACGATTGCTTTTCTTTTTGAAAAGTTACTTACACCCTTCTTACACAAATGCTGCAGGTTGGAATCAACCATATCCGAAGGAATTTCCGTATCCAGCGCGATACTTGTTTGCCGAGAATCTTTAAGAATTTGCGGAGCCCAATTGTCTAATTCAGAAGCACTAATTTCGGGGGGATCGAGAGTTTGGAGGATGAAATTATCCCTTCCTAATGTCTCAGGAGTGGAGGATCCAACATGCGTGCTTGGCGGGTGATGAGTCACGCTGCACGCTATTGCCTAACCGTAGTTGGAATCGACTGGTGCGATTCTTTCGTACACCGATGGTCTTGAATTTGATCCCAGGGAAGCCTGCCCTTGCGAGTACAATGTTGGTCTCCGCAGGCTGCATGTGGCGCGTTAAAATCGCCTACTGTGATAATCGCATGCGGTCATACCGACTGTTTAGCAAAAGTGAAGAGGAGATTAAATGTATGCCCTGTTTCCTTCGGACTTCTGTACACGTTGAGGATGTAAAGCCGCTCAGCGTCTCTTTTGCTCGCAAAGAGAGTCACCAAGTCGTGAGGAACAGCGATTCCACCAAACGCCGTGCGTTCAGCAGGAATATTAAGATGAACTAGCACTGCTCTTGCCGTTACCCTTGAAATGCCTTATAGCCAGGAAGCTCAACTAATCAGCCTACTTCTTGTAACGCAATTACCGTAGGGGGAGTTTCCATTGCTTGCGTTAGAAGGCTGCAGGGCTTGTCGCTTTCGCCGATACCCCGTGCAATTCCACTGCCAGACCCCAATGTGCCGCGGGTCCTTCTTATTCCCTGGAGACGTCATAATTTAGGACGAGAGCCGGGTTAGAATTGCAGAGGGTGTTAATTTTGTTCACGAGCTCTTGAACGCTGTTGCGCAATTATAAACTTAAGGCCACTACGTTAGCATGAACATTCGATATGCCGGCTTGCAGGGCTTGGTGAATATTCGAGCATTCGGCTTTTTGCTCCGTCAGCGCCTGCTTACAGGAGACGTCAACCTCGGTCAATTGGTGTTGGACTTGTTCGGGTGGTGTAACTGGAGATTCACAGGAGCGTGATTCGTCTGAGACCGCCTTGCGTTTGTGGGAGGAGGAGTAGGAGAAGTGGAGTCCTCTTGCCTAGGGGTTAATAGCGACTTGAGAGCTTGGTTTTTCTTGTCGCAGAGCCGCATTCTCTTGGCGGAGGAGGGAGATTCCAGCCCGGATAGCATTGAGTTCCTGAAGGGTATCCTTTGAGGGGCTGAGGGGAAGTGGTAGGGGATTGATTTGCGAGTGTGGGCAGGCGCTACCGGGCAGCTCACCTGGTGGTCGGGGGTGGCTTGTTCACCTGCAGGCGGGTGCTTATGCTTGGCAGGAAGTCCTTGTGGTTGGCCGGCTGGAGGCTTGATGGGGGTTCCCTGGAGGAAACCTTGGCGGCCGGAGGGTCCGGTTCGCAGCGGTTGGTGGGAACTGTTGTCTATCGCTCTGTCCTCGAGTTGATAAGGCTGGAGCACCACCGTTGCGGCGATTTGGGCGCATGTAGGTGCCCGCAGAAAGCTGTGTTTCCCACGACGGTGAAGGGAGCTCGGAGCGCGCTGTACTACCGCCGCCACGACTCACTACATGTCAAGGCTACTTGACCTGTACCGTAACCACCACGTTCTGCGTCCAATTCCTTCATTTGCGGACTGTGACTTTTCCACCCGTCTGAACTAATTACCCGCTTTGTCGCAGTTCTCTGTTATTCTTTAGTTAATCACTGTTGTCTGTATTTGTTTGGGTTTCGGGTCACATAAAAGAAAGTCTCGTTTTCACAGTTTATTAGTCTGAACCTGATAATGGTCAGGCATTACATTCGTTGCATTTCCCGCAGGAGGGGCGGAACAAACGCACTCGCCAGGAGGGATCCTCAAGACTGCTTCCATTGACGCAGCACGGCAGCATTAAGATGCCACAATTTCAATCCAGCAATGCTGCATTGAAATTGAGCTGGCTCGCCCAAAGGGCCGGCCAACGCATTAGGCGAGAAAGTGGTATTCGCTTTTTAAGCAAAGCTTATTAAAGTCGCCCATAAGACGCCGCGTTCCGTCAACCTCCCCATCAAGCTTAGCCAAAGTCAAGCCAGTGCCTCCTGCCCAGTGCATTAACGAGTCTAATCGGAAGTTCGTACCAAGGTGAGAGGAGAATATGAGAAATAAGGGTTCCTTCTAGCACAAAACAGTACTGGGGATGCTTATACGTTTCCAGGAATGTCAGGTAAAATCCTAGTTGGAGCTCTTAATGATCTGCTGTAAAACTTGAGGCCGCGTTTGTCACCCCTTCACCTGGACCGCGCACTTCAAAGGTGGTTCCGCGCGCTCGCGATCGTGAGGAGCCGTCTTTTCGAGCCCGTGGGTAACTTTACCTCTGAAGGCGGTAAGACATGCGTACGACAGCGCTCCACACTTCTTTGGGGCTGCTGTTTCCCTTCCTTCGCATGAGATCCCGGCTCGCATCTCACACTGCAATTTTGGGGCGATTTTGTGTACCACAATTTTTTTATACCTGACACATTTTTTTTTAAACACAGCTCTACGTAGGGCTTCCTCCTTCGGCGAAATTTTGCGTCGCTTGTATGCGGCGCGATAAAAAAAATTCACTGGTCATCCGTCATTGCAGAGTAGAATTGGCTCCTAATTCCTTTTGCGTGGCCGCAACAGCCGTCGAAATCACTCGGGCGCTAAGAGCGTCATGGCACAATAAAGTGGTTCCATTTGGCAGTAATGCATTTGAAGTAAGAGTATTAAAATTATGCGTCCTTAAAATATGCTGGAGTTGATGTACATCGTTAAAATGTGGAAGTTTACAAGGCATTACAGCCGTCGTCACACTATTTCTCATAAATTATAGCTCGTGTATTTCTCGTATTACAAAGCGATGAAACGAAGCACAGTTTTTTATCAGTTCACTCTTACCTCTAAAAAATTTTCATCTCACTCCTAACTTCCAATTAGTTTACAAGCTGTATGTACGTCATCCTGGAGGTCGCTTGACGTGGGGGGAATGAGTCGGCAAAAGTGGCTCAGCCATTTTAGGGGCTCGTGCTGTCGGCGTCTAGTGTCGTCTTCGTAACCTTCGTCTGATGTAGTCAGGGTAATAAAACACAGGAACACTCGTTTACGCCTCGCACTACAACGTAACGCGTAATAAAAAAACACCGGGACACTTGTTTGCGCCGCGGGCTAGAGCGCTTTGTGGTTCAAAGACGCGAGACTTTTACCCCAAAAATGTATACTTCGATCTTTCAACGGTTTCATTTCCGTTGGCGAAAACGCCAAGGCGCCAAGAATAGACTCATGCTTCACCCCTGCCCAGGTTTCACGTTAGTGGAGATGGCCCGGGATTTTTATAATGCGTAGCATTGTTTGCCTAGTACCCCTCACAACCAGGACGATGGAACGCCCTCCATTCCCATAAAAATGCAAATATCGCTGAAGTTCAGAATCAGAATCAGAAATGTTTTTTTTTTTATTTTCCTCAGTGGAAAAACGGACCTCAGACAAAAAGCTGCTCATTCAGCAGCTTTGCGAGGCCTGAGGCCCTACACACAAGGTGGCAGCGGCAGCACACAAGACACTTGCAGGCTCGAAAAAATGGGAAAGGAGATAGAGAGAAGAAAAAAAAATGTTCCCAAAAACGGTGTGATCAAGAACAACAACAAACTAACAGAAATACTTTCATACGCACTAACGTAAATATAACACCACAGTACACTTACGTAGTATAAACCCATGTACACGCGAAAAAATTTCAACAACCGTGATCATATACACACCGGCATAAACACGGATACAGGTGTATGACATGTGCACAAACGTCCAATGCACGCATGCATACCTGCAGGGAAAACGGACAATTTATGACAACTTACCTTCGGGGAAAACAAATGACGAAAAAGCTTGGTACGCTTGGTAAAGAAAAAACAAAAAAAAAACGGAAGAAGCAGACGTTCACACAACGCTGTGAACAACGTAAAAAAAAAAGAAAAAAACGCGCACGCACATATATGGAACTCAAAGGCAAATCCGACAGGTCTTTTTGGATAAATAAAAGTAAAGCAGTCTAGCACGCCACATGAGACCTCGCTGCTATCTTCTACCCTTCAGAAATTCTGTTGAAAAATTGTTCAATTAGATCAAGCTTATTTATTTTGGGACCATCAAAAAAAGTTATATTACTGTTCAGGGTGTAGGGTATTATATATTTTAATATTTGTTGGCCGTAGTTTGTGCGCGTTCTGGGAACAATCCACTTTTCTGTGCTTCGAGTGTTCGCGGCCGGTATGCGTTCTTGCAATGCTGACATTTTCATTAGGAAAGAGGTGCGGAGTGAGGCTTTAGAAGTGAACAATGAAACAATAATATACTGCAGCATCATGGGAACGGGTAGACATTTGAAGCGAATGAAGAGTGGTTTAGTATGAGCACAGCACTGTTCGCCCGCAACGATGCGAATCGCTTTCTTTTGCAGGCCTACAATTGTATTCATGTTAGTGTGTGAGGCTGTACTTCAAACAAGATGACAATATGTAATATGAGATAGAAATAATAAATCGTATATCTGCTTTTTTTATGTTAACCGGAAGAATATTATGACACCGAAAAAGGGCTCCTACAGCTTTTGACAAACTTATGGCTACGTAATTAGCGTGCTGAATCCATCGCAGGTGCTCGTCAAATATAACACCGAGTGTTTTATGCTAGCTAACCACCTCAATAATATTGTTACCAAGGTTAATAACTAAATTTGTTTCTACGTGCCGATTGATTGGGCGGAAAAGGACAGCTTTCGACTTAATCGTATTTATTTTTAGATTGTTCATGTTAGACCAATTTAAAAGGCATTTTAGGATTTCATTTGCTTTCTTAAATATTTCTGAAGTTGTAGAACCAGAGATAAATAGGGAGGCGTCGTCAGCGTAAATTACAACTTGAGTTTCTTTAGAAATCGTTACCAGGTCATTCATGTAAACATTAAAATGAAAAGGTCCCAATATACTGCCCTGAGGAACACCGCATTTTAGGTAACGTTTGGATGAAGAAAAACCATCGATATGCACTATTTGTTGACGATCTTTAAGGTATGAACTGAAAAATTTGGAGTGTCGTGCCTCTCACTCCGTACTTGTTTCATTTATCTAAGAGGATATAATGGTTTAAACAATCAAAGCCTTACTGAAGTCCACAAAGACACCTAATGTTAAAGTGTTGTTTTCTATGTTCTGTAATAAAGTTTCTTTTGGTATATAAAGCCGATTCTGTAGAGAAAACCTTTACGGAAACCGAATTGAGATTGTGAAATAACTGATTCGCATCAAAGAAGTTTTGCAAACGTGCAAGTAGGATAAGTTCCACCTGTAATCGCTATAATGGCGTAAATGGTCGCACAAAATTTTGAAAACTGCAAAAACGAAAATTGAAAATAGGGAAAATGGCGAAACGTGCAACTCCGTGCATTTCCACAAATTTGTAGATTTCCCGCAAGTTCCACCTGTAATCTTGTAATAGCGTAAATTGAGATAATTTGTCAAGCGAACTTCTTAAGAAGTAAAAAAAAATAAGAAAAATATAAAAATAATTAAGGAAACTGCCGAACCATGTCAGCCCGGCATTTCCCCCATAATGCAGAGTTCGCGAAAATTTCATGTCTAATCGTTATAATAACGTAATGGAGATAATCAGTGTGACAAAATTTTGACAGACTAAAGAATGAGAAAAAAATAATAAAAATTACGGAAAACGACAAAACGTACAACGCATGGCATTTCCCTCAATAATTCAGATATGGCGAGAATTTCACATTTCAACGTTATAATAGCGTAATCCGAGATAATTTCTCGCAGGAAAGTGAAAAAAAAATAAAAAAACTATAAAATAATTACGGAAAATGGCGAACCATGTAACGCCCCTGGATTTCCAAAATAATTGAGATTTCGCAGAACTTCCAAATTTATCGTTATGATACCGTAAATGGAGATACTTGGCCGGACAAAATCTTGAAAAAACTAAAAAAACAAAAAAATACTAAAAAATTACGGAACATTGCGAAACGTATAAAACCCTCCATTTCCACAATAATGTAGATTTCGCAAAAGTCCCACCTTTAATCTTTATAATAGCGTAAATGGAGATATATGGTCGAACGAAATTTTGAAAAACTAACAAAATAAAACATATAAAAAACAATTACTAAAATGGCGAGCCGTGTTATAGCCTGCATTTTCACAATAATGCCGACATCGCGAAAGATCCACTAGTAATCGTTACAATAACGTAAATTGAGATACTTGGCCAGAGGAAATTTTTGCAAAAACTATAAATCAGAAAAATATCATAAAACTACGGAAAATGGCGAAATGTATAACGCATGCCATTTCTACAATGACTCAGATTTCGCGAAAGTTCCACCTGTTATCGTTAGAATACCTTAAAGGAGCCATGAAGAGAAAACACAAGTTTGGTTCATTCGAAAGATTGCCTCGTTAGAACCATAACGACACCACTTATAACGCAAACTTCGCTCAAATAAGCTACATAATTAGGAAAAAAGGAAATGACCATGCGACCCACCCGCTCATTTTCCGCAACAGAACCTGTGATGTCACTTGGGAATGCTCTGCGATTTGGCGGAGGCCGGCAAAAGCAAACGCATGTTAGGCAGGGCTTACAGTTTGCATAGTGAGCTAAATGCCCGTGAAACATACTGCACATTCTTTTTATGACAAGAACGGTGGAGTAAACGGTTGAAGGTCCGAACAAACACGCAAGCGTGTGCGCCAATGCATACGAAACTAGCGCCGGCCGAGCTCGACATCTCGCCATCGCGCAGACGACATTTCGGGTTCGAGGCTCTTCGGGGCCAACGAACCGTTCCAGCAACGCACAGGCCGCGACCTTGCTTCGTATCGTAATCCCTTCACAGGAGGTTGGCCGTCATATCGCCAACCAGCAAAGGTAAAATAGAAACGAGGGGAGTAAGGAACAGCAAGAAGCGACGAGATAGTGCCAGTCGTTGCGTAAGTTTCGAATGGTGTTGGCTGCTGCTGTCGTTACGAGCTCGTTTCCAGTTTACAACCACTGAAAACTTCAGTTTGTTCGAGTACTTTACAATGAAATTTCGTTGCTGCGTTTTGAAATGCCCATGTAGTACGGGCAAATCGTCGAGGGAGTGCGACATCCCCGCCGGTGAGGAGATCTCCTTTCATGTGCTGCCCAACGACGAACCCTAGGCGAAGCGAGTGGCTACGTTTTGTGAACTTTGCAAACGGAGGAGAAAGAGAGCTAAAGGAAGTACGAGTGTGCTCGCTTCATTTCCGAGGAAGTGATTACGGCAGGGACCCTTACGTTAGCTCACTTCCTGGGACCATGCTGGCGCTCTCGCCGACTTCGTCCAAATCGCTTTGACTGGGGAAAAAAATGCCGTAAACACCGTGCATTGACGCTCGTATCTTTCTGGTCGAAGCAGAGAGCTCGCGCGAACGGCTTTCCATACACGACCACCGGCCAGACTGGCAAAAGTGATACTGCTACTGAAATTGAACTATTATTAACCGTAATCAAAATACGGCACATACGTACCAGTCTATATTCGTCCGTCGCGACGGGCTGACGAGGCAGCCGGTTGCCACCGGCTGGGCGTTCGTTGTTGTGGCTATCGCGAATGGTTCGCTTTCCCGTCCACGCGTATCCCACAACTCTTGCCGCTTGTGCACTTAGAAGCATTAAGCGTTTTAGTGGTGTAATGTTGTTAAATGCAAGCCCGAGCTCCTCGGCGAGAGTTTTGTTCTCCGGATCAGGCGATTCCATGACTAGGGCTGCGGGTGCACTAAGTTTTACTAGTATTTTTAAAATGGCCGCCGTCTCGATCGACTCCCGCGTGTGGGTGCTATATGGAGTCGAATACTAAGTATCTGTTTCATGGACCGGCTCTATGACGCCATTGTACACGTCACGGAATGTTCAATTTTAGCGGGAGATTTAAAATTTTGGCTTAAATTGCCTTATTTCTCAGTGAATAAAGCATCATTTGCTTCCGGGAAAGCGCTTGGGGTACTATGACACACCTAATCTTTCGAATAAAACAAACTTTTGTTTTCCCTTCATGGCTCCTTTAAAAACTAAAAATGAAATATTATATATATATATATATACTATAATAGTATAATATATATGATATTATATATAGTAGGTATATCAGTTGCAGTCGTCAATGCCAGTGCTATTCGGCTGTTTCCGAAATATTTAATAGTGCCGAATAACGTGTGTTTGTCATGTTCCTTTGATACAGTATAAATAGGCGAAAATATAAGTCGAGAAAAAATACGCCTTTTTTCCGGGAGCGGGATCGAACCCACACTCCGAATAACGCGTGCGGTGCGTTAACCAATTACGCTACCCCGCAGCGGATCTCTCTCGACTTTACGGGGGGTATATTTACAGTGCTCTGAGGCCGGCCAACTAGCGCCGCCCCTGGACCGCCGCGGGAGACGTAGAACGTTTTTTCCAGCGGCCGCACTAAGACTGGTCGGAGGTCGGGGTTAGAATTGGCTATCGAACTGCTGGAGCCGAGCCTCGTAATGCATGTAGCAGAACAGAAATACGGGACGAGGGACTCTGCGAGGACATATGCAAGGTTGCAGTCGCTCATGCCAGTGCTATTCGGCGTTTCCGAAATATAATAGTGCCGAATCAACGTGTGTGTCAGTTTCTTTGATAAACTAATAAATAGCGAAAATATAGTCGGAAAAAATCACGCCGTTGGCGGAGCGTGTGAGGTTCGACCATCCCGCATCCCGGTAACCAAAACGGCGGATTTCTTCTCGACTTTATATTTTCACCTATTTAATATGTATCAAAGAAACATGACAAACACACGTTATTCGGCACTATTAAATATTTCGGAAACAGCGAATAGCACTGGCAATGACGACTGCAACCTGTATATGTGCGACAGAGTCCCTCGCCAGGGACTCTGTAATGTACATTTATCAAGGTTGGCAGTCGTTTAAATTTCCAGTGCTATCCGGCTGTCCGAAATATTAAAAGTGCCGAATAACGTGGTATCTGTCATGATCTTTTATACGAATAATAAGGCGAAATCAAGCCGAGAAAAAACCGCCGTTGTCCGGGCGGCGAGTCCAACCCATCTCGCATAACGCGGAGTAGCAGCCGCTGCGGGTAGCGTAATTGGTTAACGCACCGCACGCGTTATGCGGAGATGTGGGTTCGACTCCCGCCCGGAAAAACGGCGGATTTTTTCTCGACTTATTTTTCGCCTATTTAATATTGTATCAAAGAAACATGACAAACACACGTTATTCGGCACTATTAAATATTTCGGAAACAGCCGAATAGCACTGGCAATGACGACTGCAACCTTGATATATGTCCTTACAGAGTCCCTCGTCCCGTATCTTTCTGTTCTGCTACATGCATTACGAGGGCTCTGGCTCCAGCAGTTCGGATATGCCAATTGCTAACCCCGACCTCCGACCACGTCTTACGTGGCGGCCGCTAGGAAAAAAATTGCCCCCCCTCCCCGAGGGAATCGTGAGGAAGTGCGAATGCATTTCTTGCGCCGAGAGTACACGGCGTAGTAATTCTGCCATCGCCTTGAGAGGCGCAGTACCGGCGAGGGGGAGCTGTCAGGCGAGGGGAGAGGCGCGCGGCAAGGGTGAGTGCAAACCTAACGGGGGGAGAGGCGCGCCAGCTGCAGAGCATGTGACATCACGGCGCGAGGAGAGGGGGAGCAGACGCAAAGGCGCCAGCGCGCGGTCACGTGGGAGTGTGACGTCAGGCGCGAGGAGCGGTGCGGAGCCGGCGCGGGCGCGCGCAGCCACGGCGCGGGAGGCGGAGCGCGCGCGGGTCACGTGGGGTGTGACGTCGCTGCGCCGTTTTTACAGACGCTCCTCTCCGCTCCTCGCGCCGTTGCTAGGGGAGAGAGGAGGAGCAATGCGGACGGCGGATTCCAAAGGGTCGCTTATAAGAGTCATCGCTCTTCAAAGACGTTTACGGGCTCCCGCGGTGGTCGAGGGTGCGCCGCATAGTTGGCCGGCCCTCAGAGCACTTGTAAGAATAACACCCCCCTTAGTCGAGAGAAGAGCCGCATCGGCGTGCTGTAAGGCTTAACGCACCGCAGCGTCGTATGGGGAGAGTGGGGGGTATGCAAACCAACGGGAGCCCTGCGAAAAACTGGCGGATTTTTTCTCGACTTATAGTGCGCCTATTTAATATTGTATCGGAAGGAAACGTGACAAACGTTATCGGCACTATTAAATGTCGGAGCCGGGCCCCGAATGCACTGGCAGCGACGAACCGATACGCCACGAGGTCCCTGTCACGTATCTTTCGGTTGCTACAGATCGCTCTCTCCAGCTATTCGGCGTTGCCGAAATTGTAATATGCCGACGGCGTTTCATGGTCGCTTGATCAAAAAAGACGTTCTACGTCTCCCGCGGTGGTCGAGGGCGGCGCTAGTTGGCCGGCCTCAGAGCACTTGTAAATATAAACCCCCCTGTAAAGTCGAGAGAGGAGCCGCTGCGGGGTAGCGTAATTGGTTAACGCACCGCACGCGTTATGCGGAGATGTGGGTTCGACTCCCGCTCCCGGAAAAACGGCGGATTTTTTCTCGACTTATATTTTCGCCTATTTATTACTGTATCAAAGAAACATGACAAACACACGTTATTCGGCACTATTAAATATTTCGGAAACAGCCGAATAGCACTGGCAATGACGACTGCAACCTTGATATATGTCCTTACAGAGTCCCTCGTCCCGTATCTTTCTGTTCTGCTACATGCATTACGAGGGCTCTGGCTCCAGCAGTTCGGATATGCCAATTGCTAACCCCGACCTCCGACCACGTCTTACGTGGCGGCCGCTGGGAAAAAAGACGTTCTACGTCTCCCGCGGTGGTCGAGGGGCGGCGCTAGTTGGCCGGCCTCAGAGCACTTGTAAATATAAACCCCCCCTGTAAAGTCGAGAGAGGAGCCGCTGCGGGGTAGCGTAATTGGTTAACGCACCGCACGCGTTATGCGGAGATGTGGGCTCGACTCCCGCTCCCGGAAAAACGGCGGATTTTTTCTCGGCTTATATTTTCGCCTATTTATTACTGTATCAAAGAAACATGACAAACACACGTTATTCGGCACTATTAAATATTTCGGAAACAGCCGAATAGCACTGGCAATGACGACTGCAACCTTGATATATGTCCTTACAGAGTCCCTCGTCCCGTATCTTTCTGTTCTGCTACATGCATTACGAGGGCTCTGGCTCCAGCAGTTCGGATATGCCAATTGCTAACCCCGACCTCCGACCACGTCTTACGTGGCGGCCGCTGGGAAAAAAGACGTTCTACGTCTCCCGCGGTGGTCGAGGGGCGGCGCTAGTTGGCCGGCCTCAGAGCACTTGTAAATAAAAACCCCCCCCTGTAAAGTCGAGAGAGGAGCCGCTGCGGGGTAGCGTAATTGGTTAACGCACCGCACGCGTTATGCGGAGATGTGGGCTCGACTCCCGCTCCCGGAAAAACGGCGGATTTTTTCTCGACTTATATTTTCGCCTATTTAATACTGTATCAAAGAAACATGACAAACACACGTTATTCGGCACTATTAAATATTTCGGAAACAGCCGAATAGCACTGGCAATGACGACTGCAACCTTGATATATGTCCTTACAGAGTCCCTCGTCCCGTATCTTTCTGTTCTGCTACATGATTACGAGGGCTCTGGCTCCAGCAGTTCGGATATGCCAATTGCTAACCCCGACCTCCGACCACGTCTTACGTGGCGGCCGCTGGGAAAAAAGACGTTCTACGTCTCCCACGGCGGTCGAGGGGCGGCGCTAGTTGGCCGGCCTCAGAGCACTTGTAAATATAAACCCCCCCTGTAAAGTCGAGAGAGGAGCCGCTGCGGGGTAGCGTAATTGGTTAACGCACCGCACGCGTTATGCGGAGATGTGGGCTCGACTCCCGCTCCCGGAAAAACGGCGGATTTTTTCTCGACTTATATTTTCGCCTATTTATTATTGTATCAAAGAAACATGACAAACACACGTTATTCGGCACTATTAAATATTTCGGAAAAAGCCGAATAGCACTGGCAATGACGACTGCAACCTTGATATATGTCCTTACAGAGTCCCTCGTCCCGTATCTATGTATATATATATATAATAACTACAAAAAATGTCGAACCGTGTAACGCCCTGCGTTTCCGCAAAAATGCTGATTTCGCGAAACTTACAAATTTATTCGTTATAGTAACGCAACATTGGTAGGACGAAATTTTGAAAAACTATCAAAAAAAGAAAAATATTGAAAAAACTACGACAAATGGCAAACCGTAAAACGAACTGCATTTCCACAGTAATGCAGATTTTGGGAGTTCCACGTATAATAGTTCCGTGTAAATGAGAACACTGGTAGAAAGAAATTTTGAAATACTAAAAAATAAGAAAATACAAACAAAAATCCAGAAAATGGCGAACCATCTAAGGCCCTGTATTTGCACAATAACGTATATTTCGCGAATGTTCCACTTTAAATCGTTATAACAGCGCAAATGAAGATAGCGTAAATGGTCGTACAGGATATAGAAAACCAAAAATCTGACTGTAAAAACTCACACCAAAGACACGCGGAAAAGAATGCTATGCATTTGTAGGTAATTTTCTGAATTCCTGCAGAATTTTTATGGTAACTTCGGGGCCTAAATAGGTGAATCTATGAATCGACAAATGTGTAGTAAAGAGTTATTTTAAAATATTTCGAGTTTTGCATGGCCGAGGTGTATGTGCTAGCTTTTTATAGCAACTCTGTACAAGCGAGAATATTGTGGGAATTATTTGAGCCGCCGGGGCGTGAAACGGCATGAATGTCCTTCTTAAAGCGCAAAGTCGGCTATATTTTCATGGCGGAGCCAGGAGTAACAGAAACCATGTTATCAATATCTTTGGCACTGAGTATCGGCGATCGCGGTATGCTTTAGTTGTTTTTCTTTTTTTGTGCAAGAACATTTATTACCCCATTATCTGAAATCCAGGGACAGTCGCGACAGGGCATTGATTGTCAAATATAACACTTAGCGCAAAGTCAACAAAAGTAAAGAAGAACTTTTCGGTCCATCTGGGGAAGACAACAAAACTGCCGCTCTTCTAGGAAAGGGGCAGCTTGCTCGCGGCAGCTGATGCCACTCTCCGCGAACACCCCGCCAGCGGTAAACAAGGTGAAGATTTCGTGCCTGGCGTATACCACTCGGATGACGCACACATCGAGGAAAAAGAATCTCAAGTAACCCCTACCTGCCTTTACTAGATATGCTGTATTGCAGTTAACAGCCCCGTGCAATGAAAGCAGCAATGGGGAGACAGTCAGCTGTATTTTTTTTCCTCAAGGGTCACTTGCAAGCAGACACCGAAATCTGGTATTTATGAGGTTCTGCGTGCCAAAACTATAATATACGCTATGAGGCGCACCGCAGTTCAAGGCTCCATATTGGTCTCGATCAGCTGAGGATCTCTAACGGGCACCGAAATCTCGACATATGGGCGTTTCGCTTGTCGCCTAAAAGCAGCCGACGAGGCCAGAATCGAACCAGCGTCCTTGGGCACCGCATCACTACACCTTAGCCACTCAGCCACCACGGCAGGTCAGAAACCGATCTTCGCTGCTCGAAGGAGCCACACTCACCGAGACAGGCTTCCGCCGTGGGGAACACCCACTGGCTCGAGTAGATGTGGCAGGCCACCACGTCCAGCCCAGCGGCTGTGGCGGCGCTCCTCTCCCGTTGTTTCAGCTCCTCCCACGGCACGGGGGCGTTGTAGCTGAACCGGTCGGACAGCATTCCACTCAGGTCCTGCACACACAACCAGTGCATTGAAATCCGTGAAAAAGCATGGCAGCCCGCTTGGTCTTCAGGATAGCTGATGGCCACGAATAATCAACCCGCGCGTTCTGAAATCTTGCGGAAAAGGTGGCCAGAATACATGGAGCGAATATGTGACAAAAAGACTAAGAACAACGCCCGGCGGCAAGTGCCCGAAGCGCGACCGCGGAAACACGATCTTTTTGGGCTGAACAATTGCTATAGGGTAGCAAAAACTTTTTTCTCGTTTTTTTTCCCCCTTTTTTCTGTCTTTTTTGTTTGTTATTGTGTCTCCTTATTTTTGTATGCAAACGCATATGATCTTCCGCGAATGAAAGTTTACGGACATTCCTTTCCTCAGAGTACAGAATAAGTTGGTTTCATGGTTATATACGTAGAAAATGTAGCAAGGGAGAGGGCAGGGCAAGGGAAGGGAGAGTTCGTACAATCGGATCATGGTTGGTGGGTAGGGAAGAAAGTGAAAGAATTGAAGAGTGGAAAAAAAGATAACAAGAAATCATAGTCACGCGGTACGAAATGAGAAAAAAGAAGGAAAACATTTTAACAAGGTAATTGCTATTTTCAGAGTCCCGTGGTAACAGAGGGGAAAGAGGGGGGGTCGAAAGAAGACATACCCATGCAATCATCATGGCGCACATCTGGCCGTACGCATCCGTTCAGAGAATCAGAGTCAGGTGAATGAAACGTGAGAGATGTCTATACTTGGCTTCTGGTGGTGGGAGAAAAGGTTAGGCGCGCACAAAAGCAGTCAGACAGGAATTTTCGACAAGAAATGAGCCTACAGTCATATGCAAAGAGCAGAAAAAAGCAGCAAAAAAAGGACAGGGCAAGCAGGTCATGAAGAGAAAGGTGACAGAGGACAAGTGCACGCACATGACGCGCACCTGGAGGTACACATGTGGTCGGTACAGGGTACCAGTTCGTGGAACCCCGAGGCGGTCAGCAATAAATATTACAAAATAGAAATGCAAAAACGGAAAGGGAGAGGAAAGCAATTGCAAACGCTCGCGTGCAATAATAGATTACAAGGTGAGAGTACCAAAGCTAACAATGGTAAAGCAGCCTTCTACACAAAACATAATGTCCAGGACTTGCTGGTCAGATTGTTTTAGTGAAGCCACTGTGCTAAAGAACTTAGTGCAACAACGAAACTATAACCGTCTATGGGGGGGTCGCCAACTGAGGGGAGAATATTATCGAGGGAAAGAAATAAACAGGCATAACACTATCCTCAGAATGCTGAATTCCAGCATATAAAAAAGAACGAGAGAGGGGGAGGAGAAGGCGCAAGGCGAAATTTTAATCGAAGGAAAGACACGTCAGTTTCCTATAACTTTCACTGATGCCAAACGACGGTGACTTAACTTATAGATAAGGTAGGACTCATGAACCTCGCTATCGTGATGCGTTTTTGCGGGGCAGGTTTTCGCATGAGAGCGGTGATTGTTAAACATCAAACTGAAGGGTGTTTCAGTCTGCCCGATGTATTTTTTGCCGAAGAGGGTGCATTCCAGCAGGTATACGACGTTGGTGTAGTCACAGTTAAAGTTCTCTTTTACAATAATATAATACTTTCAAGCCATGCTAGCGGCGCGCTGTGCGGTGGTCATTTGTGCGCATACCGTGGTTAGTTACAGGGCATGCAACCAATGGTCTGTGGTCGGCTGATTCTGGATTTGGTGAGAACATCGCCCAAATTTTTGCACTGTCTATAAACAACACGTGACGACTCGGGAAATATTCTTTTTAGGCGTTCACTTTAACAAGGACATTGTGATGTTTCCCTAGTATGGATGCAACTTTCGGGGAAGAGGACGAACGGGTCAAAACGAGTTTGCTTTTGGGTTGGGTTTCCGAGCTGTTTTACGGAGAATTTCCGTGCCGTTTAACTGGTTAGCTGGGGTAAACGCGTCGTCGATCACCTGCTCTGGGATATTTTTTATTCAAGAGAGCTGCTTTAGGTTTTCTGCAGTTACAATCGAAATCCGCTTGGCTTGTGCAGATTCGCCTAAAACGGTGAGATTAGCTATAACGTATTGCGGTCTTGCAGGGCCTGACATGGCTGCTCTGGAAGTGCAAATACTGGCACGTGTCCCTATGTTTCCTATACGATTTGTCTGAAGCCTCCCCTGAGAATCTGTGACTGTAACATCCAGAAAATTTATGCTGTGTGTAGAGCAGGAACAAGAGAGGGAGATCCTAGGATGCGCGAGGTTAAACGCCTCAATAGACGTAAAAAGGAACAATTTGGTAGGTCGGTCTGTCTTTCAATTCAGCCGACAGGCTAAGCTTCACGCGTTGTTCAGCAAAATATACCCTTATATGAAGAAGAAGGTAAGTATATAACTCGTGTCTGCAGCGTTCGGTCAAATGAAAGTACAAGAGCGCTCAATTTTCGTGAGTGCAAAGCGAAAGAAAACGCGCTATACCAACGTTTGAAACACGAAATAAAAACAAGGCGGTCACTCAAGCCTCGATCGTTAAGACTCAACTCGATCGTTAAGACTCAACAGACCCAACAGATGGCTCGCCAGCTTTGCGAACTCGGCAAAATTGAATTGAATGGGTGCACCGAGAAAGGAGGGGAATAGAGTGAACCACAAGCTGGACGCTGCTGGACGCATTGGCGCACCGGCTTACCTTTCGTCACAAATTTCATTTCATTCCGTTCGAGACAATGCTGTGTATTGTATTCCCATATCTTGTGGCCAGGTTTCCGGGGTCCAGAACGGCAAATAAGTAAGTGCGCTCTTAAAAGAGCACCAGACATTATTGTAAAACAATGCATTTTACCCTTCTCGTTCGTCATTGCAACGATTGGGGGCGTGAATGGTGTTTTTCACACACGAACATGCCACGACCGCGCCACAAGAGAGTCAGCCTACGCGTCCCGTACAAACATGTAGGTGCTCCCAGTTCATCAGTCTCGTTAATTAAAGGAAAAGGTTACTGGAGACAAAAAGAGGGAAATAACGGAGAGTGAGATGTGGTGCCCTGTGGTGCAGCATGGTTTTTACCTGCGGCACATGAAGGGCTCGCGTGCGGCTAGAACACGTGTCTGCTGGCCAGGGCATGTGAGGTTATATATGTATTTCCAACAACCAAAATCAGCTGACAGTAAGCGCTTGTGCTGTTCTCCTTCTCTGTCTCTGTTCAACTGCGCCTCCTCCAGATTGCCGAAAAAAGCTCCGGGACTCTCAGCATCTTCGCTGACTGCGCGCGGCAGAGGATCCGCCTAGGCCTTGTACTTATGGAAAATAAAGTTATTCTCTTTATTTCTAGCTCTCTTTCTCTCTTTGATGCACGCGCGCCATATGACGTCAGTCTCACACGGACCGCAGCGTGGCCTACCGCTCTCCAGAATGAAACCCTCGGCCCAAAACAGTTATCACGTGTGAAAGAGGTAATCTATTATTCGCCCTGGTATTAAGGTAATCCTCCTTAGACCGGTAGACCTCGCATCCCTGATCTCCTTGAAACTGCCATCTAGGCGCATATGCTCTCTATTGCCTCAATAGCCAGGACCACACACACTTAGAACCTAGAGTGGCGGGCAGCCTGCGACGCGCCATTTGGTGCGCGCGGTCGGATATCACCAGTTTGCATGCCAAGCCCTCATCGCATCAGAAAGGTGCTTTTGTCGAAAAGGTGCTCCATTCTCCTGGTGCTCTGCGCGTGCAAAGAGTAAATTAGATTACAGCACAAGGCACAAAATGTTTACACACCAAACTTCCTCCAATTTTCATACCGAACTTCAAGGAAAAACTGAGGTATTGGCACAGTTATCTCAGTTTGAAGGGTTTGTGCCAGGGCTGCTTTACCGAACAACAAAGGAAATGTCTCGCATAAAAACATCTAGGAGCACAAAAAGCACAGCAGCAATTTTGCAGTTAAAGTGATGCATTCGGAAACCATGAATGGCTGAAATGAACAAGCGTAAAACGACTAAGACGGAGGTAAAGAAGACACAATACAAACGCCCAACTCTGCCAACTCTCTATTCTACTGCTACAAATTTCTCATTAACCCCGCTGTGGCGCTCGTGGCAGACTTGTCTAATCATTAATCAAAACATTCCGGCCATTACTGAGGTCTGCGCCACCCAGTAGATCAAAATCAAAAACATATGAGGCTGCTATACCGACTTTGAATTACCAAGTCTCAGGGGTTGTACTCAGGAATAATTGCAAAGTATTTTTATATAGTTGCCGCCAAAAATAGCATTAAAAAGGGTGCTCAAATACTCACTGGCATGTAAGGCCTCCATTGCTGCTTGCTGAAGACCTTGTGCCACATGTCCGTGATGCCTGTCCTGACTAAAGCAAGCGACCAGGCACTCTCCGTCGCCTTTTAGCAGTCTGCTAACATTGTGGTACGCCCTCTCCAGGTCCCACACGTAGTGAAACGTGAGGAAGGAGTAAACGCGGTCAAACTGACCGTACTTGTCAATTATTGCTTGTGGTTCTCCGCGCTCAATGTCCAAATGCTCGAAGGCTACCTCGGGCTCTCGGCAGTGGCGCCTCGCATACGTCCAGCATCTCCAAGAACTGTCCACGCCAACCACGCGCCTGCACGGCCGGAGATGCGGCAGCAGGTGTTCCTGGATGAAGTTGCCCGGCCCGCAGCCGACGTCAAGGTGCTGATCACCTTCGCAGCACGGTCGCAGGAAGCGTACGCTCTGCATAGCCGCCAGGTTCTCCCGGTAGCTGTGCTCCTTTAACTCCACGAAAGGCCCGGGACCGAGGTTGGACAGGCTTCCTTCCATCTTTCGGCAGCTACAGCTTGGTGTGGCACTGCAATACCTGGTGAATGCGGTATTTGTAATGTTGGTTGCTTTGATAAGTTAGGACTGCTGAAGGGCAGCAACAAGTAATATACCGTGTTCTAGCTTCGAGGATGCACTCGAGAAATCGCCTTAAAAACGAAAACCCCTTCCGGAAAGAAGCAATAACGTTTTTGCGGCAGTCGTACTGCTCACGGCAACAGCTAGAATAGAGTGCTACGAAAACCGGTGCACAAGGAGGACCGCGTAAAATCGTCCATGGTGCCCGCGTGCATATTCCAAGCGTTTGTTGTCAGCGACTCTTGGATTTAGAGGCACACATAATTGTGTTTTCTGAGGCTTACAGAGGTACGACAAAATAGCAACAATCGTTTCTTGTCTCGACCGAGAAAGCTACATGCTTCGCCCCGAATGGCACTTTTGGTGGCACACTTGTAATTTCAAACCTATAAACAACCGAAAAATTATTCTAAGCGTCATAGTAACAAAAACAATGGCGAACTGTATAAAGTTCTTTATTGTTAACGTTTTCACAGGGACGCCCTGCACGAATATTTGGTTGGCGGGAAATGCGTAGGGGAAACCGCACGTGACCACTTTGGCGAGCACTAAGTTTTTGTCACCCCAGCAGGCTTGCACGAGCAGTAACTCTCAATCAGACTAGCACAAACGTGGCCTCGCACGCATTGACTCGCATTAACGTTTGCACTAACTTCAACACCACAGAAAACTGCATTTGGTCCCTCACCAACAGCTTTTTTTTACAGATTTCATTTCATGTCCTCTCATTCACTTGACTCTCATGTTCATTCTTATACTTCTACTATTCTCAGTAAGTGCGTAGCCGTACCGGCAGTCATGATTTTTCTGACCCTCAGTCAAATACATTGATTGTTTGTTGCGCATAATTGCCGTAAAAGCGTTGGCTCACCTTTTGGAGCCAGCTTCCGTAGTTAACTAACTGTGGCGCAGTCTATCAACAATTTCGTCAGGAGCTCATCGTTTTCATATGTTATTACCGTGTCTTTATGCAAACTTCCCTGGTGTAGCTAAGTCTTCGCTAAGCGTTGGTCGCGTTAAGCACAGCGCCTAGAGTTCCCAATAAATTGGTAGTAGAACAAAGGTTCGGGCTCCCACCCAGTACCTCGCTGGGTATTTGACGTCCGATTGTGTTTGTGTTCAGAAAAAAAGCGCAGCGGAGTTATTTATGTTTTTTTTCCTCAATCACCTCTGCACCGAACCGTGAAGCTCAATGAGGAGTTTATTACTTGTTCAATATGCTTGACATTCTTCAGTGCGTAACGTTTTGAAAGATTTCCTTGCCTACAATTTAGGTGCTGTCAAAAAACCTCCAGCCGTCAGTGAACTGCCGGCAAAAAACACACTTTTAAGCCAGAGTCAGATACCTTGCAGCGAGATTGTGCGTATTGGTGATGCGCAGTTTCTGGTTATACTCAGAATAGGGAGCCTCAATTTGGTGTCTGGAACACTGCCATGAAACGTAGGTAAGTAGCATGCCTATAATGTTTTGTAAAACAAAACATACTTTTTCACATGCATCATCTAGGCTGTAAAGTTCTGGCGAGTAAAAGAAGCGGTAACATCAGGTAACGAAATTAGTGCTCATGCACTACAATAGAAGAATAGACAAAAAAAATCAAGAAATATCAAGTGTATCTTACTTTTAAACACAAAATAAGAGTCATTGAAATCCCATAACTATGTACGGAACTGTTTAAAAAAAGAACCCATTATACGATTTCAGAAAACATTATCATGTTTGGAGACACACAGCCCTTATAGAAGCAATAAGATTTACCCGAGAACAAGAAGACTTTTTTTAGTAATAGAGAATTCCTTTTTGGGGCCTCTCTATAAAACATTGGTTTGCAGCTCTGTACGTTCTTTAGAGTAAAATTTCTAGGTAACCACATTTTGTTAGAGTTAATTGCGAAGCTTTGTTCAAGTGAGTATAAACATGAAAATATCGATGAGTTTTCGTAGCGCCGATGTTCTTTTGATTGCAAGTATGTATACAACAATATTTATGCTGTACAGGTACGGCCTTCTCGTTGTGAAACACGAAAGATACAGAAGAGTAGAGAATTTCACTAATAAATTATATTTGTTATAATTTGCTTCGTTGGAAATGTGGTCCAAAGGTTGAGAAATTGTAGAAGTAGGATATCTGTTCGGAGTTTTCTTTTTGTATCGTAAATAATTGAATAATTGAACGCGTGAAGACTAATTGGTTTCTATTAAATTTTTTATTCGTCCACAAGGCAGAGAGGGCGCTGTCGAGGTATTTATTAAAAAAATCACCATTCCTTCCTAAAGAAAGTTGTGAGAAGCGTTTAAGCTTTCCAACATCAGAACAGCGTCAACACCTTCGCTAGAAGTGCGTCTAACCGTAGCTGACAGTGCGTCCCATCGACGGTCAAATCTTCATATACCCAAAACTCAATCAAATAACGAATTCATGCGACGATTTACGCGCACTTAGCAAAGGCATATTAGGGATAATATAAACGTATATTGATACTTGGTTTATAAGATAAGGGTGTACTATTGTACTCCTTCTTATTTGATCAATGCCTGTATTGTATTATCTACAACCACTCCTTGTTGGCTATTTTCTATTAACCATTTTGACACTATGTAAGCCTGGTTTCGCGTACGCTCAGTGTGCTAAGACTCAACAGGTCTTCTCAGAGCTTTTCGGTGCGCCAAACGGTCCATGGTGAATGCATTAGTTCCTTGACCGAATACAATCGGTCCCACTAAGAAAGCTTTCGCTTTAAGAGCCGCTCGTTTGAATGCCAGTGCACTAGCTACTCAAGGAGGTTCTTTGAAGATCTTGCAGACATGTTTTTCCATAGACGCGTCTCACGGCTACATAACGCCTATTGCCCTAATGGCGCCTCCTGTGTTGACGCCAACGTATATTTGAGCTGAAGGTGGCTTTTTTGCTTCGCTTAAAGGCAATAAACCAGCCATGCAGCCCAATGTTGCCGATTCTTTTGTTTTACAAGGCTGGCCGCAGGATCCACGCGGAAATAAAAAATTTAGTGCCCTTCACTCTGTCAAGAAGGATGACCTGCAAAGCAGCACACCCTCCACGGAGTGCATGAAGCAAAACACTTTTGTTTGCAATTTACGACTTAGCATACTTCCTGGCTAATTACCAAATTAAATTTGCTAAAGACCCCAGCTTTATCCTAGCGGACAAGCAGTAGAGCTGTCTCTTTCCTTCCCGTGTCGTAGGCATCTTACTGCTTTGTGTAACAGCGCCAACCCATTCCACTCTGCCACTGAGGACACCGGCAACCGGTCATAAGCGGGCACTTAGAAGAGAAAGATACTGTCGAACATGTCGCTCTGAAAGCCCTTTAAACATGACGAGTGATATTGGCACACGTTGGCGTTCCAAGCGGGCCAGTGCAGTGTCCGTTCATTCGGGAATGATTCGCAGCTACACGACCAGCTGGAACTTAAGGTGGCAACGGTGGTGTCAGCGGATTTTCCGTGGTTTTAGCGCCCATTTACGCTTGTGTTCGGGCTGACAGCTTCTTAAGTTTCAGCTCTTCTTCCTCCACGCGAGCGACATGCGTCCGTCCCGTAGCGAGTTAACACCACGAGGACTTTGACCACTGTACTAGTGGGCACGCACGTGGGTGTCGCTTTCGCTGCCCAGTCGTAGGCTACTTATTAAATGTGCAACGCACCAACCCATACCCAAACCGATTGAATACGAAGGACAGATGATTGGTGCATTGAGCCATGAGGCTGCCAGGTTAAAATCTCCCATCACCCCAACGGGTATGTCATCAGTACCGGCATTAATTCCTGCTGTGCGTGCGTGCCCCCTCCCTTTACCCCCAAGCCTAAACCGGTAACGCCTAACCCGCCTAAACCGGCAACGGGGATTGGCGCCTAATTAGGCTTGAAAGAGGAATGCTTTATATGTGACCATATTAAGATCTATTATTATTCTTCCGCCAGATGAACTATGACCATCTGGTCGACGAGGGCCTCCGGCGCCACAATGTTGCTCGGAATGGCTTTCAAGCTAAAGAATAGTCATGTTCTCGCGCCGGCGTTCCAACGGGGCAAGTTGCTTTCAACCGGCACGGGCAGCCCAGATAGTGGGCGATGGTGGAATATGAAGCGGCAACAGCCGCGACTACGTTCTCGGCGGCGGTGGTGGCGGCGGCTTTCGGGCGACTTTACACCCATTCGCGCTGGTGTTGATTCTCTGAAATCATCTGGTAACGGCGGCTACGGCCGCTTCCAGCCGACTGCGCAACTTGCGAAAGAGTCATCAGTGGTGGCGACGGGAATAATCGTTACGATAACCCTTGTAAAAGAGCGTTCGACATTTGCAAGGAAGAGCCCCGGAGTGACGCCGAGTAAATCTGCTTCACCGGAATGAAAACTGGGGGGGGGGGGAGGGATGGGAGTGATACATTTACTTCTTTTTGCAGTAAAAGGACCAACCGCGCTTTGTCGTTGCGTGGGAAGGCAGGGAAATCCGTGAAGTCGGCTTAGGGAAGAAAAATCATACTCGTCTGGCAGGGAGGAAAGCCTCAGTCGTTCTGCATTTATCTCGGAGGCGGCCGTGAAGGTTCCAGAATAGCCCGGGATATACAAGCTCCGTTTAAATGCAGAGCATTTCTTTAACTCACGATGTCACCCGTTCTAGTTGTCCATTGTCGTCCGCACCCCTCCCCCTACACTATATAAAAGAATAATACTTACCGGTGCCTGGTTTCGATCCCACGACTTTGCGGGTGGAACGCAAGGTACGTGGTGCTCTACCCACTGCGCCACTAAGCCTTTTTTTTCTTTGTTACATGGGAGAATACGCTCAGACGTTGCAGTACGAGGAATACAAGCAAACAGAAGAATACACTGAAGTTATGAGAAGCACATATACATCGAAATTCAGGCAAACACACTCAAGCGTTCAAAAGAGGGAACCAGTCAGGTGGTTGGTCAAGCGAACTATACACACTATGTACAAATGCCACAGTTTCTCGGAAATAGGACTTAGTTGATCTTGGTGGCTCAGCATGCCTATCACATAAGCGGCATCGCCACAGACTGTACAAACCAATCAACACGAACATGTCATAAGGCGGCTCACCAGGATAGTCGAATGGCAAAAATCGGATAGAGAAAGGCGTAATATCCACGATGCGTTGTATCGTGGACATGAGGTTATGTATCGTGGATATGAAAGCGACACCCACGTCTCTCCTCAAATCCACGCGATAATCTTGCGCCACAAAGCCGACACAGAATGGGGGGCTACGAACGCGCCTTATATCCTTGACTCATTCAAACTACGTCAAGAAGCTGCTGATACAACGCCTTCGCTACCTGTGGGCGGAACGCGAGGTACATGGTGCTCTTCCCACTGCGCCACAATAATCATACCCACCTGCTAATAAATGATGTCATACCCAGCTGCTAATAAATGATGTCACGTGACCACGTAATTACGTCTCCTCATTTAAAACAATACAACAACCAATAGCAACAAGTGCAACAACATTAATGTAACGCAAACTACTTAACGTCGTGCGCCCCCGGAAATGCTCTGCTTTTGATCGTGCCCCTCGTGAGGGGGATGTTTAGTTTCCTGCCGCAGCAAGAACCAGGCGGCCTCCTGCGCAGTTTGTGGCGCATATCCACTTGGGGGTTGACCAGGATCGTTTCACTTACTACATGCCGGTTACGGCAGGGTTTGACTCGAACTTTTTTTGCTGTTGGCTGGTTAGAAATTCTCATTTCTGCATCAGCACTGAGTCATCTGTCGGAATTACAAGTGCCATTCAACCACCGTCGCATTTATTTGCAGCCTAGGTATTCTGTTACCGACTTTATTACTGGATGTACCGAGCCGGTTAAATACTTAGGCGTCCATATATGCATCGCCTTGATCTGGTCCTTCCACGTTAACAACACCACAAACTGGTCTAACCGTAATCTTGGCATAGCCGCTCCTCAATAAAATTACTTGATTGTTTACCTTTCATGCGGCCTAAACTCGAGTAAGCAAACGCTGTTTCTGACACCTACCAAGCTTACTTGATTCACAGCCTACAATTTTATTATAATCACAATACTCGATTTATTATTTTGTACTAATCATACCATTCCCGTGTTTCAGCGTTAAAAGCAGGATGTTGTCTTTGCACTCCTCATTCTCGCAGTAAGGTAGCCCGACTCTCTCTCTTCCACAAATTCTTTCACCCACAATTACTTAGAAACAACTACGTCCGACTACCTCCCCGCATTACCAGCACTACTCACCCCAAGACAGTCTATTCCGAACGTGCCCATACTAGCCCTTCTCAACAGTCGTTTTTATTCCGCACCACCCGAAACTAGATTGACTTATCTGCTGCAGTTTCTGCTGTCACCAACCAATCCCGTTTCAAGCACGCCATTTAAGAAGTGCCACCATAACTCCTGTACCTCATCGGTTGCTGTTACTATATTGTTGTAACCCTACTTTCAAGTGCCGTGTCATTCCCACCTATCCCGTGTTGTTCCGATGATACCTTCGAGGAATCATAAATAAACTTACGTTACTCGCACATTTGTGCAAAAAAGCCTGTAAAGCTTCTCTTCGTATTAGCTTCCGACCTGTACGTTCCTACTTTGAGTTTACTGTTATAATAATGCCTCTGGAGAAGCGTTGCCAGCTGGGTTAGTTGAAGAGATCGAATCTGCGCGAACCAAACAAATACAGATGAAAGAAATCAAGGGAGGCCACTGCTCTAACAACTAACACTAATTATCAACGAGGGTGAATGCATTTGGTCTTTATATATTTACCCTTCTTGATACTACACTTCCGTAGTTAAAGCAGCGACCACCCTTTTGTTCCTTCCTCTGTGTTCGTTTCGTTCGCGCTGGTTCCATCCAAAAAACAATATCTCACAACATTGCCTGCGATAGGGGCCACCACTGGAATTCCCTATTACAGCTCTGTCTGATGGCAGCATGAGGAGGACTGATTTTTCTTAATAACGTACTGTTAGCATACCCTGGTCTTTTTCGCAAATACGATAAAACCAAGGAAACGTATCTTTTTGAGTATCAATAAAAAGTACACATCTGTTATGCTCATTTCCGAAGCAGTGATACTGGCAGAGGGGTTCACGCTTGTGCCAGTGCGGTATACTAACTGAATTCTGCTTCACAGCACAATTCTAGTAGTGCGAATAGAATTTAGAAATTTAGAATGAAGGTAGTTTTTACTTGCTTGTCAAGACAAACACCGGAGCAATAAAAAGGAATAAAGTTCCTATTGCTTTTATACTTAGTAGATTATATTTCCCCCTTAATCTGAAGACTACAGCACTCACTACTTAGCAGCTGTAGAACACCTGATCAAAGCGGCGGTCGCGTAAGTAAGGCAACAAGGGGAGCTTTATCTCTGGATAGAGAAAAGCCGCCTCTGGAATTCAGATCGGGCAACCCAAACCGTTAGAACCCCGTTAAGCGGGGTTACCTAGGCTGCGCTACTGAAGCAACGTTGAGGCTTCAAATGAAATATCCCCAGAAACATTAGGCTGGAAGAGCAGCTGAGTTTTTTGTTGTTAAGTTAGGTGCATATATTTTGATCAACTGAGAGAAAAAAAGGAAAGAAATAGCTTGACATGCGTTTTCCATCCAGAAAAATATAAAAGGGAATGTGGAAAGTTTTTACAAACTAAGTAACATTTCGCGAATGTTGTGATGACGCTATGTAAAAATACATGTAAACGAACGCACATTTTGTTGCATTAACGTTCAGCGAGTAAAGTGACGGTATTGATAATTTCTACTATGATTTCAAATGATCAAAGCATCAGCTTCGATTGAGAGGGGACACACGAAAAAACCCGAAGACGCGGGAACGCGAACATGCCGTAAGGAACAACAGGTATAATGGCAATGGCCGATCAGGCCCAGTGGTGAGAATTGCAGAAGAGATAACCTGTCAAGGGGCAATGCATACTTTCACCTTTCACGGAACAAGAGCTAGTAAACAGACATGTTAAAATCTCGAACAGGAAAATGAACAATGATATCGCGATTCAGTTCTAGGTAACGATAACCACAGAAACATAAGGTTATCTCTTAGGGGAAAAAAGGATGAAGCATGTCAGGACGTGGAAATCAACGTTTCTGACCCAGACAGACA
Source organism: Haemaphysalis longicornis (assembly GCA_013339765.2). Taxonomy (NCBI): domain Eukaryota; kingdom Metazoa; phylum Arthropoda; class Arachnida; order Ixodida; family Ixodidae; genus Haemaphysalis; species Haemaphysalis longicornis. Next base: position 209,235,144 of record CM023450.1, on the reverse strand, counting down.
GGGCGCTGAAGTTTTAAATATGCTTCACAACTCATTAAAGGTCTTTTAAAAACGGCAAAGTGTAGCATACTGAATGACAAGCAAGGTCATCACAGAATCAACATTCGCTGTGTGAGAACGTGATAAGTGAAGCAGCCGAACCTGTCCAAAAGGATCCAACATACTCAGAAACGATGAGGAACAGAATTTTCCAGACCGAGCTAACGAATAGAGCTATCCGACCTTACATAGGATTTTTGGCTTGCAGCAACTATGATGGTAATATCTGTGTGCCTACAACGCAGTAAAAACTAGAGACGGATTACCCAGAAGAATTAGCTTAATCAGAAGTGGTAGCTTAATCGGAGGACATACTGCAACATCACGAGCAACAAAGATAAAGTAGTGAATGCAGCTGAAGGGTTTCGTAAGGATTTGTGATCTGGAAATGTTAGGTGATCGAATAGTCCATTGCTTTGAAAGTTAGTCAATAATAGTGCACTGTTCTTTTTTGAAACACCGTTCATGTGGAGATTCGCGTTATACCAGTACTGCTGTTACTCTACTCCCAAAGTACGGCTAAGAGCCGTTTGCGGCGGTTCAACGATCTCTTTCGCAGACCTTCCCATTTTACCTGGAATTACTATTTCTTAGAACTGTTTTTGTTTAGGTTTAATTGCTAAGTAACCAGCCTCTTCTTCAGATAAGTAGTTTGATGTCAATTATACCAAATATACCTTGCACAACTTTGTTGTATCCTCCGCAATTGTCGTATTACCCTAATTTATTCTCCTAAAGTATTTATGTAATGTACTTACATAATCCTATACCTTTCTCTGCTCTGCTGAATATCGGTTTGCCTTATTTCTGCTAGCCTCGCTGACACTGTCGACGCGTTGGAACAGCACAATGTTCGTGCGAAGACCTAGAATCTAACCCTCGCCTTGGCCATCACGTGTGCGAACGTTCATGTAGCGGTAACATAGGAAAAGGCCACTAACCTGCGGCAAAAGACGCAGAAGGCGCTCAGTCGTGCGTCTGGCTTGCGCCGCCCCGTATCCTGCCGGGTGACGGGTTTCACTTTCAGCTTAGCCCGCGCCGAAGTTATGCAAAATTATGCAAATTATGCCGGGTACGCATCCTCGCCCAACCAGATCCGACCCACCACGCATATTCCGCAATCCGCAATCCGCGACAAGAAAACCCTGTACGTGCTCAGTGATACAAACGAATGGCTTAGTGGCTGCTCTGTCTAAATAACTCTCTACTGCTTTTTTGTGGTAGAATTAGCACCTGCCCCGTCAACTGCGCTTCTTTCTTTGTGTTGCTCCACGTGTGTTTCCAGCTATGATACATTGATTCCGGTATCGTGCATGCGTTGTATTTCTGATACGACAGGATCTTTTATATTTACACATGTAAAAACAAAAAAACGGACCACGACCCTTTTCCTCCGGAAACAGGGGTGCACGTGGAGTTTGACGTCAGAGAAAACGAAAACAAATTCCTTCTGCGAAAATCAAAACGAGAAACCATTTCCCTCCCCTGAGCGAAACAATCTCGGCCTACGCATGCAGCAGCTGATGGTGCACTGTCGGACGTGCCTTAGGGAGCAAACTTTACGAGAGTACACTGGGGCAAATCCAAGCCAAATGATCGCGTCATGGTCACTTGAACGCCCAACTTTTAAATCTCCCGGCAGGTGGCGCGAGTGCTAAAAATTCTATTTAAAATTAGGGTAACACAATATTATACTTTTAAAATTTTGTTGCCTATTAAACTACGCACCTTTATTGATGTAGAAAGTTGAATAGCTCTGAATGTACGTACGTGTTTGCGGCTTCTTTACGCACGATGTGAAGGCGAGCCTGTCCAAGCCACAACCCGATGCCGCCATTGGGCTCTCTCGGCAGCGTTTTGGCGTGCGGTTTGGCACCGTTGTGCTAAATTGTCTGGTGGAGAAAGAAACCCCTAGTGCTTTCTTAGCGGCATCGCTTGTGAATCCTGAACGAAAGGTGGAACTATTTTTAAAAACTCTTGGTGTGGCGTATTGTATTTACGTTTCTTTGCACTTCAAAACCTACGTGTATTGCGTAGCTTGAGCGAAATCAGACATGGATAGCTCTGCCCATAGCCTGGTTCGACATCTTTAAGATAAGAGCGGAGGAAATAGGCTGGAAATGCGTAAGAGACATTTTTTTAGCCGGAAATAATAAAATTATACTGTTGCTGCGTCGTTTGCTCAAACACTGAGGGATGTCAACGGTACGCGCCCGTCGTCGCACGTAGCTGTCAAGTGCCGCGAACGACGGCGGTGAGTTATGTGCGGGAGTGGCCGCTGGCCGGCGGTCCGCCGGCAACGCAAGCGTTGTGCGCTGTGGCTGCCCTTGTGTTACGTGAGTCGCACGCTGCCTAGGACTCTTTTACTTACCAGCCATGGTATCTCGGCTAGCTATTACTGCTTTTATAAGTTATACCGTGATGCACTGCAGTGCCGTCCGTGCGAACGTATACGTGATGAAGTAACCGTATCTGCTTTATTTGACTGATCCGAGCATAAAGAGCATCCCTACAGCCATAAACTTTCACACGTGTGCCATTATTCGTACGCTGCCTGCCTGCGTACCAAGCGAACCCACTCGCCGACGCCAAAGGTGCTTGCCCGTCGCTCCGCTCTAGCGCTCCAGGTGTGGTGAAAACGCGTCTTAAGTCAGCAGATAACAGCTTTGCTTCAGGCAGCCTGCGCATGCAGCGAATTGAAACCTTCAAATGGTGCCTTCGTTTAAATTGTATATCAGCTCTGGTATCGCAGGCATTTTATAGAACTGTATCGCACTTGCCGTTTTTAGCAGTCGTTCTTTTTCCTCTACTATTGTTTTGGCTTGTTTTATAAACCATGTATTTTGCATATTCCACACATTTACTCAGCTGTTCTACGTGTTCTCGCCATATGAGACATCTTTAAGGTAGCACGCTTAAACACGGACACAAGCAAAGAAAGGAGAAACCACAGCGCTGACTCACAACTGATTTTTATTTGAACACACACAGAGTTAAATATTTCAACCTAAACCCTTGTTAACGTAAATATAACACGCGCCTTCATCCACACAGTTTGTTCATGCATGTCATGTTTTGGAAATGATACGCTGGAATATGGCGTATGTATTAAGTGGGGTCCCATGGGTTTAGGTTGGAGTATTTAACTGGGTGTTTGTTCTATAAAAATCAGTTGTGAGTCAGCACTGTGGGTTTGTCGTTTCGTTTCCTAGTGTCTGTGTTTAAGTGCGCTACCTTCAAGATGTCCCATATGCATTACCAACTAGGCCAGTTGTCACTTCTTCTACTGTTCTTGCCATGTTTTGTGACCATGGCCGCTGGGAGTGATCGATACGACGCTTACTGCTGCGTGCCTTGGTGCCCACACAGCGGCCCAATATACCCTCGCCAGGTGCCAGGTCTCGGGATGCGTTATTTCACATACCACTGGCGCAACAAGTGTGTTTGGGCTTTGTATTACCTTGACTTCTCTCGATCTTTGCCCTCATTTGACAATTAAAGACAAAGCGATCCAGGCTATATGAGCAGCATTATCATTTTTGTTAAACCAAATATTACCTCATTTGCATTATGAATATGCCTAACCCCTGTCGCGCTATTAAAAATACAGGCATTCTTTTAGTGTTGCTAATCGAGCGACCACACGATCGCTGAATAGAACAACACAATTTCTTATGTACTATAGAGGTGGCATGTGCTGGAGGCAATACTTGAGTACTGGTCGTAAAGATATTTACAGACTGTTCGCAGTTCTGTTCGAAGGTTTACTGTTATTGAGGACAGTTTGTGTACTCATTGAAAAATAGAGCGCGACTTCGACAACGACACAAACAAGAACGACAGGACAAGCGCTCAAAATGCACAAACGTACGCAACAGCTCTGTTTATTGAAGTTTGTACACTGGTTTTTTAGTCATCTATGCAGGTCCACAGCATCGGTGGCCTACACTCAACCAGGTGACAAAGCAACGGAATTCAGCATACCAGACATGCTGCAAGCACTTCATGGCACAGTACTTCATGGATCTTGCTCACACACGTCTATCAAAATACCCCTGCCATCAGTTTTCCCAGTGTTATTTAGTTGCATCAGTTTCTCCCTGCAGTGCTTCTTGGTGCTTTATTGATGCTCCTGGAGGATAATTCCAATATATCCTATCTTTTGAACCTTCCCATTAGCACCCGCAAATCAAATTCAAGTATCGGCAATCAATTAGAAGTAACAACTGAAGAGCATATAGCTTTATCGAAAGGAGCACTGAGAATTTTATCTCTCGCGTGCCTCATCTCGTTAAAACACTCACAAGAACGTCCATACTCTTAAATCCACTCAAATTATTGGTTGCTGTCAGCTGTACAAACTGTGAAGCAGTACATCGACGGAAAAATATTTACAATTCAAGATTGCCAGAGTGAGAGGTCATGGTCGTTATTTGTCACCGTACGCGTTGCGTATTGCTGGAGTGACTTGCATGGAAAAGAACAGTGGTCGTCACCTGCGTTGTCAAGTGCTCTCATAACGCCTCAGCCAGATGGCTCTCCTGCTGCGCCTTAGACGCTCGTCTGTACTTAGTGTAACACCGCAAAAAGGTAAACTAGTCTGGTTGGTTTTTTTTCCAGTAAAATGTGTACTCGCATTGGAGTAAACCATGAACCATTTTAATGCAGTGTAACACCGACTGTGCTGCTCGGTGGTCCTTTTCCGGCTCTTGTTTTCAGGCGAAGCACAGCTTGCAAATATACGCAGTGTGCTCATAATGTGCCGCTTAAAAACAAAGTGAAACAGGCAGATAAACAGTATAATTCCGTGTTGTATACACATATGCTGTGTAATTAGCGAGGATATACGCGGCAGAAACAATTTTAACCTCCGTCATGGCACATGGGGGATTGTGGAACATCCCTGATGCAAAGTGTACGCTAGTAGCATTCCTTATTGCCTGGTGCCTGGTTGTGAAATGTTTGGATGCCAAGCAGAGTAATGTCAAGTTCAATTCTTCACCCGTTTGCGGCGCTGTTCAAATTGTGTTCGACTGCGCGTTCGAAATGCTAAAAATGTGGCACGTGGTCCTACAAATGTTGCGCTACCTTATGTGACCATGTAACGTGTCGCCATTGTCTCATACACAACAAGCGTAAACTGCTTGCTAGTTTTTTATACTGGAGTGTTCGCATTGGCTGCGGAAGACGTGAATTTGTGTGCCTTGGTGGAGCCTGGTATCTGTCGATTGACTACATACACGTGCCTAAAAGCACCCCGCCTGGCCCTTTTCCTTCACTAGGAAAGCAACGCTTTGGAAAGCTAGCCCGTCCTCTTGGGAAATTGCCCGCTTGCCAGGGGACAATAGACATCGATATTTTATATATCTATTAAGCGTTTTGCGTTTTTATGCCCACCCATATGTGATTTTATCTCAAATATCACTACTGATTAGTAGTTACAAAGAGGCAATAGACCTCATTGGGGTTAATGATAAATTAAGCGAGTCCATCAAAGCCTTTTGGTAAACAGGGCGAATTTGTTTCCCTTCTTTCGCATCCTAACTGAATAAATTGCCCGATTAAACAAATTTGATCTGCAAACATTGTGAGCGTGAACACTCCCGAATATCCCAGTATTTATATTTTATGATGGCTTATATTTAGTGTATGAGTGCCACTTCATATACACTCTTAGTAGGCCATAGTCCCAAATAAAACAACAGAGGGCTGCTTCTTTTGGATTCTCTGCGTTTTCCCATTGAAGATAAATCCGTTGTGCTCTTAAGGTACTTTTACTTGTTACGCGTTTTTTTATTCCTGGCCACCTATTTTTTCTCTAACTACTCGGTGCTACTTCCCGGGTGTGTTATATTACTCATTGTTTGTTATTAATGGTGTGTTCCAGATAATGGCGACACTTTCAATTTTCGTTGCATTTAGTGCCGTGCAATAAATATTTCTTCATGTGTAAAATGTCTCTTTTACGCGGGGTGAAAGGAGGTTGAACACACAAAATAACTTAGTCATAACCGTCTGTAACGGTACTTTTAATTGGCATTTTCGCATTTCGATGGTTTATTTCCCTTTCAAAATCATGCCGTCCCCACTCTGAGATGATATAATCAAATAAACGCTCCCACCCAGTCACGAAATCGTGATAATACTGTTCAGATGCTCCGTCGGCGTGAGTAGCGCTTTCCAGCCATTCAAACTGCCCGCTCAAATTGGTGTCTGCCGAGCCAAAAGTGAAAGCAGTTAGTTCTTTTGTCTGGCCTCTCAGTGTGCTGCAGTCAATTCGGCCGCAGGGTTATGTGGGAATGTTCTCTCTGATCTCTTATCAGTATTCCTTTCTCTATGAACGCTCCTTCTGCGGAGTGTGCCTGTGATGTGGAATGACGCACTGCGCACAGAATGTGCCCTGTTGCTGTGCCAAGGAGCGACAGCTGCAGGCGACAAGACAGAGCGAAGATAATCACAAGGAGCAGGGTTTTATGTGGTGACACCTACGGAACGAGCTGTTGTGGCGGGACCTGCGCGCCACTTCCCGCACAAGCAAGCTGATGACAAAAAGTGACAGTGGCGGGTGAGGATGAAGGGAGAGGGGTTTTTAGGCGAACAGCAATATTGGCGCAAATGAGCCAATACAAGCTCCGCTCGAAAAATTACCACCAATAATATTTCAGCCATCGTCCACCAAAAAGCTTGGTCGTCCAGATTTACACACGTTTTTTTCTTGAAAGAAGGGCTTTGTACAAGGACAAGTAACTGAAATTTTGGAAAATTGAAGCGTCCACATGAGCACGTTGACGGTACACTGAAAAGTATTGTAAGGGTTTTTTTCCTGCATCGGTTAATATACCCTGGAATTCGGAAGCAATTTCTTGAATTTTCTTGCAGGTTACAAAATATTTACAGAGATAAGTCGGGCCGGAAGAACACCTTGGGAAGGGCTCCCGCGAGATATATTTGCAACACTCTGAACAAAACATTTTCACATGTTGCTGATCCGGTGTTACCCGAAAATTTGAATGCCCATTTTGTGGAAAATGTGAATGAGCTTCGGAATCAGTATGAGCCACGATAACCTCATGACTACACTTATGCTCAGCATGTTCATTCGGCTTACTCATTTTCTTCATTGGGAACTACTAATGAACGGGAGCTTTGGGATACAATTAAAACAATGCGCTTAATGAAATCGCCCAAGAATGGATCAAATAAGGAGAGACAGTTTTCATAATTTACAGCAGATGATAAAAGGTAGTGCACTTCCTTTAAAATGCATTCATTTTACTTTATTTATTTATGTATTTGTTTGTTTGTTTATTTATTTATTTGTTTATTTATTATTTTTTTATTTATTTGTACATAGTGCGGACCCGAATCTATGGGAGGACTGAACACCGAACAGAACAAAAGTAATCATACAACACAGCAGCATACCAATGCAAAAAACATAATCAAGACAAATCACAAAGGACAGGAATAAATATTTCCAGTGGAAGGGAACGTATATCGCTGAGCAACCGGTTTTAATTACCAGCGGTAGAAGGGAAGAACCTAAATTTGAATTCGTTCGTTCGAAAATGGTAAGGATTGATGTTAAAATAATAATTGCTTCTGCTAATGGAAAGTTTATGCGAACTTGTAAAATACCAGGTCCGGTGAAAAGAAGCATGGTGAGGCCACTACACAAAAAGAGAACCAAGTGGTATTTCTGTAACTATTGACCAACTGCGATACATTCCTGTATAACATACATCCTGGGAAAAATTGTGTATAAGAACGTGAAGTGCTTCCTTACAATAAATAACTTGCCAAATCCTGCGCAGTTCGGTTTTTCCAGCGGAAAAGCCACGATCACACTATTAGAAGACTTGAATGACTTTATCTACCACGAACCGGATAATAAATAATGTTCTTTCGTTGTTTGCAGACTTTCAAAAGGAGTTCGATACCGTTGACCATTAATTACTATTGCACAAATTGTATGCTGTTGCATTCAGACGCCTTTATTTGTTCTTTGATAATCATTTCCTCAATCGAGTACAACGCGTCAAAGTAGGTATTTCTTTAAGTAAAAACACGGCAGTGATTTTTTGTATTAGGCAGGGATCTGTGCGCGGGCCCCTTTTGTTTATTATTTGTGAAAGATCTTGTTATTATGCCACTCAAATTCCAACTTTACGTGTAGGCTGGCGCCACGGTCCTAGAATATCCGAGTAATACGTATAAGGAAGCCGGAAGAATTATTCGAACTGATATATGCTATTTTCTCGACAAGTGTTCCTGTAATTTTATTTTAATTACCAAGTCAAAAACAAATCTAATTTGCATTCACAACCCACAACCCACTCACACTATCAAGGCCTAGTTATCTACAGGACAGCGGCTGCCACTGTCAAGTACTGTCCAGTAGCGTGTCTAGTCTTAATTTCCGTTGAGACATTAGCTTAGGATACACATCTCCAAGAAGTCGCAAAGCACTTACCGTTAGTTTGCAGTTAACTCTAGTCCTCACAATTTACATTCGACAGCTTAATTTAAAAAATGCTGTACAAATCACTCGGAGAATCAATAGTACTGTACGGGTTAACTATATACGCTGATGCCTCACAATACCGACCAAACATATTCTCACAAAGCCAAAGACGACGCAGTTGTCTTCAAGGAAAACAAGCTTACTGGAGTGAACTTGTGCTCCCCTAACAACTCAAAGAATACACAGGCGGCGAAGCAGCAGTCACCAAAGTGACGTCCGCATGCGAGAGTCGGCGATTCGAATTCCACGGCGTCTGCTCTGCGGTCATTTATCACTCGGCGTGAGGGCTTCTCGAACAGCCGAAGTGCATACTGAGCACTAAGATCATAGATTATTCCAGGCTTGTCACGTTATTTCATGACACTCTCTGTATCAAAGGAGATAACACGTGCGACATAAAGAATAGAACATGCGCTTCGCTTGGCCGAAGGCCAACACAGATAACGTAGCCCGCCGCAGCCGGTCGGCAAAAACAAAACATAAACAGACAAACTCAAAACATGGTTCGTGGCAATATTAAATCAATAAAAACAATATCAGGCAGCATTTCATGTGGAACACTCATTCACGGAGACGAGAAAGATTTAGTCTGCCATCAGTAAAATGCTGCTTGTCAATGAACAGTTCATCTTCGATGCACTTGCCAACATTATTTTTTAAATGCCTTTACAGTTCACAACATAAAACAGACCTCTAGGCCGTATTTAAAATACATAATTCCCGTGTTTCCACTAATGATGCGAAACCGAACACGCTCCTCCTATGCACCTCCTCTTTTTAATAAACTTGAAGTAGACGCTACCTGTCATCGTATTAAAAAATTAAATTTTTCCGTCTCTTATGGCTAACCCGGAATTCTTGATCAAATTTTCCAGATACTCGTACATTTGCCATGCTCATATTCTACCAGTTTCATAACAAGTGTATTTAAATTGGGATAGTACATGTTAGCATTACCAATGTTTTTTATTTGCCTCATTGATTATTTTGTGTTTTATATAGTTATTTTTCAGCCACAGGAAATTGCCTGCACCAACTTATCTTTGTATATTTTCTAAAAGGAATAGGTACACGCACCCAGCACGAAGTTCGGATGCCCAGCCCCCTCACAGGCATCACTGCTTAAGTTGACTGGAACGTTATATCTACTTTTTCTGAAATAAATATACTATTATTAATGTATTACGGTAGTGCCTAGATTTTTGCGATTGGTTTACTCGAAAGGGGACATATGCATACCTGTCTGCTGAGTGTTTGTTTACGTGCTTCTCTGTGATGCAATAGGACTCCCTACAGTCTTTCACAGCGGCCATCCAAATCACTGCTGAGGAAGAGGCCGACGGATGTCTGACATTCGTAGACGTCCTGGCGATGCGTAACGGTGTGAGGCTGTCCTTTACGGTGTTCAAACAACGCACACCAGCTGGTACCTGAAATTTAATTCGGTGCACCGAGCTGTGCATAAGCGTTCTGGTAGTCGCTTCCCTTCTCCGCAGAGCCGTGAGAGGATCTGTAAATAAGCCTGAGGACCCTGGTGGCAGGACAACACGCGAGTACGCCACGAGCTTTCATCGTGCTGTTACTCTCAGGCGTTCGTCGACTCTGTTCAGCGGCAGCGCACTCGCCCTGTGCATGTTTTATACGTCCAACGTCAAGAGCGCCCGGGAATTCCGTACGTGCCTGGCATCAGCGAGGCTCCGTCACGCATACTCCTCTCGTACAACGTGCAAGCAGCGCATGTGCCTTCTCGCAAACTGAGGCATGAACTTGTGAACGTGAAGGACAACCTGCAACAAGAGAGGCATCCGAGAGTTGTCTACGTCATACCTTGTGCAGATTGCCAGTACGTGTGCACCGAAGAGTCGGGAAACTTTATGAAACGCCTGCAGCAGCATCGAAACGATGTAACCAAGAACCACGCGCGCTCGCCACAACGCACACAATCAACAGGTCTGCCGAATGCGTCCTCGCAAAAGAAAAAACTGCTACCTCGTCACACCTGCCACTAACGTCACTACACATACAAACGACGGATCACATGCTCAATCGGAACGCTGGAAACCTCCCGCCAGCAAGCTGTGTAGATAGCGGCCTGCCCATGCTCGCCGATACCGCGTGCCGAACTTTATTGCTTGTTTTGCCTTTTAGGTATTTCCGACACAACTGCAACAGCTGGCGCTGCAGTTAAACCCCCTATCTCCGCTTCTTACGCGTTTGTCGCGGTGTGCCATCGTTGTTCCATCGCATTTTTTCTAAGTCCGTTGTGCTGAGTTTTCAACCCGTTCAACAGAGGGAAGGGCGCACCTTCAGTGGGATCAATGCTGTGCCAATAGCATTTTTAATAATGCGAAAGTGCGACTTGACTAGGCTGAAGAAGCACATGCAGCCGGGCCGGCGCCCACCAAACGTGCACAAACCGGATATCGTAACAACAACAATGTCGCACAGCTGCTCACCCATTGCTAACGCTTTCCGTGGCGTTCCACGAGCTGGATATAGCGTGCACATTCGAAAGAATGGAACCCAGAAAAATGAACAGCGTTTTCTTTTTTCTAGGCATCGATCAGAAAACATGAACAGGAAGAAGCACTTTGCGAGCACCTTTTCAAGCAGTCAATGAGAAAAGAAAAAAGATAAACAGGACGAAGCACTCAGCCCGCGGTCAATTGCCATTGCCTTGCGACACATAGCACGACTATACCAAAAACAAAAAAATGCGTGCCAATCTACCCTGTGGAGGTGGTTGGAAAGCGAAGCTGTAAACGACGCCCACAACGATTACCCATGCGACGTAACTTGACACAGGCGGCTGTACAAACAGTGCAACCACAGACAAGTGAAATGCACGTAACCACACCCGTTATTGCTTCAATGGGAAATTTTTTGCTGTGGTTAAATCAATTCATGATTCACGAACGGTGGTTGGTTTACTCGGATTGGTGAAGCACATGAGTAGAAACTATTTTTTTGTAAAATAAAGGAAGCTCAAACCCGGTGTTAGATCATCTCACTTCTCCTCCGTCTCTGCCGCCGTCGACGGGGACGAAAAGATCAGTGGCAGAGACGGAGGAGAAGTCAGATGCCATGCGTTGGTGTGAGCTTCATTTAATTTTTATAACTGCTAGCGCATCCGTAAGGCGCGCACACGACCGCTACACGTGCCATGGGCGGAGCGCAAAGCGGCGCGAGAGGTTTCGTGACGCCATCACGCGGCATTCAGCGACGGCGCAGAGGGTAAACCCGCAGATGTGCTCGATGAGTGCACCATCTGTCTCGCACGTCTCCGCGTAGGTTCGTAGCTCTCGATTCTGCTTCTAGCTACTGCGAAGTGCAGACGTAGACTGGCGAGTTCCGTCTAAGGAGCGGCTTTCGCGGTAATAGGTTGTAGTAACACAGGCGCGCAGCGCAGCAGCATGGACGATGGTAGGGCAGTCAACGACGGCGTTTATTGCCAGAAGGGTGATTATACACGTTGCCATCAAGAGAGGGTAAAGGGAGGGGGGAGAGAGGGAGAATCGAGGCGCACAGGGCCAAAAAGAAAAGGTGCACGCGCAGCTGGTTTTGCTGGCCGGTACAAAACGAACGAATACAACATTTCTTTCCTGTTAAAAGTGGAACCGTTGTACCGGTTTCCTAACTCTTGTCGATCGCCTCAGAGTGGGCTGATGTGGGACCGCCTCAGGAGGGTGTTCGGCCGTGACGACTGGAGGTTCGGTAGCAGCTGGTGTGGGAAACCCACTCCGACCATCCGATGCCGGTAGCTCTGGGCTTCGCTCTTGCTCCTTCCGCCTGGGCGTGCGTTGTAACGCAGAAGACCGGACAGGAGTAGTCACGCTGTCAGGTTCACCTTCCGCCTCCGCGCCTTCAGTCGCCCCCGTAGATGTACACTCCGGCGTCGATTCGCGACGGCGGCGGACTTGGTCGATATGACGCTGCACTACCCCTGTTGGCGTATCCACTGCTATCATTATCGCCCCCGAAGAAGATTTTATACGTCCAGGCGTCCATCTTTTGCCGACGCCGCAGTTCCGCACGTAGACGCTGCTGCCTGGTGAGATGGTCCAGTCGTCAGCGCCCGGCGACAAGTTCTCATCCGTGGGTGGCAGGCATGTGTCAAGACGGGAACGGAGCTGGTAGCCGAGAAGTATTTCCGAGGGTGACTTTCCTTCCTTTTTAGGGGTCCTCCTGTAATGGAATAACAGTCGCATGGGGTTATCTCACAGTGGGCCATCTTGCATTTTCCGCAAGCAGTCTTTAATGGTTCGCACTGCTCTTTCCGCTGCTCCATTTGACTGAGGATGGAAAGGCGCTGTACGCAGGGGCACAATATTGTTTCTTGCTACAAACGTGGCGAACTCCTGACTCGTGAATTGCGTGCCATTATCGGACACGATTGTGCGTGGCACACCGAACCGACAAAACATACTTCTTAAGCAGCGAATGGTACCCGCTGTGTTCGCATGCCTCATGGGTACTGCTTCAATCCACTTCGTGTGAGCATCTACCACCACAAGTATCATCTTGCCGGCTAACGGGCCCGCAAAATCGATGTGGATCCGGGACCACCTCTCGGCAGTTTTCGGCCAACTTACCGGTGGTGCTGCCGCAAGCATGGGCAGGTTTTCTACACAGCTTACACACTGCGCCGACAATTCCTCAATCTCCCTGTCCATGCCCGGCCACCAGAACAGGGACCGCGCCACCGCTTTCATTGACGAGGAGCCCTGGTGTGTTTCATGTAGAAGCTGCAACATCCTTTCTTTCGCCTTCCGTGGTATGACAACTCTGTTGCCCCAATAGATAGCCGGTTTAGCCATCGACAGCTCCATTTGGGGATCAAAAAACGGCAACACGTTGGGCGCCATTCCACTTGTGGTTCGAGGCCAGCCATGCAAGATGTATTCCGCGACACGGGCTAACAACGTGTACTTGGCAGTGAGCTCCTGCAACTCGTGCGTCGTCACTATACCTTCGTCAAGGGCTTCCAACGACAGTACGTACTCGGGAGGGTCCCCCTCAGCTACCGGTTCCGCTGCCGTCGGGGCTGGTAGTCGGCTGAGGGCATCTTCTGTCAGTAGTTGTTTCCCCGGAACGTACTGTAGCTTGTACTGGTAGCCTCCCAGGAACAGTGCCCATCGTTGAATGCGCGCGGGCCATCGGCGGCGTTGGGCGGTCAGGCTTGAGCAGTCCCAGCAGTGGCTGATGGTCGGTTACCAGGGTGAATTGCCGACCTAGGAGGTAGTCACGGAAACGAGAAACGCCAAAAATCAGTGCCAATGCTTCTCGCTCTAGCTGAGAGTAGTTTCGCTCCGCTTTTTTTAACGTTCTGGAACGAAACCCAATTGGTCTGTGCTCATTTCCCTTCGAGTGAAAAAAACAGCACCCACGCCGTACGGGGAAGCGTCACATTCTAGTTTCAGTTCCTTGTTGGGATCCAAATGAACGAGAAGTTGCGCATTCTTCAAAATTTCTTTCGCTTTTTCGAACGCTGTCTGCTGCGGTTCCCGCCATTCCCAACGGGCTCGTTTTTCCATGAGCTGATACAAGGGGGCTGAGCACAGTAGACATATTGGGCAGGAAACGGGCGTAGAACGTGAGCATGCCAAGGAACGAGCGCAATTCGCTAAGGTTACGTGGGCGCGGGGCTTGCATGACGGCGTCTACGTTCTTTTCAATGGGGTGGAGGCCTTGCCGATCTATACGATGGCCGAGGTAAGTGACGGAATGCTGCCGCAACTTGCATTTGTCAATCATAAGTTTAACGCCGTGCTCTCGGAACCGCTCCAACACTCTCTTGAGCTGCTCTCCATTATCACTCTTGCCTTCTGACAGTAGCACGTCATCAAGGTAGGCTTGGACACCCGGCAGCCCGCCGAGTACTGCATCAATCTTTCTTTGAAAAATAGCTGGTGCGGAAGCTATTCCAAACGGAAGTATGTTATACCGGAAAAGCCCGCGGTGTGTGTTAATGACACACAGCCCGCTGGACGCTTCGTCAAAGGGCACTTGATTGTATGCATCTTTTAAATCCAAGATGCTGAAATATAAGCCTCCGTTTAAGCTTCCGAACATGTCCTCTGTCACCGGAAGAGGGTAATGCTCCACCTCACATGCCGGGTAGGGTGACCTTAAAATCACCGCATATCCTCACGCTGCCGTCCTTTTTCAAAACGACCACGATAGGCGTAGCCCATCCTGCATGTTGCACAGGTGATAGAACACCAAGTGACACCAGCCGATCAATTTCACGAGAGACCTTATCGCGGAGGGCGTAAGGAAGAGATCTGGGCTTACAGAATTTTGGTGTCGCCGTCTCCTTGAGCTTTAGACTGGCTGGTGGACCTTTGATAAGTCCAAGGTCTGTTGAGAAAACATCCTCGAACTTGCCGAGCAGTCGGTTCAGCATATTGTCGCTTAGCTCGGCACTTGTTGTAAGGTCCGGCGCAGTCAGGTCTCCAATCGGAACGCCCGTCTTGTCAAACAAAGCGATGAGATCGCGGCCACATAGGCTGGGTCCTGGACAGTCAAGCACGATCAGCGGACAAGGCACAGATACATTTTTATACTTCACTGGAAGTTCGAGTTCACCCAACACCGGAAGCTGTCCCGCGCAGTTCGAGAGCTTGATTCGTGGTGGTTGTAAGCGCGGCCACTGTGCGTGGTGTCGACGGTACACTTGGCGCGATATGACGCACACTGGGCAACCAGTATCCACTTCCATGGCCAGTTCTACGTCGCCCCATCGAAACGTGCGCCCTATGGGTGGTTCCAACCCGTTTTTTCTTCCCGAAATCAACGTCCACACGTGTGCGCTATCCATGTCGTCATTAATAGACGCGCTTTCAACTGTCAGTGCCTTTACACTCGCTGCCCGCCTTTCAACCCTTGCATCAGTTGAAGCACTGCTGCATTTCTTTGCCAAATGACCGCGTCGCCCACAGCGATAGCAGCGTGCGTTAGCCCAGCGGCAGGCGTTATCGTCGTGCTTCGTGCTTCCACATCGGCCACAGTCATGCGACGCGCCTCGTGTACGGTTACCTCGAGAGGGTGAGCGATGATGGGCTTGCGATTTTAGCACAGTCGGCGGTTGTGCACTCATCTTTTGCATCGCTGTCGGTTGCCTCGGCTGCAATGGCCATTGTTTCAGCCTCCTCGAGGGTTAAATCTTTCTTTGCCAGTAGCTGCTCGCGCAAGTTAGTTGAGCGTACACCGCAAACAATCCGGTCCCTCAACATCCGGTCTAGCGCACTTCCAAAGTTGCAATTGTCTGCTATGCGCCGTATTTCGACTAGGAATGCGTGCACCGACTCTCCTTCTTGTTGGCACCGGGTGAAAAACTTGTAGCTTTCTGCTATCTCGTGACGCTTGGGATCGTAGTAGTCATTTAAGGCTGCAACCGCTTCGGCATCCGAGGTGCAATTAGCCCCGCTAGCACTTGCACAGTCTGCGTGCTGAGTGCTGCCACCAGAAGTGCTCTCTGCCTTTTGGAGTCAGTAATAGCATTTGCTTCAAAATACGCTTCAGCCCGAATAAGGTACGCTTTCCACTTATCTCTTGTGTCGTCGAAGACCGGGAGCTGGAGGCTGGTCATGGTCGTCGGTACTTGTTGCGGCAGGCCGTGGGCTTCAACTTTCAGGGCTGCATGGGTGGTTTCCGGGCTCGTCGCCACTGTAGTAACACAGGTGCGCGCAGCGCAGCAGCATGGACGATGGTCGGGCAGTCAACGACGGCGTTTATTGCCAGAAGGGTGATTATATACGTTGCCATCAAGAGAGGGTAAAGGGGAGGGGAGAGAGGGATAATCAAGGCGCACAGGGCCAAAAAGAAAAGGTGCGCGCGCAGCTGGTTTTGCTGGCCGGTACAAAACGAACAAATACAACATAGGTCAAACGGTTTTAAAGCAAAGATTTTTACCTCTACCCCCCAAGGGTTCTTTCGCGACCGTTGGTGTCACCAGAAAATTCCAGCGAACAAATAAAATAATTTACTGGCACGCCGGGAATCGAACCTGGAACTAACAGACTAACAAAGCGAGAACCCGTTGTCGTACCGATTTAGCTACGAGCCCACGCGAAGACTGGGAAGACAGGTGGTGTACTCACCAAGCACATCTACGGGTTTACCCACTGCGTTCTCGCTGAATGCCACGTGAAAGCGTCACGCGACCACTCACGCCCGCCTAGTGGCTCTGTGCGCACCTTTCTCATGGGATAAGAGTTGAAAAATTAAAGGAAGCTCACACCAATGCATGCCATCTCACTTCTAGTAGGCCAATGTGCTAAAGCCTGTGGCCTCCAGTGTTCACGTAAACATACAGCTCCTTGTCGTCCGCCCTCACGCCAAACCATGGAATACATTCAAATACTCCTTGGTGACCAGGCCATCACTCCAAGCCCCAGCATCAAGATCCTGGACCTACATCTCGAGGCTAACACCAAGAGTGACGTCTCCTTGCAGCGCCTCAAAAACAGCATTAATCAAATCATACACATGATCAGGCGAGTTGCCATCAAG
Organism: Haemaphysalis longicornis; assembly: GCA_013339765.2. Classification (NCBI taxonomy): domain Eukaryota; kingdom Metazoa; phylum Arthropoda; class Arachnida; order Ixodida; family Ixodidae; genus Haemaphysalis; species Haemaphysalis longicornis. Next base: position 209,218,067 of record CM023450.1, on the reverse strand, counting down.
AAGCAAGGCCTAAAGGAATCCGGTACCTTTCGAGTACTTGAAGCTTTCGTCTTCTCAAGAGTTACTTACGTCAACCTCCTCTCTTATTATCGACAAGGAAGACATAGAGATGCTTTATATAATGTTGAGAAAGGCGGCCCAGCAGGCCATTCGTCTTCTCATGAGTGTGTCCACACAGAGGCTGCTTAGCACGGGGCTCCAAAACACGGTGGAAGAGCTGATAGAAGGCCATCTTTCTAACCATAAGGTCCGACTCAGAACTGCGACGGGTAACCGCATGCTTCACCAGATTGGCTGGGCAGCCCAGAATGTCACTCCGCTTGACGTACTCCAAGACTTTTGGTGACTAAAACTAAAGATGCTCCCTTTGCTTAGAAATATGAACCCCTCACATGACGAGGGTCACCGAAAAGCAGGGGTCAAGCGCTAAACTCCACCCTCGCTGGGGATCATGCAGTTATCTACACAGACACCTCCAAACATCGAGGGCAGCAATACGCCATCATCGTGGCTACCTCCAGAACCAACCTCCTTGCGTGTACCTCGCTTAGGACCCAAGAAATGACAGCAGCAGAAGAGGCAGGCATTACCTTGGCTCTCACTCAACCAGGGGTTTGGAGGGTAGTGATCGATTCCCAGCAAGCCTACTGGAATTACCAGTAGGGTTGGGTGTCCTGACCTGCACTGCTCGTGTGAAAAAACCACTCCCCAAACGGTTCCATTCAGCTCATCTGGACACCCGCTCACGCTTCAATGGAGCGCAACAAATACGCCCACCCAACAAGCCTGCGCTTTTACCTCCCATGCTATGGAGCTGCACGAGGAGAGTCACCCTCTTGTCACGTTCAGGGAGATAACCCAGCATTATCGCCTTCTGAGACAGACCGTACCTTCGCCTTACCCTGACCTTTCCAGATAACAACAAACTACCCTACGCCTCATACAATCGGGGCTCCTTCCCACAGCCTACGCGTCTTCACTTAATGCATCCGAATCGCTACGACGCTTAATGTAAATTTTGCTCAGAAGTAGGAACACTCCGCCCCGTAATCGCGGTGTGCGACTTTAGCCCTGAGCACCCTCCTCTCTTCCCGTCAACTACCCAACAAGAGCAATGGGAGATGCTGCTGTCCAGGCCCTCTCTACCTACCCAGCTTCAGCGGGTGGACAGAACACAGGCCGCGCGGACTGCATATGGGCCCCACAGAAGAAGGAATCACTCCTCAGGGCTGCGCTCTGGGCCGTTCAGAAATCTGAACAGAAGTATTTCTTCCTACTCCTCCTTCTCTGCCGTAAATCTCGTCGCCTCCGTCCGCGGCGCAGAGACGGAGAAGTCAGATCGTCTACTACCGGGTTGGAGCTTACTTTTATTTTATAAAAAAAAAGTTTCCCCTCTTGTTCTACACCAATACAACTCAACCAAACACCGTTCATGCTTGATGCATTGATTTAACCTTAACAAGAATATCTCTTTGAAGTAATAAATGGTGTGGTTAAGTGCATTTCACTTCTCTCTGGCTTTGCTATTTGTAGAGCGATGTGAGGGAATTTAAGTGACGTCGCATGGGTAATCGTTATGGGTGCCGTTTACAGCTTTGATTTCCAACCACATTCACGGGGTGGATTGGCGCGATTTTTATAACGCCCAGGATTATCACGTCAGGATTAGCACGCCGATTTGTGAGCCAGGCCGTACAAGGTTGAAAAATTCCGCGACACTTTGGTTCATCTGGAGCTGTTCCCCGAGGTTATCGCTTTGCGTGCGTACCAGATGAACCATTTGTGGGCGGTTACTTTCAAGGGCCCCGAGGGGCGAAAAAACTTGCTGCCGCCGAGAAACTGCCCGTCAAGGGCCGCCGTTGCCTCGTCAATAATCCGCGCCACCAGGACGTCCGTTCAAAGCTCATTTGGGTGCTCTGCAACGTCCCCGACGACGAAGTGCGAAGCGCCGTGGGGCTTTACGGCTGGGTCATGGAAGTGACCCGGGACCGAGGGCGTGCGCCATGCTGCTCTGCGAAGCTCTCGACTACGCGCCTGGTCACCCTAAAGCTGAAGTGGGGCGTCAGCGTTGTTGTCATCCCCCACCAGGTACGCGTCGCCGGCAAGCAAGCCCTTATCGTGGTGCCCGGGCGTGCACCTCTCTGACTCCGCTGTCACCGGAGCGGACACATTCGACGCGAGTGTAAGGTGCCCCGCTGTGATCTCTGTCGCCACTTGGGCCACAAGGAGAGCGGATTCGTTCGCACCTACGCGAGCGTCCCAGGACCACAAGGGCGCGAGAAGACGTCCTAGTTCATCATGGATACAGAGGAAGCAGGGGAGGCTGCAAGGGGCAAGGTAGAGGTGCCGGCGAAGGAGGTGACGCCCTCTGAGCCAGCTCGCGTCGTCCTGCCGAAGCGCAGCCTGCCTGCAGAGCTGGGGAAGACCCTGAAACCACCGAGGAACAAGATTCCGTCGCCGAGGCGTCTAACGCCAGCACGTAGTCACACGTAACAAACATGAGCGTTGGTGGGCAATACGAATACGACACCCCAGGCACAAGTGCCGTGTCAGGAAAGCGTGCAAGGGAAAGCAGTGGGGACGAGAAAAGAGGCGTCGCAGAGGCAAGCCCCGTGGGGCCACTAACGAGACGCCCTCCATTTAAACCAAAGGAAAATATTCCACCGGACAATCCCAAGGGGAAGTGACCGGACTGATGACTCGGCGCTACAAGTGCGGCAGTGTGGGGTGGCGAGAAGGTGGGAAGGAAGTTTCAAAGGTGTGGTCACAGCAGACTGCTATGTGTGCCAGGCGTCTCGAGCGCGGGGGAGACGCGGGGAATTCTCATCTCCCTGCTTTTCCAGAAATGGGGTTGGTTGGTTTTCCTTTTATTTGTTTTCATTGGTTTTTCTGTTTTTATTGTGTGTGTTAATTAACTCATTGCCGACGGTGCAGTTGGGAGGCCTTGGAAGAGCGCTTCGTTTCGCCACAATAAATGTGCGTCGTGCGTATTCAGGCTTTTTAAGTGCCTTCTTACTTCCTGCAAAGGAGGAAGGATTTCCCATGTGCTCTCTACTGTGTCGCTCTCTGGGTTCTTTGAAGAAGTTGTCCCTAATGTAGTTGTTCAGGGACATGTCCATCTTTTCCCCTCTTGTGAATCACTTAGTAATTTGTCAAAGGTGCAGGCCATCATGTCTTTTTGGAGGTTGCTTCGTAGTGAGTCGTTGAAGTTCAGCGATGACATTGTCCCTGTTGCACGGCGATGTGGAGCCTAGCGCCACTTCTGTCTCCAAAGACAGGCGCAAGTAGTACCAGCTGAGAAGGATTATGCTGGAAAAAGAAATATATATATTGGTGGTTCGGGAAACAAAAATCGAATGTGGGAACTGCACCACCAGTATAATAAAGCACTTTCAAAACCTGTTTAATGTCTGTCAGCCACGTGGTTGGCACGTCAGAAGGGTGTTGTTTGTTGGTTAGAAATGATATTGCTCTTCAAATACAAACAATTTCTTCGTGTGAAATGGGAAGGTTACTTTTTTGCGATTTCGAATACTGTGGTGGCGAATTTCGTGCCCTATATGTCTACGCTCGAAACGTCGTGCAAGAAAGAGCGGCCTTTTTTTGAAAGTTTCCCTCAACAGTTAAGAGCAGAAGAACAAATTATTTCAGTTGGGGATTTCAATTGTGTTTGCGAGGGGTAGAGATAGAAATGTACCCCGGCACGGAGCGGATAAGAGTGCACAAATTCTTTGTGAATTACTTGAAGAGCGTGAACTTGTCGATATTTCACACTGCGCAGGAAATGAAAATGTGTTGAGGTTTACGCATTTTCAGGGAGGGAGTTACGCGCGATCAGATAGGGTTTACATTTCATGCGATCTAGCTGCCACATCCCAAAAATATTGCGTAGGAAGACATCATTGATCTCTCTTTTGTTGCTTTTTCCGTGGGAGAGAAGACATAAGGGTACAAGAAATTTAGTTGAGATTTGTGGAAGTTAAGCGTAATGCTGTTGGAGGATGATTCTCATATAATGCACAAAAGAAGCTTCTTGCAAACACACAAACGCTGAAGGAATAAGTTGGTGAAAAGTGGGAATTGTTCAAGCTTAACGCCATATAGAGGGGGCCTGTACTCAGAAGGAAAGAGAAGGAAACCTAAAGACACCTGAAGCGTAATTCGATTGAGATGCTCAGGCTGGAATGCGAAACACCTGGCGCTTTCCGGGATGACAGTACAATAAGGAACAAGCTAGAAGCAATAGATCAGCAAAAATGTGGGAGGCGACCGTGCGAGCGAGAGCAGAAAACTATTTAGCGGAAACGAAACGAGCGTGAAGTGAGGAGGCACGTTATTCTAAAGCCAACACGATTAATGAAATACTGGTAGGCGGACAGCTTACCCGAGATAAAAAGGTCATAGGAGATGCTTTGGTACATTACACTACACTCTTCGGCCCTGCCAATCCCAGTATCGAAGACTTCAAACAAGACTTTCTTCGCTTCATGCCATGGCTAGATGACGATGTTACAAATACATTAAAAGAACCCAGAATATTAGCCGACGTAGAGAGCGCCATAGGCACTTCAAAGGGAGGCAAATCCCCTGGGCCGGACGGCTTGGGTGCCGCTTTTTACAAGAGGTATTCAAACATCCTAGCACTACTTTTTTATAGGGTGGTAAGTGAACCCTTCGAGGTGGGCGTTGTTCCGCTTTCTTTTTCGCGAACGCATACTGTCCTACTTCAAAAGCCAGACGACAGGGCAAAACTTCACTCTGTAACTGGCTACAGGCCAATCGCCTTAGGCAATACAGACTACAAAGTAGTGATGAAGATTATAGCAAATACATTACAGGAAATAACGACAACACTAGTAGGGCTGCATCAGGCATGTGGCGTACGAGGTAGAAGCATACTAAACAATGTTCATGTTGCAGGCAGTGTTCTCCAGTGTTCGGATGTATATTGAAAACGAGTAGCAATGCTTCAGATTCATTATGAGAACGCATTTAATAAAGTGTGTCACAAAATCTTGTTCTGCGGTTTGGACTATGTTAATGTTGGGGATGTTGTGCAAAAGAGTGTACGTATTGCATATCGTAAATGTTTCACAAAATTAATGGTAAACAAGCATGCATCCAAAAGTGTTCCCGCTTTATCTTCAGTGTGACCGGGATTCCCTGCCTCTTCCTTGTTGTTTTGCATTTTTCGAAACCTTTTTGTTTGGCCATAAGAAATGATGGTGGTTTCCGCAGGTTTTTTCTCCACTCGAGTGAGATGAGACTATTAACATATGCGGATGACGGGCTGTATTCTGTGACGACAAGGAGAGCATCAGCAAAGCAATAATAACAAATTAATTTTGTTGCGTTACAAAGAGTCCTGTTAATTGGTCAGAGTGAGTGGTGTTTTTCATCGGGAGTGGGCGGCAGCACCAGTACTGTTTGAAAATGTATCTTGTCTCTCATACTAGTGTGTTATCTCCGGAATTCTCCTAGACAGATATCAGGATAGCCGCGATTACTGGGAATCCGAAGCGGTGAGGCTGCGCGAAAAGACAACCGAGTGGGGAGGTCGAGCTTTGTCTGTTTTCGCGCGTGCCACAGTGTGCAACCTTTTTTTGTTAGCGAAGCTGTGGTACGTGATGCAATTCCTTCATTGTTCGCGAGTTCAAGTTCAGAAAATACATCTTGTGTTTGCCGTGTTCATCTCGTTTTCAGTTTGGGAGCGTTCAAGTAGAACCAATCTTTTCCGGCGAGTTAAGGAAGGCGGCGGGGTTGGGTTGTGTCACGTTTATATTTTCCAGCTTGTTAACCGGGTTTTTGTTTTTACGGGATACCAATGACCCTTTTCTGCGAACAATTTACTAAGTGTACTGTCAAAAGCGTTGCCAACGTTTATTGTCTCGTCTGCAAACGAAAGATGTAGTAGCCCTAAAGGCTGTATGAAGAACTTTGTAGATTCCTTCAGGTTTCCAGCAGTACGGTTTTTCATTCGAGCACCTAGCAAGTGTGTTAAGAAAGGCAGTTACTAAAAACATCAAGGATGTATTGTTACCTGTCCCACTTAACCCATCAGTGTATAGATCTGTTCTTGGTCAGGACGTGTTATCTCCTGTTAAAAAAATTGCTGTCCCAGCATCTGTTAAAACCTTTTTCTTTAAGCTACACACTGGCACACTTTCCATTAAGACGTAGATGCAGGAAAAAGGCTTGTTTGTCGCTGGTCCTACAACTTTCATTTTGTGCAACAAATCGGAAATGGTTGAGTACGTTTTTGTGGAGTGTTGGGCCGCCATCTTTTTCTGGAATGTGTTAGAAAGGACATTAAAGATAGACCTGCCCCTTTCACCCCAAGGCATACGATTTCTTTGAATACCTAGTTACAACAGTGCGCCATATCACTTCACAATGGCTCTAGGCTTTCATGCCATTCGTAGGTGGAGGATGGCGGTGCGCCAGGCTGGCCCTCATACCCTCACTGTGAACAAATACTTCGCAAAAAGTATTAGTTTGCCCTTTAACCTGCACAAGTTGCAGATGCCCGGTTTAGAATGGCTACCTGTGCTAGAACTGTGCAGGTGTGATGCTTTTGCCGTCAGCTGAAGTTTGGCTGACGGTTTTATTAGGGGTGTGAGAATATCAAATTTTTCGAATTCGAATCGAATACGAATATCTAGCTTCGAATATCGAATGGAATATCGAATAATTGAGGGGGGAAGTGCTTTCGAACACAACTTTTTTTATTTATTTGTGGAGTTTGATGAAATTGGCACAGAAACTGTAAATTCCTCTGTGATGACACCTTAAAAGCTTCAAGGTAATATTTTGAAAGCTTTTTTATTTACAAAATTTTCGTTTTGTTTACCTTGTACCGAGCTTGAGCTGCCTATAAAACGTGACAGAACGCCTAGTCGAAGTGCTTTGCATTCCCAAATGAATGGACGAGGTCTTTTCCGCGGCCTCTGATATATCACACGCCGGGGAGTTTTCCCCTTTCTCCAGAACATGGAGGCGCCTATTTCCGGTCTGATGCCACAAAAAAGAAGGCATGGGCGCTTGCTCGCACACGCGCGCTCAGGCAGGTAGGGCGTTTTTGAAGTAATAAACGTTTGTTGTCGAGTGGTCAGGTTGAAAGGGAATTATTGGGCTCATCACTCAAACTCCGCGCTCAATCAAAACACAAAATAAACGGCAAAACTGTGCCTACTAGTTCAAGCAAACAAAAGGTTCGTATATAGCGCCGACGACGGCGGATCGTCACAGGACATGCGAGAAATTAGCCCCGAAGTTTACCAGTGACAGCCGATCGGACAGCCATGGCCTCAATGACATAATTTAGGCCATGCCAACGGTGCATAATGAGGAGAACTGAAGAGAGCGCGGTTGGTTTTTCCGCATCTTTCACGGCGATTTGCGCGCTCACCGCTTCACGTGCACGTGTAATATTTAGTTCACGTATTTCTGGTAGTGTAAGCTAAGCGTAGCGCAGGTTTACTTGCACTGCCCAGAGTGTTGCCGGGTCCCTTTAGAAACTGTTGAAAGTCCATGTCTCTCGGTCCCTCACCTTTCTTCTTGCTTTCTTTGTGGTACTTACTATACGTTTACTGTGAAGACATCCATGAGTTCACATGCCCACACGAAATGTTATTCGCAGAAGCAGGCGTGCCGTCGGCGACCAAGTATCACACAATACCGTCCGTAGCTTCTGTGGTTGCCCAATATAAAAGCAACCGACAAGCCTGGAAATCTCCTGTGTCACTACAATCTTAATTAGGTATGGCAATTACTCAAACATCGGGTGGCAAGAAACGTAGTTAGCTTAGCCAGGGTGGATCCAGCAAAGGGCAAAAAGAACCGCAATATCCCGAGTCATCGCTTACTAACTCCAGAAAGCCGCTATTTGTATAAAACATAGAGTGGGCGGTGTCTCTGGTGCCAAAGGATGATATTATAAAGCTAAAAATATCGACCTTTTTTTGCATATAGTGTGAATTGACAAGAGATAAACTCAATTTTATTCACTGAGCGTCTTCTTGCGCGCAAGGTTTATAAAACATTCTTTTACTGTCCGCTTACTACACTGCTTGCGTCGCATCAGAGCATCTTCAAAAGAGCACAACTTGAAGCCATGTTGTGATCAACCGTCTGCTCTTTTTTTCCGGTATTGCATTCGAAGGGGGGGGGGGGTGTTCATCCTCGGCAGGATAATTCCTATGCCGTGGGTACTTTTTTTGTTACGCTGTCACTCGGTCATTTGGGCAATCAATATTGTGCAGAAGGTGGACGGGCGATGATTTGGGACATTACGGTAACTATTTGTGTATTACTCCAATAGGTCATCTATAGCGACGACATGAACACTCTTTTTGGTGGCGATGATAACTCATAGGTTGACCCCTTGGTGCACACAGTATTACCCGTATTCGAATAAATGCTGCATGTGTCTTGTGCGCGCCACTGCAGTAGCGAACTCACCTCCCGTATCACAAATAGCAGAGATTTCTTCAATGACTGACAGTAAAGCGAGTACATTGCTAGATTAAAACAAAATATTAGGCGTCAGGTAGGCGATTTCAAGTGAACGAACTGAAGAAACAAAGAACTTCCAGCTTTTTGAAGAGGGCAGCATTTGCTTGACCGCAAGTCCATTACTACTATTGGTGGCTGGACGCCCGCATGGATACTGGGCCGAACGGCTCGATGGAGTACATTGCCACCTGCTGTGTGTTATCCACGTGAATAAATGCTTAAAGGAGTATTGACACTGAATTTCTCCCTTCAGGTTTTTATGCTGTAAAGAATACCTAGAGGTGCAGTAATTACAAAAATCGAACAAGTGGTCAGCCGCCAGCGTAGAATTAATTCTAACGCATTTATTCCGCATCAGTTTCAAATTCTCTCGTCGCGCGCCAAGCGGCCGTTCAAATGCGGGACGGAGGATGTGACGTCATGGTTTCCATGATGTCAGGGACGTCGGCCGCATCATCTGTAGAGTGTACTAGAAGTTTTAGAGTGGCCCGACCGGCCGCACGGAGAGGTGCTCATTTCGCGCAGAAAATACCGGCGGCTGGCCGCGCGCACAGCCGCACGCCGCGCCGGACCAGGAAACGCTGCTGCTTTGCGCGCGGGGCGCTCGAAATTTGTTCTGCGGAAGTCCAGTAGTCCCACTGCTTTAATATACTGTAGGTACAGTAGACTGCTGGTAACGAAATTAAAAATGAACGCTGCGCCGCATTTTGCGTTAATTTTGCCTTTTCCGCTCGACAACAACGAAAAAATTATGGATTTTAAATGCAGAGCATTTGTATAACTCACGATGTCACCCGTGCGTCGGCGTCCGCAGCAGCCAGCCTCCCCCTACACTATAAAAAGAAAAAGAAATAACAGTTACCGGCGCCTGGTTTCGATCCCACGACCCTGCGGGCGGAGCGTAAGGTACATGGTGCTCTACCCACTGCGCCACAAAACGACACAGAATCAAAGCCTACGAACGCGCCTTATATCCTTGACTAATTCAAACTACGTCTTCAGCGGCGTGCGTTGGCGACTCAGCGGCGTGCTAGCGGCGTGATAGCTGCGTGGTGTACACGTGATAGCACCAACCCCCAAAACTAAACGTTGCCGCAATACAACCACCCCCTATAAAGCGGGTTGGCGCGGGCTCTACTCCAGTCAACTCCTGCGCTCTCTTCTCTTGCGTTCGTCGGCGGTCGCAGTTGATAAGCGATGGAAGCAAGACCTTCAACGAGTACCGCGACGCAATCCAACATCAGCGTCGCGGAACCAGTACAAGACATCATATCATCGTCTTCGTCGACGATGGTACGCCAACCCTACGCCACGTAAACGACCCAATG